>JBBBDQ010001706.1:142500-367500 GCA_037127315.1 Ascarosepion bandense
TCTATCTATTTTTAAGTAAAGGGTAAAAATTGATATAATAATATTCAGTATGCAAAGTGCTCAATACAAAGTAGAGCTAATAATATTTAAGAATTATAGCATAAATATGTTATAATATCACTACAAAAGTAGCTGTTCTGTTTCCTCATTGAATGTATAACACAAAGCGATTGATGATCACTTGATAAAACACTAGTGTCGAACAAAATAGCTATATTTATAGTGATATTATAAAATATTTCTGTTATAATTTCTAAATGAATAATATCTCTCTCCCTCTATCCCTCTCTCTCTCTCTCTCTCTATATATATATATATATATATCTAGCTATCTATCTCTCTCTATATATATATCTATATATATATATAACTGTCTCTCTATCTCTATCTATAATTCTCTCTATGTATATCTGTCTATCTATCTATCAATATCTATCTATTTTAGCTTTAAATATATTTATACATACACACACTGTGTATATATATATATATATATATATATATATATATATATATGTGTGTGTGTGTGTGTGTGTGAGAGCCGAGTTCGAATTCTTTACATTCACTTACGTGCCAATATTCTTTGAACGATATGTTTTAATCCTTCCTCATTTATGGTAAAATAACACGAGAGACTGTGTTATGTAGTCTTGGGTGTTAAATAGTCTAAGAGAAGGAATGTCTAAATTAAAAAATAGCTTGTGTCTGCCGCCGAAGACAAGACGTACTGCCCGATCTACTGCAAGCTTTTCATAGCTATCTAGCCAGACGTTCTTTACCAAAGTGTTTTATGTTGATAATTTCCCTATATATCCTTCATATTTTCTTTCTTGGTTTTGAATGCACATAACTAAATATTTAATCACAGCATGAGTAGAAGAAATCGTATATATATATATATAGTAGCAAGCATAATGATAAGAAGGATATTAAGAAAAAATTAAAAGTGAAATATTTTTTCGAATGTTATATAATTATTCTTATAATTTTATCAAAATAAGTTTATTGAGCTTTATATTTTGGAATTATATAATCTACCTTCATTTCCTTATTTTTCCTTGATAAAATGTTCTATGAAGCTTTAAAATAAAAAGTTATTTCATGTTTAAACTTTTTCTTAAGATCGTTACGACCTTTATGCTCGTTGCTATATATATATATATATATATATATATATATATATGTATTGTACAAACTTCCGTCTGATGTCATGTATATGCATATACGTTTTTATTACATATAATTAAAAAACGATTTATGGAAAATAAACATCCATAAACAGTGTGCTCTTTGACCCGTAATTTCGGGGATCAGTGTACCTGCAAATCTTGCATTTGCGCTTTGCTAACTCATCCATAATCTCATGTAATGAAATAAAATATGGCCAAAAACAAGACCGCCTACCAATTCTACGCACTCGAAATTTATAGCCATTGATAGACAATCTAACATTGGGTAACGCTGTGCACGAATTTGGGTGCGTTATCGATGGTGCCAACGTGACAACTGACAAAATAGCGGTAATAACAAAAACGTAGCCAATATTGTATTTGCGTGCCAAAATAAGGGAAACACGTTCAAGACCGGTAACTCTTCACTCATGTACGACAAGAGGGCGGGCCGCTAACAGACGGCTTCGCCAATCAAAAATCAAATCGAGTCGAGGAAGAGATTGATAGCAAAACCTCAGAAAATGTAGCGGAAAGAAGAAAGTAAGGTGAGGAGAAAACATCATAATTTGGATTATGAAAAATGATTCTTTCACGGAACTAATGATGATGATATGAACAGAAAGGCATTTTCGGATAGGGTATATGCAATACTAACGGAAACTTGAGAAGCCGGCGTACTGAAAATTAAATTTCGATCTGGTAAATATGAATATTCCGAAGAAATCTTGGAAGCCACGCTTATCTTCTACATCTCTACCTTACTTCTATCTCAGAGATTTGCCATGACATGAAGATCTGCCCTTTTGGCAACTCTGATCACGCTCATCCAGTAAATATCTTTTTCTTTTCCCCAGCATCCAGTAAATATATTTTTCTTTTCCCCAGCATCCAGTAAATATTTTCCTTCTCCCTCAGCATCCAGTAAATATCTTTCTTCTCCAGCATCCTGAAAATATGTCCTTCTTCTCTCCTAGCATACAGTAAATATCTATTTCTTCTCCGCCAGCATCCAGTAAATATATCTTTCTCCTCCCCAAGGATATGCGTTGAAGTGGAATGTATATCGCCTCGGAATGAGAAATTGGGAAGCAGTTCGAATTCCAGTTGAATGCATTGCATTCAATTACGCACAAAAAACTTTGGGAGAGGTATTAATCTGTCTCTTCCATTCAGTTATAGGTTAAATAATGGAACAGATTGGATTTTATAACCTTGGTTGTCAACCAGCCTACCGCAAAAACAATGGCATCCTACTGCGGGATAATCTTCTGCCCAATCAGTCATGTCTCTTCTAGATATGATCGTCCAAAGCGTGTATCACTTGTGGTACTTAACTGACTGACCTCTCCTCCAGCATTCATTACATATCTCTTTATTCTCCCCCTCAATCCACTATTTCTCTAATTTTTCTCCCTCTCAATCCATGAACCATCATTATAACTAATTTTTATTAACGAGAAGACTGGGATTCGTTCCGTGATTTATTTTGCTATGCCCCTTAAGACAAAGTATTTAGACTCCCTGTTAAAGAGTCTGCCACAGTGGTCTCCTTCTGGATGAATGCAAGGGAATTCCGAATTAAACCTTGTTTATATCCTTGGGTCTCTCATGCTTGCTGCCAATGCCCATAGAAATCATTTATTAGGATTTACCGTAGCGATACGTCTGATCACAATAAGCGCCTACTTTTATCTGCTGGTACCGTTGGCAATAGTGTCATAAACAAGACAAACCTTTTGTTTGCTAGGAAAATGAAAGAACCTATATCATCACAAAAGTTCGCTTTCAAAGATTACTGGCGATTCTGCAAGACTCTAGGGAACAACACCAAACTTTCGACCCCTCCACTGTTTAATCAATTTGAAGTGCTGACATCAATAACCGACAGGGCTGAATGCTTTTCTCGCAAATTCTCTTGCACCTCCACCATTGACTCGACTGGAGTATCCACACCCAATTTTCTTACCGAGAACACAGTCAATATATAACTCCGTCTTTGATGTCCAACATCATTTCCAAAATTGCCTCCCTCAAACCTTTTATTAGCTTCTTACCAATATTCGGCAAACTGTTCGAGGCCTTTATCAATGCGGAATTGGTTCAATATCTCACATCTCATAATCTACTCTCTAACCAGCAATATGCCTTCATGTGCGTTGTGGGGCATTGGATATCGGTTCAGAACGAGAAATCGAGGAGCCGAGTTCGAATTCAAGCTGAATTCATTGCCTTCACTTACGCGGAATTACCCTTGGGAAAGGTATTAATCCGTCTCTTCCTTCCAGTTATGGGTTAAATAACAGGACAGATTGGGTTCTAGAGCCTTGGATGGCAACCAGTCTATCGCCGAAAGCAATGGCAACCTGCTGCGTGATAATCCTCTGCCCAGTCAGTCATGTCTCTTTCGAGACATGATCGCCCAAGCGTGTATCACGTATGGCACTTAACTGACTGACTTTAACAGATCTACAAGTCATCGCTGAATATGTATACCAGGTTCTTGATATCTCGAAAGTGTTTGACAGGGTTTGGCATGCTGCGCTTTAACGCAAGCTCCAGGGCTGCTGTATTTCTGAGCGATTGATTTAATTCTATATTTTTTATCAAATTATGAAATAAAGGTCGTTCTGAACAGGCAAGCTTCCAGATCATTTTATCCGTCAAGAATTTATACTTTGCTCCATGCTTTTTCTGGTCTTTATCAATGATCTTCCTGATGAAATCTGTACCCAAGTAATTATTTACGCAGATGACACCACCATATATTTCCGTCTACATAAAAAAACTCTCAAGTCTGACAAAAACAAACAAAATAAAAAATCAAACTGGCTGATGCTATTGTAAATGACACAGTGTCTGTGATGTACTAGATTAGGTAGTGAAAACTAAACTATAATACCTATAGAACGAAACTTCTGCTTCTATGTGCCTTGTCCCTTCAGCACGTAGGCGATCATGGCCATCCACGTTTCCCTATCCCTGATGGCTCTTAGCACGCCTTCTCCAGTTACTCCATGCAATCGTCGTTCCGTCATCCAAATAATTAGGTCCTTCAAATATGTTATCCGTTGCTTTCCCCTGTCTCTTTTTCCCCTCTATCTGGCCTGTTAGTATCAGGTTCTCCAAGCCCTCCTTCATCACTGCGTGTCCCAGAAGCTTCAGCTGTCTTTTCCTGATGGTTTGTCTTAATTTCCTTTTCGTTTCCGTCATTTCCAAGACCTTATCATTACTCACATTCCCGATCCATGATATTCGCAGCATCCTTCTGTAGAACTAGATTTCAGTTGCTTCATGTTTTTCCTTCACCTTTGATGGTATTGTCTAGCATTCACTGCCATATTGAAGGATGGACATCACGTAGCAATCTAGTACACTCTTCCCAGTTTCTAGCGAAATTGTCCTGTTTCTTAATACTTTACTCAACTTCTGGGATGCTTCTTTCGCCATGCCAATTCGCCTTCAGATCTCTGTGTCGCACTTTCCGTCTTCTGTTATAACACTTCCCAGGTATTTAAAATTTGTACCTACAACCTCCAGAAATTTAAATGCAAAGTCAATACTTATCTACTAACCACTGGACTCTAGCTCTCTCCCCACCCCTGTATAACCTTCCCTTTCTCTCCACCTATGTATCTGTCATCGCACCTGCTTTCTATTGTTCCTTTCTAACTAGTTTGTACTCCTCACTCTTTTCTAATTAATCTTTTTGCATTTATGTAGCCCCCTGCACATCAGTGGCGTTTCTGCCTTGCTAGGGGTGAAATGATAAACAAAAAAAAAAAAAAAAAAACCTTAGGTTGTTTAAATTGTGGCCTCCAATTACAAATCCAGGCATAAATTCTATGTTCCTCAAAATATTCTCGCTGTACATGTTGAACGAAACTACTGTGCTTAAATCACCACAGATAAACTTTCCTACCAGCCATCAGAATGGATGAAGCTATTTTCCTTGAGAGCCACTTACTGTACTTCCTTTGCCTAACTCTTTCAAGTAACCTGAAGTGGAATAGTTATATCGAATATATATCTGCATATACTGCTAGGAAGATTAGGTCAGTGTGCAGTGCATAATGTTTTTATCTTCATAATCCATCAAGTAGATTAATAAATCTATCATTCTTCCGTGTACTGTATACCGTCACCATATCTTGCTATAGATATTGAAGTTGTTTACAAAATCCAAAAAGAAATCTATAATGTTAACGATTCTTATTAAGCCTCTCGACTACAGTCACTATTTAACTGATGTTGCTTCTTTGTCTTTTCAACAAATATATTCCATGGCAACTGTTCTCAGAAAAGATCTCATCATTTTGTCGTTGAAATAATTAAATGTAACCACCACTTCTATTCTAACAGTTTCTTTTCTCGTATTTCACGACTATGGAAATCTCTACACTTTACATGCTTCCTTATAGCTACAACCTCCAAAAGTTTAAATGAAATGACAACAGCGATCTTCAGTCTGCCTGAATTTTATCTTTATATATTTTTTTCGTCATACACTTTCTACCAACGAATATATTTTTGTGACCCCCGTACGGACTCTTGCTGGCCCCGCGTTCCTTAGTGTGATATGATTTAAAAAATAAAAATAAAAAATGCCTGGATAAATATGTGAATATACTTCTGAGATGATGTAGTATTTTAGGATTATTGTCTGTAACTTTATTGCTATGTTTACGAAAGCAACTTGCTGTCTCTTTATTCACACCCGCTTTTGCTTAGGAGGAAAAAGGAACGATGTTTAGTGAAAAAAAAACGCCTTGACTGAATTGTTTCATTAAAAACTTTAAAAATCAAATGCCAAAGCGTTAAATATACAAAACAGTATATTTAATGTTTTTTATGCATTTTCTCGTAGAACATCTTTGTGTCGCCTGTGAAGAGAAAACAAAATAGAATTTTTTTAATCAAAATTTAGAAAAATAATCTTATGCACATTTCTTTGTCTTTAATATTAGATCTAAAAATTAAAAAAAAGCGTAATTGCATAGAACATGCTTTCCAAATATATACGGATTATTTTTTTAAGTTACACAATCTCGTGTAAAGATACAACGAATAAAAAATACTTTTTCGAAATTCTTAAACTGCGATTTTGAAATATAATAGAATTGCAAACGATTCCAGCAAGATAGAAGGAATACAAAATTTTAATGATTTTTTTAATCCATAATTAGAAAAAGCAGTTTTGTTTAAATGATAATTATTAGGTCATGAAAAACAAGGGATTGAGTTACATTTTTATTGTAAATGATCCTTCTTTAGTTTTAAAAAAAATTAAAAGAATCCTAAATTGCTATGTCAACCATATTTTCCTACATGTCAGGGAAATTTACTAAAAAGAAGTATGAAATATATATCTTATCATATAAACGTATGCTAAGACTAATAAATGTGAAGGGAGAGAATAGAGTTGAAAATTATAACTAGTAGTCATTTATAGTTAAATTCAATATAGGAAGAAAGTCAGCTAAGAAAATTATGAAACACATAGGATATGTTGAAAGAAAGACCAGAAAGATACGATGAATATCCTTCTTAAATTTTGTGCCTTCGGTTGACTGATCTGGTACAAGTAAGGGCGGCAAAATGTCAAATTTCTTTGAGCTGCAATATCCTGTGGGACAAGGTATAAAGAAGCCTTATTTCTGTGTTTTTTCTTTAGTAGCTCTATTCTGTTAGACGTATTTTGTTATACCACTGCAGTCTTGGATCACTTTATGCATATTATTGTAATTCCACTTTTTTTATTTGATTCACTTCGCTTATGAAGAATGAATATTCACATTAAAATTGAGTGACTTCCCTTGTATTTGAAATCGATGGCAGCAGCACTCTTTTTAATTAAACAGGGTAATAAGCCGAAGCTCACGTGGAATTCATGGTTTCAATCCAAACAAATCCGTTCAATTCTCAGACACTAAACTTAAACTTAATTTTATTTTGGTAACGTACACGTATATATATTTTTCATCCTTTTTTGTTTTATGTTGACGACAATACGAGATTTGGGGAAAATGTATCGGAACTAGTACAAGAACAAAATAAAAACTACAACTCACATCAATTCGGTGTTTAATCTCCTTCGAAGTCGCCTTTTTCTGAAGCCACATACTTTAGCTAGCGTTGTTTATGCTGGAAATTTTGGAATTTCACATTCTGAGACATCATTCAGCTTCCGGTCGCATTCCTCTCTTTTTTCTTTGACATCTTTTTGATCACAAGGTTAGAGGGAAAGAAAATACTTCAGCGATTAGAACAATATATAGATCTCTTCCACGAAAGGTGATCAACTGGCAAAACGTTAAAATACAGAATTAATCGGAAATATAAAATCCGAAGTGGAAGCGGTACTGGCCAAGCTAAATAGAAACAAAGCATCAGGATGAGACGACATTGTAAAAGAAATGTTGCAAGCTTTAGACAATTTTGGGGGATATAAAATTAGAGAAATAATAAATGAAATCTACAATTATGGCGATATACCAGAATTCCTTAGCAGATCGATTTTCATAGCACTGCTTAAAAAGCCAGAATGGAAACTTCACCAAACGATCAACTTAATACGTCACATAACAAAACTCATCATCCGAATTTTGATTAATAGATCGCGCAGCAATATCAGGCCAAAATGACGACACTGGAACAATGAACACAATAATTATGCTTACCGGAGAGGACAATACAAAGGCAGAAAAACGTATGTCTGTGTTTCAAAAATTATTCTAAGGAATTCGACAAAGTACACTTCAAAAACTCGACAGAGATACTTGGTAACCTTGACATATTCGAGAAAGGCATTACAGTAATTAAGAAAAGTAGCTTCACTCGTTTTCGATTCCTTAGTTCGAAAAGGAATTTGTCCAGTTGAATTACTTGCATTCACTTGCGCACAAATACCCCTGAGAACAGTATTAATCCGACACTTCCCACCAGTTATGGGATTAATAATAGGAGAGATTGAGTTTCATAGACTTGGCTGGCAACCAGTTTACCTCAGAAAGTAATGGTAACCTACTGCAGGATAATCTTCTGCCTACTCAGTCATGTCTCGAAAGCGTGTATCACGTATGGCACTTAACTGACTGAATGTAAGGAAACCGCTTGCATAGAGACGATAAACTATTTCAGCAGTTATACAAAGATGGAAAGGTGCATAAGACAAGGATGTGTCCTCTAACTAGATCTATTCAAACTATACAGAGAATTATATATGCCGGGAATTGTTACTGGTAGCCGCAGTCTGAGCAATGAAATCTACGCAGTGAATCAGTACTGATAGCAGACAGGGAAAGGAAACTAATTCCTACAGAGTGTAATTAAAGAAATTGGAGTGAAAGGCCTGCATATAAACTACAAGAAGACTTAATGTATGTTTATCAGTAAAACTGAGACAAAAATGCCAACTACATACTATGGATACTAAATCAAGCAGATACATAAAATTAAATAACAGGGAAGTATTTTAACAGAGGATGGAAAGTCCGATACTGAGATACATAGACACATTGGCATTGCCAAAATGCGTTCATGAAGCTGAGCAGAGTATTGAGAAAAAGAAAAAAGATCAGGGGAAGCATAAGAGACTATTGAATTGTTATATCATGTCTGTCTTTAAATATGGAGGTGAATGATGCACATTCTTATCAAAGATGTAAGGCAAACATGAAGCAAATGAAATGTGCTTCTACAGAAGCATGCTGAGAATACTATGGACTGAACACGTGAGTAATGACGAAGTTTTGCAGAGGATAGAAACGAAAATGCAACTGATACTTAACATCAGGAAAATACAGCTGAAGTTTCTGGGACATGTAATGAGGAAGGAAGTCTTAACGAATCTGCTACTCACGAGACGGATAGAGATAAGCAAAGACGAGAAAATGCAAGGCGGGTCCTATTTAATGGACTGTATCAAATGGATAGCAGAGAAGGGTAACAAGTTTGGGAGGGGTAATACGAAAAGGGGTGTTAAGAGCTACAAGACAAACGAAGAGGTAGAGGACCATAATGCTTACTTCCGAAAGAAACATGGTTAAAAAGAAAGGTTGCTGTCGGATTAAGGGCATGTTGTCTTTGGCCGAAACCTGCTTCACAAGTCATGATGAATGAAGTTATACGTGTTATATGGTAAGACGACTACACTCTAACCACATCCCTTGGAATCACGTCTATCAGTCAGTCAGTTAAGTGCCATACGGGATACACGCTTGGGCGATCATGTCTCGAAAAAGACGTGACTGACAGGACAGAAGATTATTCTGCAGTAGGTAGCCATTAATTTCTGGGATAGACTGGTGAACAACGAAGGCTATAGAACCCACTCTGTCCTGTAGTTTAACACATAACTGGTGAGAAGAGACGGGTGAATACTTCTCCCAAGAGCATTTCTTGTCGTATGAGTAATGTTCGTTGTGGTACTGTTGATATCGGCTCAGAACGAAACACCGAAATTCAGTTAGGCCCAAATACCATTAGAAAATGTATAAATCCGTCCCTTCTCCCTGCATCTATGGGTTAACTAGCAGGATAAATCAAGATCTATAACCATAGTTGGCAACAATCCTTCTACAGACCTGGGAAGATCTTCTGCCCAGTCTGTCATGTCTCAAAACAGACATGATCTCTCAAGCGTTTATCACGTATGCGAACAAACTGATTAATTTGTCGTAAAGGCGAAATTATCCTTCATTCATATGTTTCTAAAAGATTATTTTCTCTCCCTTGATGACAAACATTCATTCTGTCTTCTTAGAATTAATACTTAATTATGGCTTCTTGATCATCTCCTATTTTGTCTGCTATCAAATAACTGAATCCCGCCTATCATGTATTTAAAATTATGGCCATTGATAATAAATGCTATTCATTCCACTGGTTCTCTTAAGATTGTTTCGGTGTATAGGACATATAAATCAACTAAGAAAATGTATAGCAATTTATACTTTGTATTGATTTGTAAATTTTTTTATTTTTTTAACTAATCAGCTTTTCTCGGGTTATTTAAAAGCAGTTTGTTTTACTTTCTCACTTTTGGGGTTTAAGAGAATTACTTGTCAGCGATTAAGAATAAAGGCCAACGTTGCTGGAAAAATCTTTCTGTTACACAGGACCGTCATATTTGCTTCAGTCGTTACTTTTATTGAACACTAGCAGTATCGCCCGGCGTTGCTCGGGTGTAATGAAAGCTTTAAAACTAATCCATGGTCCTGGAGCTCAGACACTTTAGACGTTGGCACGAAAGACTAAAAAGCAGTTGTTTACAGTTAAAACGAAACCGTAGACTGAAAGAAAAATAAATGGATGTAAGTCAAATTTTGATTTCCTGGTATCGATATCAAATTTTCTGCACAATTGTAAGAACTGCAACCTTGAAACTTCTTATGTCTTTGTCTATGAGTGTATCAAATTTGATTAAAATCGGACCACTCCTTCTATAACCCGTTTTTTTTTGTATTATCGATTTTCGATATTTATCGGGGGTACTTCGACACAAAATCTAGCTAAGAACACTCGCAGACGCTTATAGTACAACTGTGTAAATTTTCAAGAAAAGCGGTTCAGCCGTTCCGGAATCTACAGATAACGGACACACACACACACACACACACACACACACACACACACACACACACACACACACACACACAGTTCCCTTTATAAATAAGTATAGATTACACTGTTTTGGTATCGGCAAATTCCAAGATATCACATTAAACTATACCCATTATTACTCCAGTAAATGATACAAAATCCTGATGGAATGTAAAATTGTAAAAAATATTGTCCCACATTTTCAGGCTTTTTTGCTGGAAATCAGCGCTTGCAAATTTCAATAAAGTTATCTTGTATGATTATATTATATATTTAATTTCTTTTCCATTAAATTATAAAAAACCTGCATAATAACTGTGAACAACAATCTATAAGAAAGCCTACTGTCAGATTCAGTGTGAGAAACGCACGCCTTTACTGTAATTGGTTCAGACACATTCAATGCTTTTCGATAGCAAATTTTATCTTATTGAACTTAATATTAATTGTAAATTTGGGCTAATTTAGTGTTTGCTTGAAATCTAAATAACTGTTTCGGGAATGTCATATGCATATTTTTTATTTTTATTTAAGTTTTAATAAATTATTTTATCGATTTGCTTTGGAATTATATCCTTGCATATTTAACAGTATTTAGTATGGATTGGTTAATAGTTACATTACGTCAGATGTTGCCATGTCTGAAGATCTAATTACAGTGAGTTTTCCAATAGTCAATAGGTTTTCTATGTTCTCAATCGACCAGAAATTGCTTTTTCCTGACATGTTTTTTCTCCTTTGATCTATATTTTCCCAATTAATCTCTAAATTATAATTTATATTTCAATACTAAATATTGATTGTTATTCACTATTTGTTTCTTTAATATTTTAGCAAAACTTAATCCATTAATTAAACTTTTCTATATTTAATTGATTGGTAGCAAATATACAGTCAGTTGAAGATAACTCTTGAAAATTAATTTGCCTTCTTATGATTTTATTAATAGACACGAAAACTTGATTGTTCTCTTGCAAAATAGATCAATATCCTATTGTTTGCTGTTTTTATAATAAATATGAATTAAAAGCTAATGTAAAAAGCAGTTTTATTAACTATTTATTTATTTTATATTTTTTCTTTCAATTTGCAGGTAAGCTTCTAACATGATATTTATACGACATGGTTAAATTGGACCTCATGACACGCAAGTATTTCAGCTGTTCTCTCTTATTTTCAAAGTGTGCAGGGTCATTTTTCTTCTGATCCCTCCGTATGGGAAAAGTATTTTGCGCTTGATCATTGCACAAATTATTGATGGGATATTTTTTAAATTTCTTCATTCTTGTTCACTGATAAAGGAACATTTGAAAAAAGAAATAAGAAATTACACAACTACTATTTGTGGTGGGTCGGAATTCCAATAGTACAATACAGATCGGACACCAGCATCAGTTTAAGATTTATGTGTGATCTGAAAGTGTATGTGACTCTTTGGCGTGTCCATATGTTCTCCCAGGACATCTTACAAAAGGATGCGGCTACAACCCGTGGTTTTCGTTGCACTTGCTGATATCTACAATGAAAGATATGTAGGGGAGAACCGGTTTCATTGCCTCAACGTTCCCCAAACATCAATTCTTTAGATTTTTATCGTACATTTATTATTATTTATTGTTAGATTTTTTTACCATCATCAACACTATTGTTATGCTACTATAATCAAAGATTAATGTTAACAATATTGTCATGAAATTATTATATTAAGACGAAATTATTTTTGCCGTTGGAATTAACATAAAAAATCCAACAATACAGTAAATCTATTTAAAATACGGTTCCTAAATCTACCGTCATGTATTTGAATACGTTTATACCTAAGAAAATTTTAATTCAGGGTCATCTTATGGTTTTGGCTTTTTCTTAAACTTAATATTTTAACCGTTACTTTCGCATTTAAATACTAACATTGTGAAAATTACTTCCTCTCACAGCAATAGAATGTTTTCCTTCTTCCTCTTCTCTACACAATTCATTCCATCTGTAAAAATTAAATTTATTCATTTTTGTAAGAAATTTCGGTCAGATGAGTTGAATATTTTATGTTCACAAAATAAATTATCACCGATGGAATTTAAAAAAAAACTTTTCAATATATTTTCATAACAATCATATCGGATTTATTTCCTCCGTGGAATTCACCTTATCAAGGATACTGCACACACACACACACACACACACACACACACACACACACACACACACACAAAAAAAAAAAAAATTAGAACACTATGGCTATTGGGCGTGTATAATGATAATATACGCGCTAATAGGTCTGTCTTCGTCTGCCGAGCGACCATGGCCCAGAATCGCCGGCTGACGCCAATTCGGTCGGGTTTCAATCCTGGGTTAAAAGCAATCGGTGTCTAACCGTACTGATGAGCTGTGATACAGCGAAACAGATCTGTTTGCGAAGAGAATATATATATATATATATATATATATATGAGAGGAAGATACATAAGTGTATCTATTAATGTTTTCTAGTATATGTGCATAGTTGTATAAGTATTTCGGTCAGTTGGTCTCATCTTTATTGTATTCAAGATATTTCTACCACTATACGCCCCGACCTTCTTCAGGAATTTTGATTCGATCCTTTTACTTCTTCCACTCGCTTATATAGATCTAATTTCATATGTAATACCTTTTCTGGATATTTCATTTTGTTATTATTAATAACTTAACTCTTGTAGTATTTTTTATACTTCAGCTTATATCAGGTATTGAATTCTCCACTCTTTCTGTCAATCGCTGGATTACTTAAACCAATGCTTCTATTCATTGCCTAGATTCGTCAATGAAGGATGAACAACGTTAATAATGTAAGTAGTGACAATATCTCCAAAATATCAGTCAGTGAAGTGTCATAGGTAATACGCATTTGGGCGATCATGTCTCGAAATGGACATGACTGACTGGGTATAATTTTTTCTGCTTCAGGTTGCCATTACTTTATGCGGTAGTCTAATTGGAAATTAAACCTATAGAACCGAATGTGTCCTCTTATTTGACCGATTGCTAGGAGAAAATTTCTAACGATTTTTGTGTGTAAGTGAATGAAACGAATTTAGCTAGAATTGGAACTCTGCTTTCCGATTTCTCATGTCGAAACAGTATCCATTGCACCAAAACGAACCCCTCTACAAATATAGTCTTAATTTGTATATAAATATATATGCTATATCATGTATGGTGTGTGTAAATATTTGTGTGAAAATGTCTACGAGAAATTAACGTATAACATTTCAGAGTATATGAGGTAATAAATGGTATATAATGGTTTCTAAAATCATTCTATCACTACACAAAATATTTCATGTTTCAAACACTACTCTTCTTCAGGTGATATTTTAAAAATAAATTGTGAAAATCATTTATTTAGAAAATATAAGATGAATTCATGGTTATTTAGTAAATTAAGGCGTATTGATAGGCGCAATTTAAACAATATGATTGTAAATGTGTCAATATTGCTCAATCAAAAATGAGAATTAGATTGAACTATGAAGTTAAAAATTTGAGTCGCGAAAGTGAACAATGTCATAATGTCGAAACATGACAATTTTTAACGTAGTCTGTGAAAAATACGTCGTAGGAATATACATTATTCAAACGGATAGACAGTTTTTAACAGCAGGTTGAATTTTATGTTTTTTCATTGATGTTGTACTACCACATCAGCTAAAGAGGATGGACTGTTTATGTTAGAATTAAGTAATTATGGTATAATAATATATATTAGTTACGAAAACCAAATAAGTATTGAGTGTGTCATTTATTTTAGTAAATAATTTTTAAGTAATATTATGCCATAAGTTATAAATGAACAATTACAATTAATTTTAGAGAAAAATAAGCTCTACTTCGTATTGAAAACCTTTTATGAAAGTAAAAGCATGAACAGTGACTTTTTTTTACTCTATCTGTACTTTTACTTCTGAGATATATATATATATATATATATATATATATATATATATATATATATATATATGTATATATATATTGCCCAAGTATATATTTAGTTGTACGAATTTAATACCTTTATTAGTAACCAGCTCTTGAGGTCATATTTGCTCACCGTCTTATTGCGCAGAGATTTTCTTTGTCTGTTTAGTGGTTTTTACATTCATCATTCTGCCTCATCGTTTTTTAGAAATTATGTCTAAAATTTCGCAGTGACTATAAAAATCTTGACCTCTAAACTGAGTCAGATAAGTAGCAATTTAAATCAATAAACACACACGCATTCTACTTCTGTGTTCTAATAATTCTCAATGTACACAGGTCTATCTGCCTGTGTAGCTATATATGAACTCTATTCCTTGCGGGAATCTCGATTAAAACTCATGAGTTATCTCCCGCTAACTCTGCAAGTTACTTGTTCACCACTGCTGTAGCTTGTATTGAACTCACAACTCTAAGAGTCAAGTCAGGATCTAACCAATGTCTATATATTTAAGGAAACAAGGCCCAGTGGATATGAACGTTCGTTAATTCCTGACTTGACTATTACAGTTGTGAGTTCCATACCACACATTATATATATATATATATATATATATATATATATATATATATATATATATATATATTTCAAACATACGCAACGTAATGGGGTCGCTAGAAGGTGTCGTCAGTGATGTCATCGCGAGGATCACTAGGGGGTTTCGGGTCTTTCAACATCATACTCCCCTCATCGCGCCGACCCGACCAGAGATGATCAGTTTCTGGCCCACCCTCGATAAGCGCTTTCAGACACTAGAAAATTACGTTTAGGCCCGGTACGAAACCTTGCCAATGCTTCTGATTGGCGACAGTTTGAGCCTCTTTCCATTTAGAGGTGGACCGTACATGAGCTCGTCCGAAACATTAACTTAGACGCAGAATTTCGGGGAATTTTAGCTATCAATTTGGAATTCAGGCACTCTCTCTTTTGATCCATAACCAATTAGCTCTTCTTTCCGCTGTTTCGGTTATGCTACGTCTATGGCACTACTTGGAGTTTCATACGTTATGCAGTCATCAGGTGTATGTTTCAAACGGACAGTTTAATAGATTTGAATTTCAGTTAACTCGATGTTCATGAGAATTAAATCTTATAATGTTCAGTTATTCTTGTTTTAATAACAAGATTAAAAATTCAAATATTCTAAGTTTACATTTAGACAAAATTTTAAATGTAAAATTAAATTAATATATTTTAAGAATAATAAAATGCATGGAGAGGATTTCAAATGGGGCGTAAATCATTAAACTTTACTATTTAATTATTCAAATGCGACATACACATAAATATGTAGGGAAAACGAAAATTCTAATTTTGTAAATTCAAATAAAATAAAGAAAAATTATGTAAAATTTAGAATTAAAAATAAATGCAATGAGCAAGAAAGGCGTTTAATTCATAAATAATATTGCGGGAAAGAAAGAGAGAAAGAAAGAAAAAACCGAATGCATGGTCATAAGCAAAAAGAGCAGCCCATAATGCCAAATATAGGTGGGGGATACTAAAATGAAGCAGGTACAAAAATTTAAGTACCTTGTCAGTGTTCTAACAGAAAATGGAAAGTGTGACACAGATGGCAAAGGATCGTTTCCAGAAGATGAGTAGAGTATTAACATCCAGGAAAATTTTACTAGAAACAAAGAAAAGAGTACTGGATTGCTATGTGATGTCAGTTCTTCCATATGGCAGTGAATGCTGGATAATATCTTCAAAGTTGAAGGAAACCTTGAAGCAACTGAAATGTGGTTCTACAGAAGGATGCTGCAGATATCATGGATCGAGTATGTGAGAAATAATGAGGTTTTGGAAAGGATGGAAACGAAAAGGAATTTAGTACTGAGCATCAGGAAACACATCTGATGTTCCAGGGACATGCAATGAGGAAAGATGGCTTAGAGAACCCGATACAAACAGGACAGGAAGAGGGGAAAAGAGAGAGAGGGGAAAGTAGTGGATAATATATATTAAGGGCTTGATCAGGTGGACGACAGAACTTTGGTTGCGTGGAGTAACAGGATAAAGTGCGCTAAGAACCACCAGGAATAGGAAGATGTCGAAAGCCATCACCACCTAAGTTCTTAAAAAAGACAAGGCACCTAAAAGAAGTCGTCTGCGATAAGAGAGGTATTGCCTGATGCATATCACAATACATTTTATATGAGCGTAGTGCTAGATTGGCGGAAAGATCTCATCATTTTACAGTTGAAATTGTGAGATCTATCGGTCAGTTCTATGTTAACAGTTGTTTATTTTTTCAGTCGGACTTCTGCCTTTGAAACTTTCTTTCGGTTCGTTGCTTTCCCGTCAAGTTTTATCCTCAAAAATGTAAATGCATTGCCAATCCTTCTGGTTTTATTAGTTTTGTTTTGTTTTGTTTCTTTTTTTTTTTTTTGTTTTTTAGTGCCCGTTCTTTTATTCTCGTTCATTAATGATGAACTTCTTTTTCTAACATTATTTTACATGCAGAAACCACCTGCGTCTTCCTCGTTTTCTTTCCAGTCTTTTAGTGCAATGATTAAAAAAATGATCGACTTAGGCGACAAAAATAGATATTTAGGAACATCAGGACAACATTAGGAACAACAGCAGTGGACTGCTAAGTTATGTGAAAACAACGTTACCTGACGTTGAGTTATTTCCTACTCCCTCTATAGTCATTTCCTCTCTTTACAGCCTATCGCATTTGCGCGCATAAATGGATGTCACTTTTGTGATTTGCATCTGTCATGAAGGGTCTATTGGAAAAGATATATTTGTAAATAAGGGCCATTTTTTCATGTGTTTCTTAATTATTTAATAAAAATAATAATTGTGCAAAATCATGTTGAAAACGCACGTATTCTGAAATGTTTCGCAAATACGTAAATACAAGGACATTGGCCAAAACATTTGTTCGGCTATTGATTAGAAAAATTATATCATTAACAGAACCGACATTTTGATCAATTCAAATGAATTTAAGTGTTGTTACTTGGTTTTTGGTAATGATATCAAAAAGAACAAAAAAACTGTTAGTATCACTTTGGTATCACATTCCTGGCAAACTCAAAATAGGCACATTGCAAAAAAAAATCATACCTCTGTGAACTTACCAATTCCTGTGTAGGTTTCTGTCTATCTAGTAACCACATTTACATTTTGAAGTGATCGGATAGCATTCTTGTTTCTTGAAGTCGATGTTTGAGAATTATTCACAAAAAAAATACAAAAATCACTAATATAAACACAATAATGTTAATGATATTGAAACATAATTTCTTAATATGTGTAGATATTACGCATTTCAATGACACATGTTAACATAATTAGGTCTAAAATAAAAAATAGAGTACAGAATTCTAATACTTATCATGAAATTAGATTAATTAATATACGCATCTCAAAATTAACTAAAACCTTCTGTTCAATTGGAAAAGGAATGATTTATTAATGTTTAAGCCTCGAAAATTTAACTAATCTATATTAATCATCTGAGAGAAAACTTTCACCCTTCTAACAGTACTGCAAATGCTAACTTAATGCAGAATAGCATTGCACCTCCCCGGGCTAAAAGTTTACTGATGACATGCATTTGAGAGTCACGTGTATTTCCACACAGCTACATTCACTCATTGTACATACACATACGTGATAATCTGGTTTTCTCGCTTTTTTACGGGATGTATAAGTAGCAGACACGTGGTACACCCACAGACAGTTGGCAGTAGTTTCGCTAGAGCACCAAGCAAACCAGTTCACAGCTGCCTGCAATAGCGTCATGTTATTGCGGGTTTCGCGTTTTTCAATCTCAAGTAATTCTCTCACACAGCCGCACTAACTGCAAGACGCAAGTATATGCCTTTTATTTCTTTAAATAACACTTGTACATCTTCACCAATCTTCTATCAATATTATTCTTCACACAAATTACCTATTACTCTGATAAATCTTTCAGCGACAAAGAACATTACAACCTACCTCAAAAGCTTTAACACAATCTTATGCAGAAAATAAGATATTTTAATCAGACACTTTCAAAGTCTGTACAAAGTATGTATTTCGTATTATTGTAATACACTTTATATAATTACAATTAATGCTTTGACCATTTCATTCAATTTTCTATTTGTTAATTTTATGAATAATTCAACCGTATAAAAATAATTGTTGGTATGCAGGGATTTAGTTAGGAAATTCTTTGGGAAATTTCCTTGTGCCATGTGAAATTCAAAACTAAAATTACCTAGCATAAGAGACACCAACACACTGAAAAGGTTATCTCGAATCAACTACTTGTCTTACTGCTAGGAAAATTGCTTCCCCGGTTTGTGATAGGTAACTTTCCCTCCAGAAAATGTTGTATATTTAGAAGTTTGCCATTCGTCTCTTATGCTAGGTAATTTTAGTTTTGAATTTCACATGGCACAAGGAAATTTCCCAAAGAATTTCCTAACTAAATTCCTGCATACCAACAATTATGTCAAATATGATATGGTGCTCCTGCTAAGTATTTAAAAATTCTTGATAAAATCAAAAGTAGGGTCTCCAATATTATTGGACCTGAGCTTGGTTCAGTCAGATTCTCACCGTCGTCATGTAGTTTCTCTGTATTTTTAACATAAATATTTTCGTGGAAATTCTTCTGCTGACATTTCTGCTAAGGTACCTAGACATTATGAATTTACTCGCAGTACTAGCTTGGCAACAAAGTGTCATCAATTTACAGCTCTAAGGTATAGATATAACTGTAAGTTCTATGTCAACAGACGAATTAAGTATTTTTATATGCCGGTAAATTAAGTATATGTGTAAATGGCAAAACGGAATATATTTCCGTTCAAAAATGTAGCGACATAATGTATACAAATGTCAAGCTATAGATAATTTTCTCTTTTAAAATAAAATACATTTTTGATGTATATGCGTATACATGGATCACAATTGTTACATCGAATTTTGAGACTCATTCTCCCTGCCTTTTCAAGTTACATATTTCAGCATTTTTGTGGCGGTTTTCTAATTTTATTTTTCTGAAAAATATATTAGGTTCTTGATGACACATTGCAAATGAAAATTCGTTCGGCATTGGGTCTGAAAAAAATATTACTGACTTTCCAGCGTACACGCCTCATTAAGATCTCTTTTAGAATTGCACTCATGTGAGGCGGATCATAATCATTACCAAACTATGCCCAGGGAAATACTCCCTGTTGTACCTCAATAAGGAAATCTTCACTGCACGTCTCTTAAAACGTAACGCTATGCGATTTTATATGTGTTTTTATTGATTGAAAGTTGGCGGTTCATTGGAAAAAGGCGTTCTATTTTCAGAACGTGTGTTTATGTTCTAACTTAGTCTTCGAATGCTATGTCAAGAATTTATTTCAGCATATTTCATCTACGTTTTACTACATAGGATCGTTTTCGAAAAGTGACCGTTTAACCCTCTAGGGCCATTCGTATCATATTTGATACAGTATGAAAACAAGCCTTGAAAGAAATATTTTCCTGAAAAATTTTTTAAGAGAAATATTTTATAAATTTCAAATGAAAGCAGTACTGACTGCTCAGTCAATGAATACCAAATGTTTCCTTATAGGGAAATACCAAATGTTTCCTCATAGGGAAATACTGGATCAAATATGATACGAATGGCCATAGAGGGTTAAATTTAGATAAAAACAATTAGTTTGTTTTTTTGCTTTGTTTTTTGAAGTTGCTTACTTAAACTGCATTATTTTTCATTTTCTTTCTCTACAGTCTACCTTCTTTCAAACTATTTTTTCTTTAAAAATTTCTAATTTTCCAGGTTACAGTTATACAACTTCGAAAACCATCACTCTCAATGGTTCATAATCCACTGTCAACTCATTCTCGATGAAGGGGCCGTCGATACTTCTCTAACTTGTGTTTTTGCCGTTAGGGATGTCGGTTCTAAGCAAACCCCTTTAACGAACGGGGGTGTGAACAGCTTATGTGCCATACACGCTCAGGCAATCATATCTATTTTGAGCCTTCAGTTACTGTTATATAACCCATAGATGAAGGGAGAATAAATGTATTAATACCATTCCCAAGAGCATTTGCATAAATTTAATGCCACGAACTCAACTCTAATTAGAACTAGGCTCTCCAATTTCTCGCTCTATTGTACAATAACACATCCTACAGAATTATACTGGGTGAAATTTATACTTAATGGAATTTGGATTATGGACACATCATTTTAAAACTTTGAGTTTGATCCTCATCGGTTGCTCCATACTTCCGGCCTTATGCTATATCAAAGCTACACTTAGAAAATCCCATCACTTTGAAAGACTGTTTCCACTACAACGTCGAGTCAGGTCAGTCTATTGATGGGTGACCACTTGAAAATACAAGGGGCTATAAGTTTGAATGTGTAGATGAAGTAATACATAAAAACCTGTAATTGTTAATATAAGAGAGAGAATTATATTCAGTTACATGCAATTATCCTTTGCAAAGGTATCTACATCTTCTCGCTAATTATTGGCTAATTAGTAAAACTTATGCCACTAAACCTTTATTGTCTCAAAATGAAATTCTTAAAATCTGAAAAATACTCTGACTTTAAATAACATGCAAAGATTAGTAAGCAATGATAAACAAATTTATTAATCATTACTTAAAATTTGATAATTACTTTCTTAAAAATGACAACATGATATTGCAAATTGGAATAACAATTATCTGGTGAATGTGATAGACGAGAAAAAAACTTCCAAAAATGTTTGACTATTTCTTCCTAGCCAAGAAAAACAAATGCAGTCCAGGATTATCCGAATGTCCTCTTTTGTGTTTAATCTTACAAGAACGTACAGTAAAACATCGAATAAGCTATAGATTTGCCGGATATTTCTACTATAAATGGTATTTTTACTATTTCTTTTTAATTTATTAACCAATGAGATTTTCAACCTATAATGAGATGTTTTTTGAAAAAACTATTCATCCAGAAATGAATCGAAGATGTGTTCACACGTTTCTTCGATTAAGCCCAATTTCTAGAGAATGCTGGCTGATAGCAATTTGGCCATAGAAGACCGTCATTATAATGGCAACTTCAATTCGTTTCGATTCAGAAAAGTTTTTCTTTAGTAAGAATTATCGTTCTAGGCCGGGTGATATTAACTCTACTGAATTTCAGCAATGATAACTCGTTTACGAAATAAGAGTTGTTATATATTAAGAAATGATAGCTTATTAAAATAATATTTAAAGTTCAATGAACTGATAATGGTAAACAGTTATGCAGAAATCAAAAACCTACAAACACACGTTAAAATTATATATAAAGTAATAACCCCTGAATCTCCTGACCAAAGAAGGTCCAAGACTGATCAGAGACCTTGACAAGTGCTATTCAATCAACATTTGCATTTTTCTCCCTACATATATACACGTTAAAAATTAGACTAAGCACAACAAAATTTGCGCAGATATTCATATATTTCTGAGATTTTATGTACAAATCCGTGAATTTGTTTTAGAAAAAAAACCCTATTTAAATTTTAATAGAATGGGGGTATCATAGATACAGTGGGGGCTCATAAGATCATTACAGTGGCTCTACCATCACGTAAGCAGCATTAAAACCTTTGGTTGAAGACAAGTATTTGTTTCATCTTTCTGGTTCTAAAATCAACGTTCACTATTCATTTAGTGTATCAGATTTTGACCTGTACAAAACCTATGAGCCATTCAGGGTAGAGTGTTACATTAAGAGGAATTTATACTGATATACACAAGTCAACCATCCGTCCGTGCATGGAGTACTGCTGCCATTTATGGTCAGGTGCCCCTGCCGTTCTTCTCAGTTGTCCTGACAGGCTCCAAAGGAGAGTCTGTAATGTGATAGGTACTGATCTGACGGCTCGACTGCAGCCACTTCCCCATCGTCGAAAGGTGGCCTCCCTTTGTCTGTTCTATAACTACTTTCATGGCTTCTGCTCAGACGAACTTAAGTCACTGATGCCTCCTCAACAGGTGTTTTCTCGTGCAACCAGACAGGCATCTGGGTCCCACACATTCACAGTCAGGTTAGCCAAATGCAGACGACAATTCTACTCCTGCATCTTCTTCTCTCGCACTTCCTGCCTGTGGAACTCGCTCCCGTATTCTTGCTTTCATGACGGCTACAACCTCCAGAAATTTAAATGCAAAGTCAATACTCATCTACTAACCACTGGACTCTAGCTCTCTCCACACCCCTGTATAACCTTCCCTTTCTCTCCACCCATGTATCTGTCATCGCACCTGCATTCTCAGCTTTCTATTGTTCCTTTCTAACTAGGTTGTACTTCTCACTCTTTTCTAATTAATCTTTTTACATTTATGTAGCCCCCTGCACATCAGTGGCGTTTCCGCCTTGCTCGGGGTGAAATGATTAAAAAAAAATAAAAAATAAGAGAAGATAACTGTTAACCTTAGATTTAAACAGCTTAAAATTGTATTGATCGGAGGAACATCCTCTTTGGTATCGGCTCTACAGGACAGTGGTTCGCAGAAAAATTTGGTCGAGTGAACTTTTTTTTTCGTTAATAGAAAACGGAGAGACTGTGGATAGTTTGCTATAATGTAAGCGACAATTTTGCCGTGAATGTTTGCACTGTCTGAACAAAGGAATGTCCGAGTTCTTTACATGGAATTAACGCCAGAGCAGAGAGAAACTAACCAGGTCGCTCCTGTGAGGGAAGAGGTTTGATGGTAGAAAGTAATTCGTCCACCACAAAGACTCGAAGACGCTTTTGAATTTATCGAAACTAAAGTGAGAACAAGGCATTTTTTTTATAAGCGTTTCACCCCGAGCAAGTCATGTCACTGCCACTACTGCGCAGGGGGCTACGTAGAGTGGAGAATGGCTGACTAAATATAGGAAATGTCAGGGGGTGGGTGATAGGCGGGTAAGGATACTGAGAATGAGGGTTGGATAGATGAGAGTGTTCTGAGAATAGTTGTGAGTTAGTGTGATAGGAGGTGTCTATTGACCCTACATTTAAACACCTGGAGATTGTAACTGTCGGGAAAGCAGACTTGTGGAAGGGAGTTCCACAGGCGGGAAGCGCGAGAAAAGAAGCTATTGGAGTAGAATTTACGGTTACATCTTATTTGTTTCATTGTAACAGGGTGGGACCTAGTTGCTAATGTAGTATCTCGTGTAAATTCCTGCTTAGGCGGCACCAGTGATCTAAGCTCATCGGAGCAGAAGCCATGAAAGTACTTGTAGAAGAGGCACAGGGAAGCCACATCACGTCGGTGAGAAAGCGGCTGCAGCCGGTCTGCCAAGTCAGTATCAACCACGTTACAGATCCTCCTTTGTATTTTGTCAAGAATCCCAAGGAGAGCATCAGGGTCACCAAACCAGATATGGCAGCAATATTCAATACACGGGCGGATGGTAGATTTGTATATGTGCAGAATAGATTCAGGTGGGAAAAATTTCCGGGCCCTGCACAGGGAGCCCACTTTCAGAGCAGCAGATTTGGCAATGGATTCAATATAGTCATTCCATTTGAGGTCCGCCGAGAGTGTAAGGCCAAGGAGGCGTAGTATTTTACTCTCTGGGAGGCTAGCCTGTCCCATGCTAATGGGAGGTAGATGCGATTGTCTATGGTGGTTAGTTGATAACAGCTTTGTTTTAGAGGCATTGAAATTTACCAACCATTTCCTACCCCAGGCCACTACGGATTGGAGGTCCCTTTCAAGTACGGCAGCGAGGTTCACTTTGTCGTCCACACCTGGTTTCTGATCGATGCGAGAGTAGATTTTTGTGTCGTCGGCATACATGATCTCCCGCACAAATATGATAACACGGCTCCCCTTTCGGTTTGAGCTGGCTCTTGTAAAATAGAGGATAAAATGACAGGTACTTTAATTGAGCGGTACAGGGAGTTTTAACAGTCTTTACAGATGAATCGTATATACGTATTTTACTTAAGGTCATGTGTGTTAAAGTTCTAATAATTTCTTAAGACTCGGTATTTCCCGAAAAGGATATCCGTTCATTTTGAATGGTGGTTGCTCGGTGTCTGATGAGCGATGAAAAAATGCAAATATGATTTTCGAGATATTGAATGTAACTAGATAGATTTTCACCATTGTGAATTTAGTGCTAGCTTAGAGTGAGGTCAAATTTTGCTCGTTATGAGTTTCAGATGCACCCATACATCGTTATAGGAGTATTATCTATATAGGAGTTTTTATCAAATTTCTGTTGGTCACAAGTGCATGAATGTAAATTGAAAATCATGTGAAATATCTGCAGAAAAATTGTATGCAAGGATCAAAGGTACACTCTGTTTCATTGCCTGGGTTGTGGTAAAAGTTGCATGACACCCTAACCTCCTCGTCTTAAAATCATGTTCCGGACGCCAACTAGTCGTGAGTTAGTCGCACCTGAGTCTGTAACGGTTCGCAACCGTTCCACCCGAGGGGATCGAAGATGTCAATTAATCACTCGAACATCTTTCATTTCCTCTACCACGTTGTGATTTGTGATCTTAGATAAAATTACGGAACTGCGAAAAAATGACGTTTGAATGTTTGCGCAGCACTTCTCAACAACAGAAATAATAATGTGGTTGTGTTCACATGCAGTAATAAGGGGAACATGAAAGAACAAAAAGAAACAAGGCTGTAGTGGAGGCCAGTATATGTCGTCCAGCGTTTATATTGTAATTATCTGTACATCAAGAGAGAAAGAATTATAAAAATAAAATTAAAATGTACTAGTAATAAAATCAATTCCAGCTTTTTAGTGATCATAAACTACTGCGGATACTATGTTGATGCTTGCGTGTGAACGAGAGAAAGCGAGAGAGGGGGGAGATGTTTTTTTTGGGGAGGGGGCGGATTTTCACTTCACGCGTTCCGTGCGAGTCTGATGTATCTCTGCTTCTCTGACGACTGGGTCACTCTCTGACTTGATTGTCAAACTGTTTTGCTTTTTGTTGAAACCGTTTCAATATTGCGCGGCTTGGGAAGTAATCGGAATGTCTTCCCATTAAAATCTAACGTCAAATTCTGTTGTTTGGCTCCAATCAACCACGTGAGATTTCCACTATGCTGACTCGATTTTCTCGACTTTATACATTCACCTGACAGCGTCTAGTACAACTACATCCATACGTAAGTGGCCTTTTCCCAATATTTTCCCGATATTTGTTCGCTTCGGCCGATCGTTTATTTAAGGTAAGAACAACAGACGATGAGGAATGCGAAAAAACAGTTCTCTTCTCTAGCAGGACATCAGTGTTTTTTATAAATTTATTATCTTAGCAGTTGACATCAACCAGTAAATACACTTTCTTTCACTTCTCTATTTCTCTCGGTCACCCCCTCCAGCGTTTCTCTCACTCACTCACTCACTCACTCACTCACTCACTCACTCACACAGAGCTCCTTCTAAGAAAAGAAAAAAAGTCGATTTTTTTTGGAAGAAAATATAGACACACAAATATATTTTCCAAATGTCTATTCCTGGGTTCGAATCCAGGGACCGACGATATCCGTTTAACCTGAGTGCATAAGGAACTCTTACAGTGTTAAAGTTAAATAATTCATACTAACTTACCTATCATGTCCGAATAATATTTCGATGGAATAGATTTTTGCTGAAACATGAGGCTAACGTGAACAGAGTTGACGAAATGAGGCGAACGTTTTATAGAGAACAGCAACAAAGAAAAGCCTTTTGCTAACAATCAGAAAATGTCACCGGATTTTGTCGAATTACATAAATATAAAATAAATAAGACATGAAAAATTTTAATATTCACTCCGCATTCTTATGGCAGCTAAATAGGTAGGAAAAACTGTAACTTGACATGTTCGAGTGAAGAAACTGCGGATATACCCAACAGATTGAAATGATGAAGAAGCAAAAAATCTTTATGAATGGAAACTGTAAAAAAGTATCATCCGCGTCGTAATCTCCCCCCCCCCACACACACGCACACAAAATTAGCATGGCACAAAAAACAGGAATAGATCATCTAACTACATATAACATACGAAAAAACGACTTCACGCAATTTCCTTTGTTCCATTCTTAAATATCTTTCTTCCTGATACTGTTCTTTACTTTGCATTCATTATTTTTATCTTCTTTCTAATTTTTTCTTTCCTCGCTAAAAAGATATGTGCAGTTTTATTTTCCATTGTTTCATTCTTTTATTATGAATCATAACATTCTTTGTTTTGCTTATGACGACTTCCGCCCTACTCTCAAATCTAAACTGTATTCCTCATATGACATGACATCACATCCGTTTCCGCTTGTTTCATCCCAGTGCAATGTATATCTATTTATAATAATGTAGACATTTTTCTTTTCTTATTTTATTTAGCTATTATATTTCAACTAGTTAACATCTCACTAGTGGATTTTTAACCACCATAGACAACCGCACCTACCTCCCATTAGCATGGAACAGGCTTACCTTCCAGAGAGTAAAACACTACGCCTGCTTGGCCTGACACTCTCAGCGGACCTCAAGTGGAACGACTACGTCGAATCCATTGCTAAATCCGCTGCTATGAAAGTCGGCTCTCTGTGCAGGCCCCGGAAGCTCTTTTCGTCTGAATCTATCCTGCACATATATAAATCTACCATCCGCCCGTGTATTGAATACTGCTGCCATATCTGGTCGGGTGCCCCTGCTATTCTCCTCGGGGTTCTTGACAAAATACAACGGAGAATCTGTAATGTGATCGATACCGACTTGGCTGACCGCCTGCAGTCACTCTCTCACCGGCGTGACGTGGCTTCCTACTATAAATACTTTCACGGCTTCTGCTCCCATGAACCTAGATCACTGGTTCCCCCCTAGGTATGAATTTGCACGAGATACTAGATTAGCAACTAAGTCTCACCCTTTTACAGTGAAACCGAGGAAATGTAACCGCAATTTCTACTCCAACAGCTTCTTTTCTTGCACTTCCCGCCTGTGGAATTCCCTTCCGCATACTTGCTTCGCCACGGCTACAACCTCCAGCAGTTTAAATGTAAGGTCAATAGACACCTCCTAACACACTAACTCTCACCCATTCTCTCAATCACTCTTCCTATGTACCTCCTTACTCGTCTATCACCCTCCTGCTGACATTTCATATATCCAATCGCTCTATATAACCCCCTGCGCTATAGTGGCAGTGGATTACCTTGCTTGGAGTGAAATGATTGAAAAAAAAATCTTTCTTCACACATCCGCACATTCAAAATGCAACACTGACGGTCATTTGCTAATATTTTTAACCCTTTTCTTTTCTTTTACTTTCTAATCAGTAAAGAACTCTCAGTTATCTTCCTTTACAGCAAAATTGTGCGTTCTATTTGCCTCATCGCCATCGTGAAGTGATTTTGTAAAAATACAACTAATTAATTTGGTACTTAAAGAAACACATTTAAAAAAGTAACATTTGTCTGTACTTTTGAGATGTAGTATTTTTACTGTTCGGACTGTAGTCTTCATCTTTATTGCCATTTTTACGATGTTTTTGGCTTTTTTAAGAGCTAGGGATTTGAAACCGAACCATGAGGACACATTGCTCAGTAGATATAGGCGATGTTTAATTCCAGTGACTTGACCCAAAAAGTTGTGAGTTCAATACCTGGCAACAGCAGTCGTGAAAAAATAACATATGGTTGATTCAAAAGGAATATTACATGGAATCAGGAAGTGGCATCTCACAGGGCAATGAGAATTAAATATCCAAGTAATCAAAATAAAGGATTTGGTTAAAAGTTCCTAACATCTGAAGAAGGTCGGATCGTATAACGGCCGAAACTTTGCCAACATGAAGATGAGGAGACAGTCTGAACACTGTAAAGTAAATTGTAGTATGCTTGAAGCACAAGAATTAAATTTCAGGAGAAACTCTACTTTTTCATATTTGCATATCAAAAGACCGACCTCTTTAGCAAGAAGAAGAATTTAGAGATACCCACTGCACAACAGGAATCCGCTAATCAAGCAGCATGCGTAAATATATGTTAGCGAGACACAAGAGAAAGGGGTTCGTCAGAGCAGTACCCATGAAAGTCCATGAAGCCACATGACGACCGTGAGAAAGTGATTGAAGGCAAGCTGCCAAACCAGGATCAATTATATTGCCGATCCTCTTTTGAATTTTGTCGAGAACCTGACCAGATATAACAGTAGTATTCAATGCATGAACCAAGAGCAGTTTTATAAATGGGCGAAATGGATTCTTACGATAGAAAAAAAAAAAACAACTTTCTAGACCGACATTGTTCTGACATCCCAAGCAGTCAGTTAAGTGCCATGCGCGATACACGCTTTGGGCGATCATGTCTCGAAAGAGACATGACTGACTGGGCAGAAGATTATCCCGCAGTAGGTTGCCATTGCTTTCTGTGGTAGACTGGTTGCCGACCAAGGCTATAGAACCCAATCTGTCCTGTTATTTAACCCATAACTGGAAGGAAGAGACGGATTAATACATTTCCCAAGAGTATTTGCGTGTAAATGAATGCAATGAATTCAACTGGAATTCGAACTCGGCTCTCCGATTTCTTGTTCCGAGCCGATATCCACTGGACCACCCCAAACAGTAGATGTAAATAAAAACGATAAAAGAGATAAAGACAAGCGTGTTGCTCTCCCGCAGAATAACATCATCTATTTTGATGCTAGGTATGAAAAATTATCTGTGGTAGTTAAAGAAGAGCAGTTTCGTTTTGAAAGCATTAAAGTTTACGAGCGAATTCCTACCTTACATTTTTTTTTTGGATTAGTGTGTGCTCATGTGGAAACAGTTGAAATATAAGCGTTCACTGCAAAGGAAATAGATAATAACAAAAGCCTTATACTGAAATATAAAATAATGTTATTTTTTTATATAGGCTGGTTCTTAGTCAAATGTGTTTCTTTGATTTATATAATTTGTATTTGTCTGTATATAAATATTATTATGCACTTGTTTTTGATTTTATAATAAAATCCTTCACCACAAAATAAGTTATTATTTTTTTCTATAATTATATATATATATATATATATATTCCAATCCGAAAATCACAAAATCGTTCACATCGATTCTATGACCACGACGAAAGTCGACACGTTTAATTTTATAAACTATTTTTTTATAATTATACTTTAGAGATAATGATTTACTGTCATTAAATTTTACTAAATATATACGAAATCAGTTATTATATACTAAATTATTCTTAAATTCATTCTTAAATATATACTTTTTTTTTTTTTACTAATATACACTAGATTCTTTTTTTTATTATCATTATTATATAAACCATATCTGGAGTGAGAAGACATGGGTTCATAACTTTCTCAATTTTAATTTCTCATTAAATTAATATAACGACTCCCAAAAGGAATTGAAAATCAGCTTTCCAATTCCAAATTCCGACGCGTTATCAATTAGGCCTCCCGCAGAACCAATCTTATGACAAGCTGGTATTCTTCTGAGGTAACACGCCTACGTACTGACCAAATTCGACGTTGCGAGGAATATTTTTTTCACTGTAATATGTCACTAAGTCCTAAGGAGGTGGGAGTAACCTTTTCAATATATGCGTCGTTTTCTCTTTAGTTATGGATATATTTTTCCTCGTATCTTCACTGAGATCTGACGTGACACAAGGTCGAGTTTATAATGAAGAACTCGATTGCAAACGTTCATGCAAGGGCCGATTCGATCCGCCCTTCTAGTGCAATGAGTGAGACAGCCTCGGGCACCTCTTCTCCGGGACCGGTCACTTATCAGTATTTTTATTTTTCTCCGTTGCCCTTCTGTACTCGGACAGAGACTCAACTGAGTCACACTCTATCCGAAGACAGAGACGTAACTGAGATATGATAATCCCTATCTGACTGGTGATCTGTAGCAGGTGAGTACTGTTATGAATACGGTCTCTACGTTTATGCAGTCTGCAAAAAGTTTCTTTGAGAGAGTTTGAGTGTGTAGATTAATCTGCTGTTTAACCCATAATTTGGGAAAGATATGACGTTTTGCTTTCTTTTGTTAAAGCCTTGGACTAACATTAATGAGTTACTATTTACTTGTTTCTTTATAAGGTAAAAATCAAGTTGTCATTGATTCTCTTTCGAAATATTTAATTGTTCTGATATATATTTTAATTATTGCATTCTGAATTTGTGTTTAGGAGATAGCATTATTTGTATTTGTTGTGGATCTTCGTCGCCAATTTTATTGTGGAGTTTTTTGTAGGGAACTTCGCCGCCAAGTTGTAGTGACCGGTTGTGTCTGAAGTAAGACAAGGAAAACAGAAGATACGTATAAAACAGTACATTAGTTTAACAAAAACGTATGTACAAGGTAAGTGTTAGTAATCAGTAAATAGAAATAAGTCCAAAGGATACAGTTACGATGCTTATTGACTGACTAGTATCTGACTTTTACTACGTACTAGCTGTCGTACTTAACTGGCGTCAACTCGTATTTACTTGCCTTCCTACTTAAAACAAAATGTGGCACAAGGCCTTTCCAATGTGGCAATCCGGGCCATATATCCCGAGCAAAAAAAAAAATTATATTTAATTATCCCCAGACTAGACTTTGGCGGTGCATCGATTGGGTTATTTCTCTCCGCCCGAAGACACAAAGTTTGACAACGAGAGACAGAATTAATGCAGCATTTAATCGCCTTCCCATTTACGACAAAATGTGGCACAAAATCTTTTTAATGTGGGTAATCCGGACCATATACTCTGGGCCAAAATTTTAGTTTAATTTTCCACAGTCGAGATTCTACGCTTCGGCGGAACCTCGACTGGGTTATTACTCTCCGCCCGAAGGCAAAGAGTTGGACAACGCGAGAGTATGATTTAACTGCCTCTCGGAAATCACGCAGATAATTATATATAGTAAGAGGAAGAGACCCTTCCATGTAGGAGGGCATCATAACAGTATTATTAACATTCGGATCGTTTCATAGATTTTATTATAAAAACGGTTCGGTAGTTATGCTCTCCGGTCTGCATTAAAGTTTATATTATTACTTTTTTGTAGCTTTCTGTAATTTCTTGTTCTAATTTAGTCATGTGTTCTTTTTTATTTTGTCAATCGCTTCCTTTTTTTGTTTACTTTTCGATTTTATCCTGTTTTGTCTCACCATCGATTAATTTCATAGTTCTTTTCCCTACTATTCCTCCCTCTGTATAACTATTTTCTTTCCGTTGTCTTTTTGTTGCATATATACAAACACACAGAGGCACAAGCCTACATATATTTAAATAGAAAGATGCTCACACGAACTCGAGTAGTATGTGAAAGCTTGGAATGAATGCTTTTTATGCAAAAACAAAACCAAACTAAATTTCTACATGAAAGTCTAAACGTAAGAAAAAAATTTCATCAAATATAAAAACACATCACAATGGCTATAGAAGTAACCGAAAGCGCTTGGGAAATTAAAAATTATGAGCAATTATTATATTCCTTAACTGCAACTAAAGAGTAATATGTTAGGATACTGAAAAACTCAATAAAATAAATATTTAATTCTTTCTTGTCAACTATATTTAATGAAAGATATTTGAAATGTTACTACCCAAACGTTATATATATATATATATATATATATATATATATATATATATAATGTATGTCGTTCTCTTTCTTTCTGTCTATGACACACTATTTCTTTTTTATAAATGTAGTGTATAAGTAATAACGAAATATTGATTTAATAAAAGACGCTGGATATTTTCGGTTCTATTCCTCATGTCTACGAATATCGCATGTGGTTGCTATTTTTACTACTGCTCAATCCATGAAAACATAATGCAAGTAATTATTATTCACTAACCAGGGAATTAATCCATTTGATTCTTCTTTAAGACATTATATGTGGAGAACTTGTAGAGTTAAACCCAACCTGCCCTCTGATGTGATACTACTGATTGTCAGGTTGAATGCAGTCACCGAACATTTGTCTTTTCAGATCCGCTGTTGAAAACCTGAAAGTATTTGTCTTTCTTTATTAGCAGCTCAGTGTCGTTTTTATTTATACACCTAATGAATTAATTGAGTTTGTAGCGGATAAAAAATTAATTAAAATCCACCTTTTTTCTTCACTTTTAGAAAAAATCACAATAACGTGGGAAATCCTGATTTTTCCGAATACAAAACGATTGACGATCTGCTTAGCGAAAACGTCGAGACAAGATTTCGCAAGTAGGCGTTAAAATGATTTTTGACCAATAGGAGCGACTTGTAAGATTTGGAAGGACTTGGCGATCCAGTGCGAAATTCAAAAGGACATATAAATGTTTTCCCAGTGTCAGAGACACAGAGATGGGAGCAGCGAAAGAGAGACACACATCTAAAATATAACTTCTACCCAAATTGTCTGGAGCATTGTCCACGTTTTTTTCTCATCTCTTTCAACAATTACTACTACGAACATTTTGTACAAACTCTTGATATTCTTACCTTTCTCACTGAACATTAATTTCTGCAAATTCTTGTTATTCCTTCTTGTAGTAAATTACTATTTTAACATACAAAAAGTATATATTTTATTCTTACTCTATTCCACATAATTCCACATATTCCAACTAACCTTCTGATAATGATAATTATTTTTATGAAAACCTTCTGATGTTTATAACTCTGCATGAAACTTGTAGGCTATATGGAGTTCGGTTAAGTCAGACACAAAACCGAGTCAAAGAAAACTTAACCAGCTCTCTGCGGCTACACGTTGACTGATGTGTTGTGATAACAAATAAATAAATAAAAATTTAAAAAATAGAAAACGAGTGCAAAAGTCCGCATATAAATAGTATAAATAAATTTTAATTATTAGTTATTCCTTTTCAATTTTATACGTTATATTCTATTTAGTACTGCTTGAACTTTTCCTCTTCTGTGTTATTTTTTTAATTGGGGTTAATTTTCTTCCATCTTCTCTCCTTTTCATCGCATGGTTTCTCACATTTTCACACAGCTTTTATCTTCTTTTGCTATTTTTTCTTCCAGGGCGTGTCTTTTTACTCATTTTTTTCTTTTATTTTGTTATATTTTTCTCATAGTACATTTAGAATACCTTCGTCATTTTTTTTTATTTTGCATGTCTCCTCGTTCATTTATTTTTGCTTTGTTTTCAAAAGCCGCGTAAAAATTGATTTTCTCTACTCTTTTGTACTCTTCGTAACAGCCTTTAATTTCTTACATTTTCAATTTCCTGCTTTTTTATTTCCCTGTTTTTACTGTATTTTAAGTATGAATATTGTTACTTTTTTCACTTTAATACTCACTAGCAGTATAGCCCGGCGTTGCTCGCGTGTAATGAAAGCTTTAAAACTAATCCATGGTCCTGGAGCTCAAACCTTTTGGACGTTGGCACGAAAGACTAAAAAGCAACAGTAGTTTCCAGTTAAAGCGTAACCGTAGACTGAAAGAAAAATGAATAGATGTAAGTCAAATTTTGAAGTTTGGTGGAGTTGTATAAAGGACATACGGACAGATAAACAGAAACACACACAAACATCTTGCCTTTTATCTATATATATATATATATATATATATATATATATTATCGATTTTCTGCACTATTGTAAGAACTGGAACCTTGAAACTTCTGAATATCTTTTTCTATGTCTTTGTTTATGAGTGTATCAGATTTGATTAAAATTGGACCACTCCTTCTATGACCCGTTTTTTTCGATTATGGGTTTTCGATATTTATCCGGGGGGGGGGGTACCTCGACACAAAACCTATCTAAGAACACTCGCAGACGCATATAGTACAACTGTGTGAATTTTCAAGAAAATCGGTTCAGCCGTTTCGGAGTCTATAGGTAACGGACACACACACACACGTACATACACACACACAGAGACAAAGTTCTATTTATAAAAGAAGTTTAGATATCTTCTCCCTTATATTTTTCTTCTTTTTGTCAATTTCATTTTTGTTTCACACTTATATAATCTTGTTGCTGGCTTCACTAATGTACTTTTTGTTTTACAATATCGTAATCTATTTCTGTACATTTTCTTTCATTCTTACACTTTTATGATTTTGTTTTTCTTTCTACCATTCTTTTTCGTTCACATATTTTTCTTTACTCTTTTTTTTTCATTTTTCTTTTTTCATATGCGTTATCATCCAAGCAGCATTTTACTTGTTTATACTTTCTTTCATTTGCTTCTTGATTCATTCTTTCCTTCCTTTGGTCATTAGTTCCTGTCGTTCTTTCTGAAACTGCATTTTCTTCCTTGATTTTCTGTCCGTTGTATTTTCACACGACTTCGATTCATTTCATATTTCTCTTTCCAGTACATTCTTTTTCCGTTTTACTTATGTCCTTCTACTCTACGTTTTCATTACGCACACCCATATATATATATATATATATATATATATATATATATATACATATATATATATATTTACACGAGTAAATAAGGAACGAAGAAAAATTTACAACGACCAAAACATTAATTTAAAACAGTGCTCGATATATAATATAGAGATAACATCCGCTTCATCCCACACACAACTCTCCAAATATAAGGAAATAGGCTTTCCATTTATTTTCCACTCCACCTGATGAGATATTTAATTTTAATGTCAAAACGAAATGTACATTTTGTAGAGGATAAAAAAATTGTACATGTTCTAAACTATAATTAATAATATATATATATATATATATATATATATATATATATATTACAGAAATTAACAAAGATTAACGAAATGGTCATTAAACACCCGACAACATTAAATGATTTGAACATTATTTTTAATTGATACTCGTATTTATTCTGTTTTATAACCAAACAGTATATGTATATATATTTCTACCGGCCTGATTATTTACGATACATTCTTGTTACGAAAATATGTGTCATTCGGCAGGATTCGAACCTGCAACACCTATCCACATAGGGAAATCCAACAATTTCTTGACATTACGATACATTTCAGTGCAGATATGGATTTTTACGGTGAATCGAAAATTATGTTATATAGGCTTAATTTAACTTTGTTTAACCTGTTGGTCATTCGTGGTCGAGAGGTCTCAGTCGCGTCAGGTCAATTGGTACCTTCCACTATATGGACACTGATCACAGGTTCGAATCCTACCAAATGACACATATTTTCGTAACAAAAACGTATCGTAAATAATCAGGGTGGTAAAAATAAATTTTATACTGTTTGATTATAAAACAGAATATCTACTTAAATACGAGTATCGATCAAAAATAACGTATTATATATATATATATATATATATATATATATATATATATATGTACATATATATGGCTGCGGTCCCTATCTCTGTTTCATTCATCAGCCGTTTTGAATGAGGATCTCAAATAAAAATCATTCAAACATTAGCGAATTACATTAATGCCAATGATTTATAGATGCAATTTAAAAAGCGATCAAAACATTTTTCTTCTCGGAGGAAGCGGTAAGGAGTCCTTAATCCATTAGTATGTGCTTATCGATTTTGATCTAATCTATCTTTGCTCACACAGAGATGCAACTTTCATCTCAACCGTTTACAGAACCCTAATATTCCAGGACATTTCTGATAGACACTAATCTCTTATGCCGCGTCTGAATAATCATTTGGCAGCAACAATTTTTCTTTAATGTCATTAACTACAAAACAATAGCACCAGCGCACCAAGGAGCAAAAGTTTTACGGCGTTCATTGCAAGCAGAAACAAAATCGAAAGATCTGTGACCTATGGCGTGAACATGATCTCAAAGATACACGTTTTAATATCTAGTATTCATAAAGTTACATAGATATATATTAGGAAATGTTCCGGAGATTCACGAAATAGATTAACAACCGACATATTTAATTTATTTGTTTTAATATTATTTTTAATATATAATTCAATTTGAGCTGATATTCTGTTCTATACTCGGTTTAATATCTAGTATTCATAAAGTTACATAGATATATATTAGGAAATGTTCCGGAGATTCACGAAATGGATTAACAACCGACATATTTAATTTATTTGTTTTAATATCATCTTTAATAAATAATTCAATTTGAGCTGATATTCTGTCTTTAATTAAATAGTATATTTATATATATAACGAAACCGGGGGAATATATTTTGAGAAATTTGGTTATGAAAATATGAATCATGCGGAAGAGTATATATTTTCATAAGATATTTTTCAAAAAATATTCCGGCCGAGAGAGTTACTGACATTTTTAATTAAACAGTATATCTACTCAAATACCAGTGTCTATTAAAGAATACTGTGTAAACAAATAAATTAAATAGGTATATACGTATTTTGAACAGCGGGCGCAAACCAAATATAATTCGGAAGACTGTGGATTTAGCAGGAAAGAGAAGAGGAAGATATTTTTAGGTTAATTAAAATTGTTCCTTGACAGATTCGCCGAAACTTCAGGTAGTAATGTTTATATTCAAAGGATTAGACAATATGAATAAAGTACAATTGTGCTTTTATTCAACTTGACTGTCTCCTACAAAGGAGTCTTTTGAAAATACTTTTTGGCTGCATCCCAAATATATATGCTGGTAATAAAATATTAAGACACTGACTACCATAATTTTGGATTGATTTGATTGGATCTTCATGCCTTAAAACGTTGTTGTTTACCATTACGTCCTTTACCAGTCCAGTATATACAAGGTGAGATGAATTAATTGTCGTCTAAATTATGAAAAAATTAATATAACATAGACATCGCATTTTAACAGATATATTTACTGAAATTCCAAATAAATGTCTTGAAATACTAAAAAGTAATCTAATCTAAATTTACTTATAAATGGAACTTTGTCTGTGTGTATGTATCTTTGTGTGTCTCTGTGTGTGTGTTTCACTTAACTATAGACTCCGAAACGGCTGAACCGATTTTCTTGAAAATTTACACAGTTGTACTATAAACGTCTGCGTTAGCTAGGTTTTTTTATCAAGGTACCCCCGATAAATATCAAAAATGGATAATCAAATAAATCGGGTTATAGAAGGAGTAATCCGATTTTAATCAAATTTGAAATACTCATAGACAAAGGCATAATAAACGATATTGAGAAGTTTCAAGGTTGAAGTTCTTACAATAGTGCAGAAAATCGATAATATACATATATATATAAAAGGCAAGATGTTTGTGTGTGTGTCTGTTTATCTGCCTGTATGTCTGTATTTTTTTTTCAGCCTTTTTATTTTAGTTTTTGCTTTGGGTTTGGCTATAAGTAGATAATATTGTAGTTCTTAGTCTCAGCCATGATACCATTTACTCAGAGGACTTATTTAGCCTTCAAAATACTGTTTACGACGAAAAAAACTTATTTGATATCGATACCAGGAAATCAAAATTTGATTTATATCCATTCATTTTTCTTTTAGTCTATGGTTTCGCTTTAACTGGAAACAACTATTGCTTTTTAGTCTTTCGTGCCAACGTCCAAAGAGTCTGAGCTACAGGACCATGGATTAGTTTTAAAACTTTCATTACCCCCGAGCAATGCAGGGCTATACTGCTAGCTTTTCTAATATAATTGCCATTGGCTTCAACCAAGGTCATCAGAATATTTCAGAATCTCTTGCACCTCTTCTGGACTCTCTTGTTTTTAAGTTATTGAATTAATTTCTTCAGTTCATCAGACGTCATATTTTTGTTCGTCTGTCATTCAACTGCGCTCTACGCATGATAATCTATGTGGTTATAGTTTGGGCAGATGAATGTGCGAAAGAAAGGGGTGATGTGTGTGCAGATGTTTTCAAACTGCCATAACTGAGTCCTCCTCCTTCTGGGTAGGATGCTTGTCCTGAGTAAGACCCTAAACCTCATCCGGCAGCAAGGTCTCCGATTGAGTGATTGTGAGGAGCATAGAACCACGTCTTAATTGCTGTTATTCTTAGGTCCACCATGGCCAGAAGTGGCAGCACCTGTTTGGGTTCTTGCTATGGGCAAATAGTTAAATCCGAAACTGGGGTCAAAACCCTATGAATATATAAAATACCCTTTTCTAGAAATATTTACATAAAACAGGCTTTTCTAGAAAAGTGTACTTTTTTGAAGGAAAGATATATTGCCATAACGCATTCTTGAAAGAAAAAAATTACCAGCAATATGTCTTCAAATACAAATCTAGAATACATTTTCCGTTTTCTAAAGTAAAAAGAAATACCCTGGGGTATGATGCCAAATTGCCAAATATTAGATTTTCAGCGACCCCCATCTTGATCCAGGTAAGCACTACTTAAACCTGGCTTCCATATAGTTTGAGACTGCGAGATGATGAATGGACTCATAACGTCGCCAAACACCTTCGTAATTATGATTGGACTCATTCAACTCTTTCCGAATCTTCTCCTTAGTACCACCCAAATACACTGAAATTTTCGTGTTGGTTCTTTCCGCTTAAATGCCAACCAGTACAACTGGATGAGATTCAAGCAGGGAGATCCAGTATGCGACTGGATTATGGATTGAAGTCTCATGCGACTGATGACGCATGGGATTTCGATCGGAGATAAAATTTAGTTTTCCTCATTATAAATTCATTCACATAGGCTTTATATAGATCCCAACCAATTTCATCACCTCCATTACTTCTGTGAATGTTAACCCTAGAGCCCGTCTAAATTTAGATTGGCAAACGCAGTAATAAAATCCGTGTTATGAAACTACCTGCACTCTGTTTGCATCGCCGACTCCATTTTTCAGCCTGACGAAATGTTCAATTTCGTGACCTTCTATCAATATAACGAAAGCTTAGTAAATATCTGTGAGTAAACAAGTCGCATTGTTGTCTCTCTTTCGGCAAAACATTTGGGAAAATCAAAATGTTAATGACTATTCTTTTAGGTTATTGTGTGCCTGGTGCAATTGTTTGTACTTGCCATTTTACGAGTGAATACATAAGTTGGGCATTTGCAAATCAAATTGTCCTTGACTTGAAACGTGAGTTTAAAGTGGTGTATTTTGGGTAAATGGCTCACAATCGCGGCAGGAAAATCAATATAGTGAGCGAAAATGACGGCAAATGTCTTTCAGTCAGACAAATCTATTTGAACGGCTTGATTCAAACTGGGACAAAGACAAACATTTCAAAGTCGAACGCTATTCGCTCAGCACATGCGCAGAAGAATGCAGTCAGACATGCAAGCAGGCATAAAATGTAGTTCTCTGTTTCTATTATCAATATATATATATAGAGAGAGAGAGAGAGTGTGTGAGAGATAGATAGATAGATATGCAAGCAACAACGGCACACACACACACTTGTGTGTACATATTTAGTTTATATATTATTACATAAAAATTTAACCATCACAAAATTACAGGTCCTGGGTATGAGGGTAAACTGCATACGGCAGCAATGCTTCTGACTGGCAGGTTGTGAGGAGCATGGAACCTCGTCTTTTATCTGTTGTTCCCAGGTCCACCCTGATCCGGACTGGTAGCACCTGTTAGTGTCCCCAGCTCTGGGCAAAAAGTTAATCTCTAAACTTGGTTCAAGACACAATAAAAATACACTCTTATAGAAATATATGTTAAAAGTAGACTTTTACAGAAAATATACATCTTGTAGGAAAAATATTACCAACAATACATTTTTGAAGAAAAATAATTAAAACAGCACATTTTTGAAGGAAAATATTATTCTCAGTAAAACATTTTTGATAACAAAACTGGAAGTCATTTTCAGTTTTTTAAAATAAAAAAAATTAAAAAATAAAATTTCATTAGAGTCTGACTAAATCAACCTTCTCATTATAATCGAAGAATAAAAAAAACTTAAAACCTCACCTTCTTGGCATTAAATAACCGACAGAGGTTGATATGCTATTAAACAAAACATAAACTCTTCTACTAATTTTGTTTGTTTCACTGTTCTATCTTAGACACTTTTCGAAACAAAATCTATCTTACAAATCTATCATTAGTCCATGCTTCGGATATTGTCAATACTCATCTATTAACCACTTGACTCTAGTTCTTTCTCCACCCCGTATATCATTTCCTTTCTCTCCACCTTTGCAACTTTCATCACACCTGTATTCCCATCTTTCTCTTGCTCCTTTCTAACTGGTTCTTCTTCCTCTTCACTCTCTTGTAATTAATCTTTTTACTCTTATATAGCCCCTTGGACATCAGTGGCATTATAACCTTGCTCAGGGTGATACGATTAAAAAAACATATATTTTTTTTATTTATTGAGAGATTCTAGAAAAATCAAAAATGGTTCCCTAGTGTTGTTGCTCTGTCAATTCAGCCTCAGACATTTTGCCACTGCGTTGTTATAGCTTGTTTTTTTAGCCTTTTCTCTAAATATTTTTGGAGTCCTTGATTAGCCGTAAGCAATTTTCATTACCTGTAATCTGTGTTATCGGTTTCTTCTCTAGCATTTCTTGTTTGCAGAATTCTTTTCTGGCTTTATACATTCCAACCAATTTTCAAAACTTTAAATGCAATGTCCATCGATATCTACTGTCTTTATTCCTGTTTTTAACTTTTCTTTTCTCATTCTTTCACACTCGGTAGTCTTTAGTGTCTTTCCGGCTATAACGCCTTGTTTGCTGTGAACCCATTAAAATATTTAGTACTAGCAGGATTTATATATAAAACTGACAAGCAGCCCGACAGACTTGTTTTCTTTAAACGTCTCTCTTAAAGCACAACAGATGCAGGTTGACATAAAATAACTCTTTAAACATTAATGGCTACTGTTGATTCCAATTACGACATTTCAAATAGCGAGAAAAATATATACTAATTCATGCGTTTTTTTTTAAAAGCGAATTGAAGAAAACGTAATTTGGAAAAGCCGAAGGCATGATATTTTAATGATTTTTTTAAATATGTGCGTTGTGGTGCAGTGGATATCGGCTCGGAACGAGAAATCAGGAAGCCGAGTTCGAATTCTAGCTGAATTCATTGTTTTCACTTAAGCGCAAAAACCCCTGGTAAAGGTATTAATCCGTCTATTCCTGCCTGTTTTGGATTAAATAACAGGACAGATTGAGTTCTATAGCTTTGCTCGGCAACCAGTCTACCGCAGAAAGCAATGGAAACCTACTGCGGCATAATCTTCTGCCCTGTTTGCCATGTCTCTTTGGAGACATGATCGCCCAGGCGTGTATCAGGTATGGCACTTATGTGACTGATCAGAATAATGTATAGGTGCAAAGGCTACATGAAAAACAATGAACATAATTATATTCATTCTAACAACTTGAGAAATCCTACGAAATTAGTTCAGCTTTGACTTGGACATATTTTTTGCGTTCATGTTCTATTCTCATAACGGATGCTTATTTTCAGAAAAGAAATAAATTAAGAATATTTATGATTTAGAAGGTAATAATTTATTTCTTATTTCTGGCTGCCATTTAATTAACTTGTGAAACAGGATGTGCATTGTTTTATAGTATAATACAAAAATAATGATTGTTCCAGTTATGTAATGGTCAGTGACTCGGAAATGTATCAGCGAACCGCGTTCGCTGTGTTGACCTTCGCCTGAATATTAATTGAGAACGATTTAAATACATCTCTTCTCCCTTTCAGCTATGATTTAAATAGCAGTGTTGATCTGTTTGTTGATTTGATGTGGCACGAAGAAAAGGTTAATTCTAAATACAAAACCAGCATGAAGAAAATTTGCTTCTATTAAATGTGTTTCTCTAGATACATCACTGTCTATAGTTGCAGTGCATTCTACCGAATCGATAGAAATTGCTGCTAAAATCTTGTTGATTAAGAAGTGTTAGCAGAAAGTTGGGCATATAGACAGGTTGTTAAACGAACATATATATATATATATATAGAGAGAGAGAGAGAGAGAGAGTGTATGTTAAACTACAATCTACTACAAAAGTGTACATTTTGTTTTGGCATTGAAAGAACAATGTCTCATAAGGTAGTAAACTTAAAATAACGTTTACTATCTGATGAGGCATTGTTCTTTCAATGTCGAAACAAAATGTACACTTCTGTAGTAGATTTTAGTTCGAACATGTTCTAAAATATAATTTACAATAAGTATTCGTAACAATGTTTCTATATTGAGCACTGTTTTACATGAATGTTTTCAACGTTGTAAATATTTTCTATATTCATTTGTGTGTATATATATATATATATATATATATATATATATATATATATAAGCATACGGTGTAGATAAGGATCCAAAAGAGTATCCTCTACATACAGTGGTAAGATAACTCTCTAAGAGAACTCTAAATATATATATATATATATATATATATAGAGAGAGAGAGAGAGAGAGAGAGAAAATATAAGAAAAATTAAGACAGACGCGTTATTTCATGTTAATCGGAAGTGTAGGCCTATCTCAGGCGAACCATCATCAGCTTCCGTCTTTATTGTACCAAAATGCCATGTACAATAAAGTCGGAATATGTTAATGGTTCGCCTGAAATAAGCCCATGCTACCGATTTACCATGAAATGACCTGTCTGCCTTAATTTTTCTTTCATATATATATATATATATATATATATTTGCGAAAGAATATTGAATTAAATTTTTTGAGCATGATGTCTCCAGATAGAAGTCCTGTTTCAGCCATAGTTCGGGTAGGATAAGAGATAGATTTAAATTTGAACACGTACTTATTATAACAGGATGTGAGTTGTGGTGGAGTGGATATCGGCTAGAAACGAGTAATCGGGAAGCCGAGTTCAAATTCCAGCTGAATTCCTTGCATTCACTTATATGCAAATAGCCTTGGCAATGGTATTAATCAGTCGCTTCCCTCTGGTTATGGGTTAAATAACATAACAGATTGTGTTCTGTAGACTTGGCTGGCAACCATTCTACCGCAAAAATTAATTGCAAACAAGTACGGGATACCCTTCTGCCCAGACAGTCATGTCTCTTTCGAGACATGATCGCTGCAGCGTGTAGAACGTATGACACTTGACTGACTGACTGACTTCTTATAACAGATTTCCTAACGCTATGCAATAAAACAGCGGAAGATCAGGTGAGAAAAAGAATTGAGAATTTAAGAGAGTGAAGTGTCGCGATACAGACGACATGAAGAAACTATCAAATGGAAAAAGCCAGAAACGGTGGGAAGAAAGGAAAAAACTACCGAGAGAGTAAACAGGGAGAAAGGCGTAGACAAAAAACCATTTTCGAAAAACCTAGCCGGTTAAAACGAGAGTGGCATGTAAGAAGAAAAGTCTTCTAACGGTAACTGACTTTGTTTTCTGATAAAAATCTTGAAAAAGAAATGTGCCGAGCTGAATCATACGCAAGCGGGGGAAAAATAAAACAGAAAAAAATGAAACGAATGAACAAATTTCAACGTTCGTGATTTGTTATCGGAGCTTTGTTTAAAAAAAATCCACTTAGAAGCGGATGTCAGTTTCCTTTAGTTATAGAAAGTTAACAACAATGAAAGTAAATAGCGATGCGTATACATTTAACCGGAAGTTTTTGCTTGAAACATTCCCCGAGCAGGTAGCGAAAAGTAACCTGCTTTGCGCTACACGAATTCTTAAATAATGCTCTAGACCAGAATTAAATGGATTTACTTTCGTAGATTTGTCGCGACTCACTGTTTTCGTCATCAGACACGTAGGTATTGAGTGAATTTTGATCTGAAATTTTGATCTGAAATTTTAATTGAATATAATCTGATCTAAGTGATATTCATCTCAAATAAAGTGCATAAACATGGCTGCAAATTATGTAGTTTTAAAATATCTCCGTTAAAATAATATTCTTTGTCATTTATACCTCTCTCTCTCTCACTCTTTCACACACACACACACACACACACACACACACACACACACACACACACACACACACACACACACATATATATATATGTCTGCGGATGATTATATATATATGTATATATATACATATTTGATAGAGGATACTTTTATTTTAACGTCGCTGTAACATCTCTGAAGATGGCTCATGTGAGCCGGAAGCTTCAAAACAACATAAAAAATTGTCCAAATAATTGGAAAATTTTTGTCTTTATTTTCACCTGAAATTAAAGACAAAATACGGTGTTTAGAACGGCTCATGATTAAACATAGTAGACATTAATTGTCGATTATATATTTAATAATGACCACTCGTATTCCAGGATATCTGTCTACAGGGGGCGACTAGCTAGTCCTCGCTGCAGACTCTTGCTCTGACAAATTTGTACATGCTCAACACCCATAGTTACAATCTGTGGCTTGTACTACAACTATGCTGAGTGGACTTTAATTAGGTTTTGCTGTGAAATAGCGCGTCATCTAGGGTGATCGACAGTCTGAATAACGGCGCAATCCTCAAATTCATCGACGGATCCTCAAAAGATGCCGTCTACCTAATTTCACTCAAAATGCTTGAGTCGATCAGTGGTTTGGTTTTCAGGCAACTTTCCAAAATAGGCGAAAGATGGTATCACCTTCCCCAGACAGATACATCAAGAAGTCACGTTCCTAACAAATCGACGATTGCATGTTCTTGTTTATATAAGAGATCCCTAAATAAAAATGGTGAAAATCAACTGAAAACCGATTAAACGTAGCGATTCGCAGGTGTAATGTTTGTTCCGGATGGAATTAAAGAGGAATGGACATGACTAAAATGCGTTGTGAATTTTGAGGATAGAAGGGACAATAAACGTAATTATCTTGTTAAATTCGACAATCAGATACCAGAAGGTCTGCTTCTTTGAGCATATATATACATATATATATATTTATATATAGTCATTCGTAGACGGATCTGCTTTGCTGTGTCAAAGCTCATCAGTACGTTTAGATATCCGATTGCTTTTAGCCAGGATTGAAACCCGACCGAATTGGCGCCAGTAGGCGATTCTACCTCTGAGCTAGAGGCGCTCAGTAAAAGGAGACAGACTTTTAGCGTGTCATATACCATGTACACATAAGCCAGTAGTTAGAGTGTCTCAATTCATTACTGAATGAATTGGGCACTTTACACTACAAATGCTTGCTGGTCGAATTTAATTTAATTTAATTCTTACCTATATTCAGTTTGTATGTATAAACACTGAATATAGTTAAGAACTGAATTAAATTCAACCAGCAAATCTTTGTATTAGAAAGTGCATAATACATATTTGGAAAGAGATACATAGTCTCCATGCAAAAATTTTAGATATTTGGTAGGGAAGGTCTGCCGTTTACGCTGTTTTCAACCTTTTTCGATTTTGCCAGACGTTTTGTTTTTTCATGAAAAGCCGATAAGTTCCTAGCCATCTTAATGTAACAATCTGATGTTTACAGACAGATTGAAGTGGGTGATAGAGATGTTATTTTTTCTGTTAAGAGTTGCGTTTCCGGTTCCTCTACTTCAAATCTATACTTATAAAATAATCCGCCTAAAGTCAGCAATATTAATTACTACTTACTGTTTTTTTTTCCTAGCTGAAATGCATAGGTTAGGTAAAACTTCCGGTTCACACTTCTCCCCGGTCTTTTGCGCAGAGATTTATCCCTTGTTTACTGTTTATTATCAGATTCCTATTTCTTTGTAAATTATTTTTATTCTTTTTTATTTTCAGCAACCCCTTGTTTCTAAGTGCCATTGAGGTGAATAGATTATATATATATAAACATGTTACGGAAATTAACGAATTTTAACGAAACTTGGTTATAAGCAACCGACAATTTGTAATGAATTATTTTGAACATTATTTTTACCGATACTCGTAATTAATCCTGCTGGATAGCACACATTTTCGTAATAAAAATTTGTCGTAAATAATCAGGGCGGTAGATATAAATATAAAAATACTGTTTAATTAAAAACAGAATATCTACTTAAATAAGAGTATCGGTAAAAATAATTCATTACATATATATATATATTATTTATTTTCTCTACCGGCCTGATTTTTACGATAAATTTTTGTTACGAAAATGGGTGTCATTCGGTGGGATTCGAACCTGCGACCCCTATCCACATAGGTGAAGCAGCTAATTGAGCTGGCGCGTCTTAGAACTCTCGACCAAGGATGACAAACAAGCTAAACGAAGTAAAATCAAGCCTATATAACACAATTTGTTTACATGGAGGATGTTCAAGCAACAACATTTGCATTTATTCCAATGGCTTCCAATTCTTAATATTTTTTGTTTTCACTCTCGCTTGGTCATGTGTGACGTCACGAGCTGTGATACGACATTGTCTTCTAGCGTTTTATTTTACGCGTTTGTTGTTGCTTGGAAATCTTCCATGTAAACAAAAACAGTTTATCATTATTGTTTGTCCGTGTTAATAATATAAAATTTAATGACATCTTTGAAAATGGCTTATGTAAGCCGAAAGCTTAGATTGGATTATTAAAACTTTATTCGTCAATATTTTAATTTTCTTTCTTCATTTAATGATAATGCTATTAAGCTTATCAGAGAATATGAAAAAATTACATAAAATAGACAAAACCATATTATTTAATATAACATGCATTAATAAAAAATGCTCCCCAAATATATATATACATATATATAACCGGATTAACACTAATCCTCTCTCATTACATATCTAATTTGCATGAAGATATATTTATTCTTACTAATAATTCAAATATACTTATTATGCATATATCCAATTGTCAGTCGTCTTCAACATTAAACGGGAATTTAGAAATATATTTTTTATTTCTGGTGAGATTATTCTTATTACATGTAGAATTGTATTAGAAGTTGTAGTACATGTAATAGTAGACATTTTATTAGTAGTAGTACTGTGATTTCAATTTTTTGTATTGTCCGAAAAATGTCATCCGGTAAAATAGTGAACATATCAGGTAGAGAAATGTTTTTGACTGGCTCCTGCTGATGAAATCAAATATTCTTTCTGAGTTATCCAGAAGGTACCTTAAATCGAGAAACTTGAAGAACGAGCCAAAAATATGGTACCAAAGAATATTATGTTTTAAGCTTAAAAAAAGTACACTGATCACATATCGAATGTAGAAGTGTAATCATGGCTTGTCTAAAAAACGTGAAACACAATGACAACAAGACTGGTTAATTCGTCTAAAAGAATGGTTAGATTGAAATAACATCTTAATATAAGTACCGATATTAGTAAAAATCGTTACAGAATTATGTGATTACTTTATATACACGCGTACCATGCGACGTTCTAAGAACTAATTTTGAAGCTAATTTTTAGGGGATACCATCGTACAGGAGATATAAAATTAGTGTTTGTACTGCTTATAGTATATAGCCTGATTTTATATCTCGTGTATCACACGACCCCATTAAAAGTAGCTTCAAAATTAGTTTGTTTTGGCAGCAATGAGTAAATATATGCCGATAAGCCATTTTTTACCATAGATTCGTGAGGAAATGAATTTGTATTTTTTGTAAGAACTTTGCATGTAGATCACTTTTCATTGGCGTATTTTAGTAAAAAATGTTTGTCTGTATATTATAGTTTCATTGAGGAACTCTTTTCAAATATGCATTTTTTTCTTTGGTTTACTTTGTTTTATTTCTCACTAGCAGTATAGTATGAAGTTTGGTGAGAATCGGATAAAAATTTTGAATTTGTATAAAGGACATACAGACAGATAAACAGACACTCACACAGACATCTTGCTTTTATATACATATATATATATATATATATATATATATAATCCATTTTCTGCACTATTGTAAGAACTGCAACCTTGAAACTTCTGAATATCGTTTCTTATGTCTTTGTCTAAGAGTGTATCAAATTTGATTAAAATCGGACTACTCCTTCTATAACCCGACTTTTTCGATTATCGATTTTCGATATTTATCGGGGGTACCTCGACACAAAACCTAGCTAAGAACACTTGCAGATACTTATAGTACAACTGTGTAAATTTTCAAGAAAATCGGTTCAGCCGTTTCGGAGTCTATAGGTAAGGTTAATTTCTTTTTTCTTTATTTTTAATGCTGGGAAATGGTTTTAAACAATGTTGCTGCTGTTATTTTCATTATAGAAATCTTTTTTATACTTTCATATTGTATTAAGACCAATTTTAAGCGTTAGATATTTGGCCATAGCTGGGACCATAAAAGACTCTACCACCGCGGTTCAAACTGGAGCTGGTAACAACAGAATTTAAGAGTTAATTTAAAGCTCCTCACAACCTGTAAATTAGAGGCTATGCAGTGTATCATCACATCCAGGACGCCTCATTTGGAGTACCCTTCTGAAAAGGTGTTGTCTAGTTATTCAAAAATCCTAGCTAACAGAATAAAAGTTTAAAATTAGGTCTTCAAATGTCGCACGATACGCGTGTATATACGGTAAGTGGCTGTTAGCAAAAGAGAGAGCTAAACATGCAAATTAAAAATTAGAAAATAGAAATACCTAAAAGAAACAAAACAATTTTAAAATCTGGGAAGGTTTTTAACAAAAGATGTAAAGTGCGACAATGAAATTCAAAGGCACATTAAATAGAGAAACCAATTACAACAGCTAAATAAAGTACTAAAAACAGGAATAATTACGTTAAAAATAAAGAGTTCTGAATTTTTCTTCAAAATTCAGTGCCATATTGAAGTCTATTGAACAGGTGTAGAGGCTCATCCCTTGTTCCCTGTTTAGAATGTGGTTTTCGGCTTTCTCTTTTCTCTGTTTCAAGCTGTTCACTTTTCTTTTTCTTTTTTTATTATTATTATTTTTTCTCAATTGGAGTAGATAGACTAAACTATCGCCCGGATTGACACTCCACCCACGTCTATTGAACAGGTGAAGAGGCTCATCCCTTGTTTCCTTGTTTAGGTTGTGGTTTCCGGCATTCTCTTTTTCAATTTTTTTTCTCTTTTACGTAGCCCCCTGCACATAAGTAGCGTTACCGCCTTGCTCGGGGTGATACGATTAAAAAAAAAATGGCCATCTACTTAAAGATTAACATTTGACTTAAAGCAATTTAAATTTGGTTCTACAGAAGGATACTGGGAATACCGTGTACTGAACTTGCAAGCAGCGATAAAGCTTTAGATAAAATGGAAATACAGCAGATATTTTAACATCTAGAAATGGCATTTGAAATTTCTGCGGCACATTATGAATAAATTGGAGTTTGAAAATTTAATAGTCCCAGGAAATATCGCGGAACACAAATAAACAAAGCCAACCTTCTTAAGAGACACTATGCAAATATGTCGGTGAAGTAGTAGTGTAGTGTGATGATGATGATGATGATGATGTAGAAGGTTATGATGATGGTGAGGAATAGTGAAGAATAAATAATAAACACATTGCATATTTATTCGGTTCTTTATATTTTATTTAATCATTTCACCCCAAGCAAGGCATTCCACTGCCACTATTGCGCAAGGGGTCATATAGGGGAAGTTTAAGAGAAAGAGTGGTTAGATATAGGAAATGTCAGAAGGCGGGTGATATACGGGTAAGGATACCGAGGCTGAGGGTTGGGTAGATGGGAAGAGTGTTTGAGAGAATGGATGCGAATTAGTGTGTTAGGAGCTGTCTATTGACCTTAACGCTGTGGTGTACTTTCGTCAAGTTAGAGCAAAAAGTAAAATAAACCTAAAATGAACAGATTATTTGTTTAATTTAATTTTGTGTTTTAGAAGAGTTATGAATGTCATCATCATAAAAGATCATTTTGTCCGCAACTACTATTTTGAATTATATTAAAAAAAAACACAGGAAATGTTCTTCCTCATATTCACTTTAAAAAATAAAATAAACGATGGAGGCCATCTTGTGGAAAAAAAAAACAAAGATTCAAAATCAATCAACCTCTAATTAAATTCCCTCTTTTTTGCTGTCCCCGACTTAAAAATAACCTGTCTCGAAAATGGCGCTGAGGAAAATTATGAAGATCTCTGCAAACTTAGATGGGTGGTGATGAGGATGATGACAACGATAATAATGTTTCGACATAACTCATTTCGTTTGAATTATCTTTAAAAAATCCTGTGCAGCAATTCCGTGTCTTCTTTTAAAGTGATTCACTCACCAAAATTCTTCTCGTATTAAGGTATCCTGAAAAAAATATCAAAGAACGTATCTTAGAATACCAGAAGCCAAAGGAATTCGAAATTTCGAAAGCAATATTGAATTGCACCAATCTGGTTACAAGGTGAGTGTTTGGCTTAAACACTTTTAGTTTGGATGTCAGGAATTCATCTAAATAAACATCCATACCCATGAAAATACGCGTGCCTAATCTGCTCTGATCTCTTAGTTTGGCTACTAGGTTACGTCATTTTATTGTTGAAATGGCTAGATGTAACTGCAAGTTCTATTCTAGTTCGTCTTAAAATTTCCCTCTGTGGAATTACTTTCGTGATACTTGTTCTTTTATTGACCTTTCTCCTAAATAAATTAATTTAATTCTCTTTTACTCTCAGTAACCTATAGCGAATTAGTTGCACTGGGCCCTTGCGTGTAGTGAAATGATTAAAAAAATTATGGAAAAGACAGACGGTACCCACGCCATGGTGGTGGCAATATAACTGAAGACGAGCTACTTTGTCAGACGGTTAACATGACAGATATTTGTTTTTATATTCTCTTCATTACAGACACATTTGAATTTTCAATTTCAAAAAAGAAAGCTAGACTATCAGGCAGAATACGGTCGTATTACTCAATCCACGGACATATGGCAGATGTATTCTGACAAAAAATATCTGCTACCATACAATGTAATAAAATTCTTAGCTGCTTGCCTAGCATTTTCAGCGATGTCTCTAGTTTCTTCCGTTCAGTATCGTTTTGTTGAAAATATATAAAGTGTTATATATAAGATCTCCTTAGATATACACATAATTATTTGGTCACTCCAGTGTTTTAAAAACATGATGCATTTAATATTATCTTTTAGTATTTATTGCCAAGTGAATAATTGTAAATGAAAATAGAATGGTTATTTTGTTAATACTGCACAATAACATGTGCATCAAATGAACTTCTAAATATTTAATAATTACCTATTTCGTCAATGAAAGAATGAAGAAAATTTAGGATGATTCGAACGACTTTATCTTCGATTTTTTTTGCCTAACAAATTATAACAAAAACATTTTATTTTCATTTCGAATTATAATCTTGACAATAAATACTAAAAGTGTATGAAATAAATCACTTCTTAAAAAAAACTGTTTGGCCTAATAATTATAGCCGATAGTAAACATAATACATCAAAAGTATTTTTACTCCGGACAAAAACAATTATAATCTTGACAATAAATACTAAAAGTGTATGAAATACATCACTTCTTAAAAAAAACAAACTGGGTGGCCTAATAATTATGGCCGATAGTAAACATAATACATCAAAAGTATTTTTACTCCGGACAAAACAATTATAATCTTGACAATAAATACTAAAAGTAGTATGAAATACATCACTTCTTAAAAAAAAACTGTATGGCCTAAAAATTATGGCCGATAGTAAACATGATACATCAAAAGTATTTTTACTCCGGACAAAAACAATTATAATCTTGAAAATAAATACTAAAAGTAGTATGAAATACATCACTTCTTAAAAAAAAACTGGGTGGCCTAATAATTATGGCCGATAGTAAACATAATACATCAAAAGTATTTTTCCTCCGGACAAAAACAATTATTATCTTGACAATAAGTGTATGAAATACATCACTTCTTTAAAAAAAACTGGGTGGCCTAATAATTATGGCCGATAGTAAACATAATACATCAAAATAATTTTTACTCCGGACAAAAACAATTATTATCTTGACAATAAATACTAAAAGTGTATGAAATACATCACTTCTTAAAAAAAACTGTTTGGCCTGCCGATAGTAAACATAATACATCAAAAGTATTTTTACTCCGGACAAAAACAATTATAATCTTGACAATAAATACTAAAAGTGTATGAAATACATCACTTCTTAAAAAAAAAACTGGGTGGCCTAATAATTATGGCCGATATTAAACATAATACATCAAAAGTATTTTTACTCCGGACAAAAACAATTATAATCTTGACAATAAATACTAAAAGTGTATGAAATACATCACTTCTTAAAAAAACTGGGTGGCCTAATAATTATGGCCGATAGTAAACATAATACATCAAAAGTATTTTTACTCCGGACAAAACAATTATAATCTTGACATTAAATACTAAAAGTAGTATGAAATACATCACTTCTTAAAAAAAAACTGTGTGGCCTAATAATTATGGCCGATAGTAAACATAATACATCAAAAGTATTTTTACTCCGGACAAAAACAAGACGAAGAAAAGTAATAGCACCCCTTGAAAATGGAAAATTGACTGAAAGCGCTTGGGACAATTAAAATAAAGGAAATCTTCTGTACGACCTTACTCTCCCAAAACGGGGAGAAATTATGCATGCTGAGAATATATATATATATATATATATATATATATATATATATATATATATATAGTAGCGGCCATAATATAAAGAACGGAAATAACAAATTGTATGCATGAGTGTTACTTAGAAATAATACATAATTAGCAATGATATTTTTACCGAATAAAAGTACAAGGCACAGATATTATATATAGTTACAAAAATTTACATAATAGGTTTTTTAAATAAAGATTAAATGAAACAAAGAAAATAAGATAATGGACAAAATTTAAGGAACGATCTTGTTAATATTTGATAGTGAACAAAATATCTACAAAAGGTAATATTTGGTAAACATCCCCGTATTTTAAATGATTTCTCTTCATCCTCGATCACATGATTTAATTAATTTCTGGCAAAAACCAGCAGCAATTCCCTCCCATTCGTCTTTAAATAACTCCCATAGATAATCCTGGTTTTTCGGGTTTCTTTTCTGAGACCTTTTTCCAATTATCTTCCAAACATTTTCTATTGGATTCAGGTCGGGGCACTGGGCTGGCCACTTCATTAGGGCAATTCCTTTTTCTTCAAATAAAGCCATAAACTTCTGAGTCTTGTAGTAAAGTGCATTGTCCGGCATGAAAATAAGAAATTCATGAACATTATGGTATAATCTTGGTACCACGTGCTGCTGAGGAAGTCTTTTGTAAATCTCAGCATTGATATTGCAATGTACGCGAATGATAGGGCCAACTGCTGCAGATGAAATCATTCCCGACACTATCACACTGTCACCACCAAACTTAACGGTTTTCTTGACACATTCAGAAGACAGTTTTTTACGTGTTCTTTGGCGTACGTAAGTTTTAACTTCAGAACCAAATATAGTAAATTTTGACTGGTCACTGAAATGAACCCATTGTGCGACGGTCCAAACAGCATGTTCTCTGGAATACTTCAGGCGTGCCTTTTGGTTTTGCTTTGAAATGAGTGGCTTCGAAGCTGGAATATGGACATGCAATCCTGCAATTTTTAACCTGCGAGCAACCGTTTTCCTTGAGATCTTATTATCTCTCTCTTCATTAAATTTACGGGCAGTTGATGTAGCTGTTCCAAAACGATATTTGTGGATATTCTAATAATTCTTCCATTTTCTCTTGCTATGTTTTTGGAGGTCGCCCGGTTTTTGATTTTGCATCCAACGTTTTATCGGTTTTTTACCTGCTAATTACACGATGAACGACACTTTTAGAATTATGAACAATAACAGATATTTCCGAAATTTACTTTTTTCATGATAATTAACGATAATGTGTTTTTTTCTTCAAAAGAATGCGTTATGCGTGTAGAATTTGCCGTTTTCCTTTAAAAAAATCCTAATGATAAATTAAATTTACCTATTGTTGAAATGCTCTACGGAGTTTTTTAACAATGTAAATTAAAAGTTTATGCAAATTATTAACATCGTTCCTAAACTTTCTGTCTACTAGCTTATTTCCTTTGTTTCATTTAATCTTTATTTAAAAAAAAAAAATTATGTAAATTTTTGTGCATTTAATCATGCATTACTTTTAAAGTAATACACATATTTCTCTTTATTGTTTCCGTTTCTTATATTATGGCCGCTACTTTATATATATATATATATATATATTTCATTAAAGATAACTGACAGGTTGCTATGTTTATGATGTTTACATAATTTTTCATGTGACCTTTTTTGTCCTTTCATAACAATTTATATAAAAAATTGTCTAAATGTTTTATTTCTCTAAGAACATTCGGCTATGCTTTTAGGATGAATTTTATTTTATTATTAACTCAGTGTATAAATTGAATGCATAAACTATAGAGATCTAATATAATTTCCAAATTTGCATGTCTTTTAATGGACTGTGTTATTAATCGACCCAAATTAGTAAATAATTTCATTGGACAAGAAGACTCATGTTACAACTGCCTGATGATAGGTCTCTTAGGTCTCATTTTAATACACTGTAAAATTAACAATTTTTATCCTTAACATACTCATCGATAAGAAAAAATATAATACTATTTATTCACATGTAAAAAAAAAAACTAAATAAAATGGAAGTCTTATTGATAAAAAAAAAGAGAAGCCAACACCGAAAATATAAAAATAAATACGGCTATAATGTGCTCAACGTGTGTTGAATGTAATACAACTCTATTGCTATACATACATAAAAAATAATTTATAAATTTAGTTGAATATAAAATAACATTCGACCATAATAATGGTTAAAATTATATCCGGCAGTGCTTTCAAAAATATAACACTCCGTTTTTATATAATTTGACTTCTGAAAAAAAAAGCATAAGATCCCCTCCAAAAATTATATAAAAAACGTAACTATAGCATTTTGTCTGTCCTCTTTCAAGAATGTTGCATAAAAGAGACTGCTGCCTATATATATATATATATATATATATATATATATATATATATATATATATATGTGTGTGTGTGTGTGGGGTTGATTAAATTACATTTAAAAAGTATTTGGGGTAGAATTCCGCCTCACTTCAAAACTAGGTAAAATGTACATACAAACCTGTTTCAAACGCCATCGTTGAACCTCAAAACAGCAATTTGTAACAGTTTTTCAAAATCTCCTCCTCTTGCTTCTACAAATGCAGAAACCGTCGGAACATTGACAAGTGAACAACATTCTAATATTACCACTCTGTGTGGAATAGTTTCTAGTTTCGCACTCACTCCTGATATGTTGATTATGGGTCTATGCGTTGTTAATGCCTGCTGTATAATCCACTTTTTTAAGTGGCCCAACATATAAAAAACATATCGAGTTCGGAGAGCGTGACGCCAATGGAAACGGTCCTCTCCAGAATATAAAACTTACATGTTATATTTCAGTCAGTGTATTGCAAACAATACAAATATATTCTACAGGGATCACATCACTCCTGAAACACATGCGTCTTCGTATTCGCAGGTCTACACCCTTTAGCAGGTATGGATTTGTGTCCGAAATTGTCAATGTAGATAGATCCTATAAGACGTATTAGGAGAGCATATGGACATACCAAAAATTCAATCCCAATTCCAGCCCACGCATTAATTATAAATGCCTGTATTTTACCATGCATATTCCAACCAACACAGAAATTTTACTTGTATAAATTTGTTATCCGATTTATTGCCTCACCCGTAAACAAGATCAAAGAGGAAAAAAAAACGGATCTGCATTTTGTGCAATGAACCATAGAAAATTATTCTTGCGACCTTTGCAAGTGATACGAACACAGGAGCTGCTCTTGTATTGCCATCCATGTGGCACTATGTAAGGTACGGTATGCTAAGGTCAATTGACATGAGGTGATATTTGGGTCGTCTATGATTGCTCGTATAATTCTTTATTGCATGTCATACGATCGGATCTTGGTCATCCTCGATTCATAGGTTTTGGCGCCACGGATCATATCTTAGCAACAGGCCGATAAATAGCAGCAAATGTTGGCTGACTTTAGTCTGAAAACTCAACATGTTACAACCGTGCCGTTGAAATCATTGATGCGGTATAAATCATATCTGTCTGTTTGAATATCCTGCCTTTGTTAAACAGAACACTTCTTAGTAAACTGACTACAACAGAGGTTAAAAGCTGAATAGAGACTATCCAAAGATGTAAATGCATGACTAATATAGCATAGTCTGCGGACAACACTGTACCATCTACCGTAAACTTTGTTCAAACTTAATAACACAAAACGAAGAATTTAAGTTCACATGTTTATATGCATTATTGTCCTTGTTTTCTGTTACGACTCTGCCCCAAAATTAACTAATGTCGCAGAAAGAAAAATGCAGTTGAAAACCTAAATTCACCTGATCCCAGAACGTGAATCTAAACTTATTTATAAACAGAACTTTGTCGTGTATGAGTGTATGTGTGTGTGTCTGTGTGTCCGTTACTTATAGACCCCGAAACGGCTGAACCGATTTTCATGAAAATTTACACAGTTGTACTATAAACGTCTGCGAGTATTCTTAGCTAGGTTTTGTGTCGATGTACTTCTCATAAATATCGAAAATCGATAATCGAAAAAATCGGGTGAGAGAAGGAGTTGTATGAATTTAATCAAATTTGATACACTCATAGTCAAAGACATAAGAAACGATATTCAGAAGTTTCAAGGTTGCAGTTCTTACAATAATGCAGAAAATCGAATATATATAAAATCTTTCATTACACCCGAGCAACATCGGGCTATACTGCTAGGAAAAATAATTTAAGAAACAAATAAAACAAATATGCTAAGGAAATATTTCATCGTTGTTTGTCACAAGGGAAAAAATGAGCAAAATATGGATAAGACATTAAACCAGGCAAATGTTTGCTAAATGACTGAACAAGATGTCCAAAACAGTGATTCAAAGGGCTTACGGATACTTCACGTTAAAACACCGGTTACCGTAAAATCAGCGAAGTTAAGCAAGGCTGATCCTGATCAGAACATAGATAGGTGACCGTTTAGTAATACCAATTTAGTAAGCTTTGTTGTGTGAGTGGTGTTATGGAAAATTACTCAGAATTTTTAATCAAATTACCAATTTCCAATTCCAGTTGAATTTCTTTAAATTCATTTACGTGAAAGTACATTTGAGAAAATATAAATCTAATTCTACCCCCTTGTATGGGTTAATTAATAAGACTTCTTTTCCTAAAACCATTATCATCTCAAAAACAAAATTGTGTACAAAATAGTTAGTTTTTAGCATTAAACACATAGAGGTTGATATGCAGCTGAATAACAATCAGTAACAACCAACCAACGGAGACAAAGACAATCAATCATTGACGCATGCGCAGTAATCACCTGAAATTTGCTAACTCTGCATGACAACATTCGCCTGTAAAGCAAAGACAATGAGACAGCTTGAGATAGTGATCAGCTAGTTCTTTTATGCTAATTAAAACTGTATGGAGACAGCAGACAACGATAAGAAGAGCTGCGTGAAGATATTGTCGGGTGTGAAGCGTAATAGGAGTCTGTTGTCGGAGAAATCAGAACACGTTACCCACCGTCGAAAACAATGGCATCGCTAGATAATTGTTAAAAAAAAGCTCTTTTCTCTTTTTCAGCAATTTCCTTTCTTACTTCAGTTCGTTTTATTCATTTCAGTTCAGCGATAACACAAAAATTGAACGGTTATATTCCAGCGTTGGCACCGATTGCCTGATGATTCCTGACATTTTTTTCTTCTATTTTGTCTTATATACGCCGACGAAGAAACAAAATCGGATATAAAATTTCAAAAGGAGAAAAAACGAACTCATCTGCATTTAAGTATTTCTTTTTATTTTAATTCTTAATTTCTTAAGTGCCATACCTGACCTACGATTCGCAAAAAGACAACACCTAGGCGCACACACACATATACTAATATATATGTCTATATATATATATGGAACGTATGGATGGAATAATATTCTTTATCCAAAGAAACACTATTCTTAAAAACGTGTTCAATACAACGTAGAGCTAATAATATTTATTCAGAAATTTTAACATGAATCTAAACTTATTAATTAATGAAACTTTGTGTTTGTGTATCTGTTACCTATAGACTCCGAAACCAATTTTTCTTGAAATTTTACACAGTTGTACTATAAGCATCTGCGAGTGTTCTTAGCCGGGTTTTGTGTCGAAGTATCCCCGATAAATATCGAAAATCGATAATCGACAAAATCGGGTTATGGAAGGAATGGTCCGATTTTAACCAAATTTGAGACACTCATAGACAAAGACATAAGAAACGATATTCAGAAGGTTCAGGGTTGCAGTTCTTACAATAGTGCAGAAAATCGATAATATATACATATATATATATGAAAGGTAAGATGTTTGTGAGTGTGTCTGTTTATCTGTCTGTTTATTATCCTTTATACAAATCCACAATTTTTATCCGATTCTCCCCAAACTTCACACAAATATTCTTTAGGCTGAGTCTGAGCTCCAGGACCATGGATTAGTTTTAAAAGCTTTCATTACACCCGAGCAACACCGGGTTATACTGCTAGTATGTTATAATTTCTGAATAAATAATATCTAACTATCTCTCTCTCACACTGTTTAGCTATCTGTCTGTCTAGCTATCTATCTGTCTGTCTAGCTATATGTCTGTCTAGCTATCTGTCTGTCTATCTATCTATCTATATGTCTGTCTATCTATGTGTCTGTCTATCTATCTATGTGTCTGTCTATCTATCTATGTGTCTGTCTATCTATCTATGTGTCTGTCTATCTATCTATCTATCTATCTATCTATCTATCTATCTATGATGTGTGTATTAATTGACTGATTGATTGTCTAATTACTTCGTTTTTGGTGATAATAAAATTAGACCAGTGCAAATTTGAATTAGATAGTGATCAACACAATTATATTGTAGAACTTTTGAATATTTTCTATTTCTAAACAAGTTATTACGCGACCCATGATTCTACTATGAGTGGTGTCTTCAGCCGATTTTTAATACCTGAAAATCGCCTGAAGGCACCACTCATGGTAGAAACCTATATCGCGTAATAAGTCGTTTAGTAATGGAAAATATTAATATATAAATATATATAGAGGGTGCTATGAAAATAACAATGACATTTCATTTTAAGATGTATTTATCAAAATTATACAAAAATATCTGGAAATACGAAAGAAAAAATTTATTCGCTGAAAAAACAATTCGATTGAACAACGGATAACTTCGGCATCTCCTGCAACCTCTTCTGGACGGTCTCCATGCTTAATTTGTTGGATAAAGGAATTATCTTTGTCTTCAGTTAATATTTGATATTAAAAGGCGTTTTGTTAGAATCTCGCTCAACTGCACCTCACACATCATAATCAAACATTTTGCAGATATAAGGGGGGATGGCTTCGTGGAAATTGTCTAAGAAGCATAAATCGGCTGTCCTGTTTGTGTAGTCTGATGCAGAGTCTTGTTACCAGACATAATCTTTCAGCAGACACCCTCTTGAACTAGAGCAGAACTACCTCATAATTGAGTCTGATTACGGACGTTCATTTTTTAAATTTATTTTTTAATATATGCATATAACTTTTTTAAAAAAATTCCAAAAATTACATATGTCGTATGTCCATTTTATCATAGAAAAATCTCGCTTCAGCGACAAGATAGATTTATTATGCAAATACACTACAAAATACATATTTTGGAACTTTATTCAATAGATTTCATGCACCGAAAGTTTACATGAGAGAAAGAAAAAATAAGACATTTTTCCTGGCTTTGTAAATAGATTATACTATTTACATCGAACTCTGTACCAGGATCATTTTTAATATTAATGAAAGAAATATTAACAGGATCTGATTTGGGATTTTATCTATATGACCTTTTCGTTTTATATATATATATAATGCATAATATATTTTTGAAGAATAATTCACATACCGTAAGTTTATGCCTACCTGCCAAAAAAATGGCGGATGCTATCCCGACAATATTTTTTTCCTTCTAGTTTATTTGTACGCGGTTGTTCTGTTATTTTTGGGAAACGGTAGTTTGGAAATTTTAGTTCAGCGTTGCAGGCCAACTATTCCAGCGAAAACTGTCAGTTATACAATTCGGATCTCAGTTGGCAGTCTGTGAATATTTTCTGCCTTCCAAACCCTACATCTTACCAACCCTCATAACAGGCGCTTCCACGCCAACCGCTACTGATTTCCTTTGTTCTTCAACTAAAAATACACGCGGGCAATATCCCAGGGCCACAATAACTACCACCCGTACCGTCTAACAATCCAGAAAACACTGCAGAGCATCACCTCTCCATCCTCAACCCCGGTAATTTCCAGCTGCCTAAATTCTTTACGAATTCCAGAGATAAATGACTTTGTTTATCTACTTCAATCATTGGATCTGTTATTAATGATGGTCTTTTAAAAATTCCTGAATGCAATTTGGAGGGAAATGGCCGACATCTGGACCCGTCAAATGATTTTTTATTTATATACGTATCAATAGATGGTGTGATCTTACACCGTATAAAATCTCTGAATCCATATACATATATCCATACACACACGCACACACAAACACACACATATTAGCTCTAACCAAATTATGTGCATATATATTAACACAAGTCATATATATATATATATATATATATATATATTATAAATGAGTGACTGCTAGTCCGTTTTCATTTCTAATAAATTTGTATATATCTCTCCCTCTGTCTAATCTGCTCTTACTTATGTACACAAAGACACGCACACAAACATTTTTAGCCGTTTCACCCCAAGCAAGGCGGAACCGGCACTGATTCGCAGTGAGCTACAAAAGAGAGTAAAAGTTTAGACAGGAGGAGAGTGAAGAGAAAAACAAACTAGTTACAGGGTGTGTCAGAGAAAAGGCGAGAGAAGGATGGGAACACATGTGTGTAGACATTTGCGAAGGTAGAGAGAAAGGAAAAGAGCAAGCTATACGGGGTGATGTAGAAAGAACAGGAGTCAAGTAGATAAGAGATGGGAATTGACATTGCATTTAAATTCCTGGATGTTGTAGTCTTCAGTAAAGCAAGTATATGGAAGAGAGTTCCACAAACGGTATGTGCGAGAAAAATAGCTGCTGGAGTAGAATTGTCGGAATTGTTTGGTTGATCTAACTGTAAACGGGTGGGACATTGTTGCCAGTCTAGTTGCACGAGTACATTTATATGGTGGGGTCACCAGTGACTTAAGTTTGTCGGAGCAGAAGCCATGAAAATATTTGTAGAAGAGAGAGAGGGAAGTCACATCCCGCCGGTGAGAAAGTGGCTAGAGTCGAGTATCACATTACAGATTCTCCTCTGGAGCCTTTCAAAAAAACTGAGATGAACATCAGGGGCGCCAGACCAGGGACAACTACAGTATTCTATGCACGGTCGGTTGGTTGATTTGTATATGACATATGGTTTATACTGTTTGTCTGGGCTTCACTTTCCTCTGTTTCATGCAATAGAAAGCACAAGGGTCACACAACTTTGAAGCTTAGTGAATTAGTTTTTTGTGTGTTGCCATATATAAAAAGAAAATGCAGATTATGGGTATATGTATGATAGATAACTCTTGACTGAAAATGTTACGAATGTATTGATAGAAAGCATCCTGTTCAGAAACGTAGCTATTCTTGGAAAGAAGCTGTGCTAGGGGAAATTTTTTTACCGATGGGCATCATACATCTAATGGAAGCTGTTATTTTTTTGTCGATCTTCATATTGCACAGAGCAATTTTGTCTTTCTGTCAGCCTGTATTTCGGTTATCATCTTCAAATTTAGGATTGGTTTGCTGTGTTCATACTTCAGTTTTTCTCAGTATTGGGATGTTGTGAATGTATTTTTTTAATATATTTGTTATGGATTAATTGGCTATCTACCCTTTGTTGGTAACCAGTCAAGGAAAAGAATGTAAAAATGTCTAACATCTCCATCTCATAAAAATACACCGCATGACCAATTTCATCTAGTGTTTATCCCGAATATATACCTCTTGATAATCATGCATATTTTTAGATTTTTTTTGCGCAATTATATATATATATATATATATATATTGGAAATCTGTTCTACAAAGCAGCTATTATTGTGATTGAGAAGCTGTCTGAGAGTAAACTCTTCATTGTCAAGGACGACAAAGCAACTGGTGATGATTTCCCAGCCGGAAAATATTTATACTTCCTAAATGTGTCGTGACATAGATAGATAATCATGACTTAAAGTTCTGTTTTTGTAGAACTTATTAAAATTTTTATTATGACTATACCTCTTTATCCATGTTTTATGAACCTTTTACACAAACTCATTCAGTAAGATTTACAATGCTTTCCTCTCTCTCTCTCTCTCTCTCTCTCTCTCTCTCTAACTTTCAATCGGACCTGTTAATCTAAACTTTTTAAAGTATCTTTTTCTATTAATTGTCTTAGAAATTCCAACTTTCACTTACTGTATTAGTGCCCTTATTTTTTACATTGTCTTTGAAACGCCGTTTCTGCTCACGTCTTCAGTCAGTCGTATTCTCACCATCCTCCGGCAGAATCAGATTTTTTGTTGCCTTAAGTTTCTACTTTCTGCTGTGATGGGGCAATCATTAACATATATGAATGCATATTTTATATAACAGTATATATATATACAAACTTTACGGAAAAACCGCATACAGGGATAACAGCTCTCTATAGGGTGCCACATTTTTTTCAAACGAGCCTTCAAACTTAATTCAGAATTTTAATTCACTTAGACTGGTTGCCACACAAGTTCTATATGATCCAGTTTATTTTCCTGTGTAATCATAGCCAGAAGAGATGTATTTATGGCTTTTATGTAGGTGAATATTATGAGCTCGACTGGAAGTCCAATTAACTCCTCTCATATATATATATATATATATATATATATATATATATATATATATATACTGTTACATATAAGAGACAATGAATGTATATTTTGTTTAATCATGAGCCGTTCTAAAAATCTAAAAAAATTGGCTTTAATTTCAGTCGAAAATAAAAACAAAAGTTCTCCAACATTTGGATAATTTTTATTAAGTTGCTTCTAAGCTTTCGGCTCACATGAGCCATCTTCAGAGAGGTTACAAGGACGTTAAAACACAAAAACATCCTGCATCAGCGACAATTTTATCTCGTGTTGACATGAAACTCCGCTAAGCAACACAAGATAAAATCGTCGCTGATGGGGGATGTTTTTGTGTTAACGTCCTTATAACCTCTCTGAAGATGGCTCACGTGTACCGTAAGCTTAGAACCAACTTAATAAACAATTATCCAAATGTTGTAGAATTTTTCACCTTATTTTAAACAGAAATTAAAGCCAAAATACGATTTTTAGAACGGATCATGATTAAACATAATGCACATTTATTGTCTCTTAAATTTAACAGTATATGTTTAGAAAATTATCTGCTGCCTCGATACAATATATATATATATATATATATATATATATATATATATATATATATATATATATTGTGTAGGTGTGTGTGTGTGTGTGTATGAAAGAGAGAGAACAGTAAAAAATGATTGTCAATGTCGGCTTTTTATACAGAGAGAATATACCTGTGTAATAAATTTCAAAATATATAAACAGAAATAGAAATAATTAAAATAAAACTAGTACTATGTATCTGAAATTTATAGGCTTTTGACCGTATAGAAGATTGAGAAAAAAATGAAATTGTCTGACACGCCTCTGTCCTTTCTCACCGAGACGAGAATTACACACACACACACACACACACACACACAAAATGTCGTTTTTATTCGCATGTTTTATATTACTGTAAGAATCTGATAATTTTCTGCGATTTGTTTGCAACGGTTAGGGTTAGTAGTCTTATCAGTGTCGGTATTTTCGTTGTTTAATTATATCACATATTTCCTTCATTGGCCTACTTATATATATTAGATACATACAGAACCATATATATATATATATATATATTCTTACAAATAACATATCAATACAGACACACAAATGTATATAATTTTCTGAAAAATGAAATATCAATACATACACATATACACACGTGGATATATATATATAAATATATATATATATATATTTAAATAAACTTATTTATAAATGGAACTTTGTGTGTGTGTCTATCCGTTACCTATAGACTCCGAAACGTTTGAACCAATTTTCTTGAAAATTTACACAGTTGTACTATAAGCGTCTGCGAGTGTTGTTAGCTATGGTTCGTGTCGAGGTACTTACGATAAATATCGAAAATCGATAATCAAAAAAATCGGGTTATAGAAGGAGTGATCTTATTTTAATCAAATTTGATACACTCACGGACAAAAACATAAACGATATTCAGAAGTTTCAAGGTTGCAGTCCTGCAATAGTGCAGATAATCAATAATATATATAAAAGCTTTCATTACAGCCGATGAGCACCGAGCTATATTGATAGTATATATATATATGTATATATATACACGTCTGTGTGTGTATTGATATATTTATTATGTAAGAATTGTACATTAAACAGGCTCTAATCAATAGTTCAACACAAAAAATTTAAATCTTTGTCTGAAGCCAGACAAAATAAATACCTATTATAATTAGTATAGAATTCATAAAAGTTTGAACAAAGAGAGACCTGAAATCTTTAACTCAACTGGCTACAACTTGTTCAGTCATAAGTTAGATATGTTTAATTAAGGCCGTCCGGAAGCAGCCATGTTGTCATGTTCAAATGCCACGCTTTGCTTCTTGTTTATCTACCGTTATGGATCGTTGCCGCCAAGGATTTTCTTCGTGTCGATATCATAAATAACGGTGGATGTTAAATTTAGACCAAATATGCCGATGTAAGTGTGTGATTTGGTTGCACAGGCCGGAGAGAGAGTTTATAAAAGGTTTTTAAATCAGTGTTTTTCAAAGAACATTGCTTCTAGAAACACGGTTATTGAATTACTTCTTTGGCTACAGTAAATGCAACGTTTCGCTGGGCTTGTATAATTTTAGTTATTCAAAACGAATATGTATATGTTCCTCTTAAATAAGGGGAAAATTATATTGAATATACTGCCAGATCGGCTGTTAGAAAATGTGGTTCCATGTGTCGTGCTGGACAGTTTTTCCCGTCCAAAACTATCTTACATATGCATAAGTTTACCTTTCGTCTATGCTTAGAATATTGCTGCAACGTATAACTTGGTGCTATATATTTACCAGTTCTGATATGTTTATCTCATATTGTGTTTTGTATATTTAGGCCACCCCTTTTTATACAGATTTCTCTGAAGACGACTGACAAGATATTGCGATGAAGATTTTTTTTACATCTTTTTGGCATGCGTAAAAGATATTTAATTTTGTACATTTTTTATACGTTCGTACATTTTTTACGAATTCAAGTGTTTATCACAATATCCTGCCATTCATCTAATATTAAAACTATACATAAACACTTTTGAGATGAGGTAGTGTTGATATTCATTTTTACTGTTATATTTTCAGGTGCTAAGAATTTCAAAACGAACCCTTTATTTCGATCACTGGAATATATTATTCTCATTCCTTGTTCGATGCCACTTCCAGGTGCCATGAATTTATCTCCATTTAACACATTTCTTTAAGTTATGTGTTCACCACTGCAGTAGCCAAGTATTGAACTCACAACTCTTTGTGTTAAATCCTTGGAATTAAACAATAATTATATCCATTTGGCCATGTATCATCGAGGACATCGGTGTAGGAATGTTGGCGGATTATAAACATAATGTCTCAGTAACTATTTTAAACTGAGCTCATATTACAATCTTTTGAAGATAATGATTTTCTCTGGCGCTCATGCAAACATATTAGCTATTAGGTCCCACTCTTTTACCGTCTAAATGTAACCGCCACTATTTCTCTAGTACATTATTTTTCCGCATTTCCCGCCAGTGGAACTCCCTTCCTTATGCTTGCTTCCATGATAGCTGCGATTTCCAGAGGTTTAAGTGCAACGTCAGTTGCCATCTTCTATCACTTTGAGTTCCAACTTTACTTTAGAATTTTTTTCGTCATGTCCAGTACTGTTTTTTTTTTCTCTCTTCCTTCTCTTTTTTCGTTAACCCGTGGTTGTATCGCCTTGCTTGGAGTGTAACGATTATAAAAATGAAAAAATCAATATGGGGTTAGCTATGCCTGGTCTTTCTATTTCCATTCGTCTACGGCCTTTTGATGTTCCTTGCCTTACTTTAAGGCGGCAACCAATTTATTATTTATCTTTCCACAGATACAGGGAATGGTGTACACACAGCCTTTAGACATGTTTTCTTCTATTAGAAGTCTTGCACGGGAGAGCTCTCTGCGAAGTGTAAAACCACTTTTAAAATCGTCCGGATGTTATATGGGCCACAGATCCTTTTTATTTTCTCCAATAATTTGCTCACATAGCGTAGAAAAACCCATGCTGTTATTAGAGAACTGTTATTCTCATGCACCCCCCTTCCACGTTTATTGCAAATATTGTCATGTACCCCGGGTAGTTGTTACGCTCTAGGGTACTGCTTGTTTCAAACATTCCTTGTACAAATGGCGCAAGGTCGCCGTTTATAAATTTTTCTCGATTACTTTCTTTGCATTGTACGGGTGGTGGGAGTTGAAGTTGAGGTATTATCTGGGTAAATAATGTATTGTGATATACGGCAGTCTCGAACCCATTATCGGAACCAGTAATACGGGGTGATTGAGAAAATCATTAACTTTAAAATTTATAATATGCACTCTGGTAAAAATGGTCACTGAGACATTAATAAGCCTAAAAATTCATCGGATGTTGTCCTCAAGGACAAATGCCCTGGTGGATATAAGCTTGGTTATTTTCCGTGACTTGACCCAAAGATTTCTGAGTTCAATTGATGGCTATAGCAATGATGAACAAATAACTTAGAGATTTGCGTTAAAGGGAGATAACTTCATACGGAAGTAATATCACACATGTCATGAGAGTGATATACCTCCAGTGATCGAAATAAAGATTTTGGTTCAAAATTCCTAGCACCTGAAAAAAAGCCGGAGCTTTTAACGGCCGAAATATAAAAAAATTCCAATAAATATTACGAACAATATAACCTTGATAAACATCTGCATTGTCCCTAACATTGTTGGTTACGTCACTTTCCTTACCGTTATGTCATTCCTATAAATGTTTCATGAGAAATTTACTGCTGAAAAAAACTTGATGAATCGAATTGTAGATCTAGATCAGCGACAGGGTCTGATCATGTCTCAGTTTATATATCTAAATATAACCGCAAGTTTGTTTGTTTTATTTCCCCTCAGCCAGTCAGTTAAGGACCATACGTGATACACGCTTGGGCGATCATGTCTCGAAAGAGTCATGACTGATTGGGCAGAATATTATCCCGAAGTAGGTTGCCATTGCTTTCTGCGGTAGACTGGTTCCCGACCAAGGATATAGAACCCAATCTGTCCTATTATTAACCCATAACTGGAAGGAATAGAATGATTAAAACGTTTCCCAAGGGTATTTTCACGTAAGTGAATGCAATGAATTCAACTGAAATTCGAAATAGGCTCCCCGATTTCTCGTTCCGAGCCGATATCCAATGCACCACAACACACATCCCGACTGAAGCTATTTTCGCAGCGTTACTTTCGAGTCAAGTTCGACATTCAAATATTTAATTGCAATGTAAAACGTTATCTTATTTTTCGTTTTTAAATAGAATTTACCCTAGTCAAGTCAGCCTTGAGACGTAGTGGCTTTGTTAAGTAGCGTTGACAATAGAGAAATAATCAGGATAATAAAAGACAAATAATAACATTGTATTTAACATTTAGAATATTTAAGTTGGCCAAGACGTATAGAACTGATGTGTTCCACATTCAAGAATTGTCAGAAAAACTGTTAGCCTTGATGCAGCTGTAACTGTAAATTCGTTAAAAATATTTCTCAATCAATTCAGAAGTTGAAATTCATAAAGTCAACAGCAGAAGCTACCTACCATAAACGTATTTCTAGAAAAGCTACCGGAAGCAAATTTACGGGAGTGGGACATTGATGAAAACCGAGACATCAGGAAAGGATCTATAATATCGCTGAATCTTCTTTAGATATTTTCAAGGATCTCTAAATAGCTTGCGGAAGCACCGGATCCTATGTGACCGCATTATCTATCTATTTATCTATCTATCTATCTATCTATCTATCTATCTATCTATCAAATTATTTATGAATGGAACTTTGTCTGTGTGTGTGTCTGTGTGTGTGTCCGTTAGCTATAGACTCCAAAACGGTTGAATCGATTTTCTTGAAAATTTACAGAGTTATACTATAAGCATCTGCGAGTGTTCTTAGCTAGGTTTTTTGTCGAGGTACCCCCGATAAATATCGGAAATCGACAATCGAAAAAGTCGGCTTATAGAAGGAGTAGTCCGATTTTAATCAAATTTGATACACCCATAGACAAAGACATAAGAAAAGATATTCAGAAGTTGCAAGGTTGCAGTTCTTACAATAGTGCAGATAATCGATAATATATATATATATAAAAGGCAAGATGTTTGTGTGTGTGTCTGTTTATCTGCCTGTATGTCTGTATTTTTTCATCCCTTTTATTTTAGTTTTTGCTTCGGGTTTGGCATTAAGTATGATTGTAGTTCTTAGTCTCTGCCATGATACCATTTACACAAAGAACTTATTTAGCCTTCAAAATTCAGTTTACGACGAAAAAAACTTATTTGATATCGATACCAAGAAATCAACATTTGATTTTCATCCATTAATTTTTCATTCAGTCTGCGGTTTCGCTTTAACTGGAAACAACTATTACTTTTAGTCTTTCGTGCCAACGTCCAAAGAGTCTGAGCTCCGGGAACTTGGATTAGTTTTAAAGCTTTCATTACACCCGAGCAACGCCGGGCTATACTGCTAGTATATATATATATATATATATATATATATATATATATATATTATCTTTCTTTGTATGAAACAAATCTAATTTCATGTCTCTTAGGTCAGGTAATTTATTAATTGTTATTTAGACAGTTTCAGTTTCCAAATAGCAGTTAATGCTTCGTTTACAAAATTTATACAGTTTTTACGCAATATAAGGCCAGAGAGACACTCAAGGTAGTTATAGGACGATAATGATCGAGAATGTATTCTCTCAGGTATGTGTCACACAAAGTAACAATTATTTCGGAATAATCTCTCTCTAATAACTACTAATGAATTTAGATGTCAATGTGTATAGCTCGGTCTTGCGTGCATGACATGACGATTCTTAGCTGAGCAGGACTGAATGGATAGAAGTACGAAAATTTTCTCACCTGAAAACATGTCATGGAAGTAGTAATAGATTATCGAGAGGCTCGGAAAATTATATTTGTGGGAAATGGTCTGCTGAATAGAGAATAATATTTCACACGACAACTCTCCCAGGCTTATAACGTCATATTGTTCAGCTCATATCCAGTTATAATAACAGTACTGCAGTTTATACTCTGATATGCTGTTGCAAATATATATAAATTGAAGAACATTCAGAAGCAGATACAAAGAGCCGACCATGTTTCTGCTCATATTTAGCAAATGAACGAATATTCAAATTCCACTTGGTGTCTGGGTAAACTTAATTTAAAATAGAGAGGATGCTTTTCTCAGAAATAGCTATGATAGTATAATATACAGAATTTGATCCCTGATAAAGAAACGTCACCAATATCTTTTATGGGGTGTTGTGGTGCAGTGGATATCTGCTCGGAACGAAAAATCGAAAAGCCGTGTTCAAATTCCAGATTAATTTTTGTCATTCACTTAGGCGCAAATGCCTTTGGAAAAAGTATTCTCCAGCTATAAGATAAATAGCAGTACAAATTATGTTCTATATCTTTGGTTGGCAGTCTACAGCAGAAAGTAATGGCAACCTACTGCGGGGAAATATAATACCCAGCCAGTCGTGACTCTTTCCAGACATGATCACCCAACCGTGTATCATGTATGGCACTTAACTGGCTGTAAAATGTACAAACTTTGAAGGCTAGATCAGGTAGACTTACATTGGAATATTCTGGAATAACCGACTCTCCGTAATATAACACTATCACTCTATATATTTTATACAAAACTCTATATATCTCAAAACAACATATTATATTGAATAGGGGCATTATCACTGATCATTGACCAGTCGATATGTGGTCTTTTGGCATTCTCTATTTCTACTATACTTTCATTATGTATTACGTCAAATGCTCTTTTTTATCATGAGTGTGCGTATCCTTGGTTCATCAGAGGCAGCGAATGATATCGTGTGAAGTCAAAATATGCACCCAGCAGTTAAGATGTATTCACTCAGATCAGCCTGCTGATTCACCTGACTTCACTAAAGATTATTGAGTGAATATCGATTTTACTATCATCTGTGACGTGTCACAGACTACAAAAATATGTCGCTTACCATTTCAAATTAGAGCCAGACGAACCAAATCTGAAGTCTTTGAATCTTAGTATAGTTTTCTCAAACGGAATAAGGATAAGATACTTTGACGTGAAGTCATCAGACATTTAATTCAAGGATATGAAAGCTAGAAAAGAGGACTAAATATCAATAGTAAAATAAGAATGTGTGCTTGTCTACAGGAGGACTAGCTCAAAATGCAAAATAAGTTTTGGAGATGCCAAGACGAAACAAGAACAAAAATATAGGTGATGTTTTTTTTTTTACACTTACCACTTACATTCGATGGGACATTGCACTAAAAAAAGATGTTTTCTAAATAGTAAACTATTTATTGTGAAACAGTAAACATTCTTTCACAGATAAAAAGTGAATTCTGGATAATATCTTCACAGATAAAAAGTGAATTCTGGATAATATCGTCACAGATAAAAAGTGAATTCTGGATAATATCTTCACAGATAAAAAGTGAATTCTGGATAATATCTTCACAGATAAAAAGTGAATTCTGGATAATATCTTCACAGATAAAAAGTGAATTCTGGATAATATCTTCACAGATAAAAAGTGAATTCTGGATAATATCGTCACAGATAAAAAGTGAATTCTGGATAATATCGTCACAGATAAAAAGTGAATTCTGGATAATATCTTCACAGATAAAAAGTGAATTCTGGATAATATCTTCACAGATAAAAAGTGAATTCTGGATAATATCGTCACAGATAAAAAGTGAATTCTGGATAATATCGTCACAGATAAAAAGTGAATTCTGGATAATATCGTCACAGATAAAAAGTGAATTCTGGATAATATCGTCACAGATAAAAAGTGAATTCTGGATAATATCTTCACAGATAAAAAGTGAATTCTGGATAATATCGTCACAGATAAAAAGTGAATTCTGGATAATATCTTCACAGATAAAAAGTGAATTCTGGATAATATCGTCACAGATAAAAAAAGAATTGGGTAACAGAAATATAGCTGTATACAAGAATGTTGAGAATATCATGAAGAGAGTGTATTAGACATGACAAATATTTAATGATTAACGAGACAAAAATGAAGTTCTACTTAGAATCGTAAAGAGATTGCTATAATTTCATGGAAAAAGAATGAGGAAAGAAGACAAAAATTAACGATCACAAAGCATGTGTAAGTCAAAGGGAAAAGCAGAGAGGAACCTGCCTAACGTGCTTTTGTAAATCGATGTCAGAACAGAAGCCGGTAATATGGTTAAAAGTTGATACATACTTCGTGTGAAATGAATACGACATTGTGGAGAGTAATGAGGATGTGCGTTGTAATGCAGTGAATATCGGATCGGAACGACAAATCGGAATGCCGAGTTCGAATTCCAGTTAAATTCCTTGCAATCACTTACGCACAAATATCCTTGGGAAACGTATTAATCCGTCTCTTTTTTCCGGTTATGGGTTAAATAATGGACAGATTCAGTTCTATAGCCTTGGCTTGCAACCAGTTTACCGCAGAAAGAAATGGCAACCTACTGGTGGATAATTTTTCTCTTTCAAGACATGATCACTTAAGAATGTATCACGTATGACACTTAACTGACTGAATATTTGTCCAAGTCATAAAAGGGCAAAGCAAATACACGAAAAAAAGAGAAGAAAGAAGTTTATAGAAATAACTAAAACTTGCTGTTCACTCATGGTTTGTGTCGAATTAAGATTTATGATAATTTAGAGTGATATCAATCATAAATTTATGGCCCTGCAATCCATTTAAAGTGACTGGGAAATTCGACACCAACAGAATATATTGATGACAATTAAAGCAGAAAGACGCATTGAGTAACTTAACCTCCTTGTTTTTGTAAAGGAATGGTAGGACATATATTTGTAAGAGAATACAAGATACATAAAACAAAATAGTTCTAATATTAAGTAATACTGTTAAAACTAAACTCGGGGTTACATGCTCTAGTGTAACGGCTGTGTATGAACAATCGCCACTACACTCAATGGCAGCTGCGTGTAAGTATAAACTATGTCTAAACTATGCAACATCGTTACCATCGGTGCCATAAGCGGGTATGGTCGTAGAGTCGCTACGCAGCTGAGCACCTTTCCAATTCCTTGGATATATCTGGGTAGGATGTATTAATTCATATTTGGTATGTCTTGGGCAAACAAACCTGACAATGCCAATTCCATTCAAGGTAAAACCGAACCCAATATCATTCAATATTAAAGACACGTCCCTGTTGATTCAGGAAACCTTCCGCCCTGACCAGTGATTCCAGACTAGTATGTCTTCCGTCTAATAATACTGGTCATAATTGAACTGCTTGCATACACATCGCTAGAATGCAGTATAAACCATTTTGCTAGATCGTGGTTGAAATTGAAACAAAAATAATACAACCTTTAACATATCATCTTTTTAATTCTATTTAGTGTCTACCTAGTCAGCTCGCTAGGAAAAAATAACTGAGGAGTTATTCAAAGTGGAAATAGGGAGACCATAGTTACAGTGTATCTGTGGTTACCGTAGCGTGAGTAAAATCTATGAATAAATAAGAGCTAATCATCTGTTTTAAACTATATATAAAACTAAACAGCGTTTTGCTCTCGAGCAATGTTTAGATAATTAGACTCTTCTTTCTTTATGTGCCATTTTCTTTTAGGACGTCATCGATCATGGACCGCCACTTATCCCTATCTCTTGTCACTCTTAACATTTTTCCTCTTGGCATCTCTGCCACCCCCTTGCTCAAGCCCAACCAGTTTTTCTCGCATTGCTTTCCACTGTCTTTCTTTATCTCCATCCGTTTCGTGAGTATTAGATTCTCTGTGCCCTCCTTACTCATTACATGTTTCAGAAATCTCAGCTATCTCTTCTTGAAGTTAATTATAAGTATATATTTCGCTTGCATCTTCTCCAAAACCTTGTCGTTGCTCAAATGTTCGGTCCATGTTCTCCTTAGTATACTTTTTATAGGCAATTATCTTGGTATAATAAATTTTATCCTCCCTTGGGGATCGAAATTTGTAATTTCTTTCAAGAGAAATATTACAAAATATTTTCTTTGGTACACATTCATTATCGTTGCCGTTGCCACAAAGCAACTGATCTTTCGACAAACACATTCATGAACAAAGAATACGACATTGTTTTCGCTAACGAGGAAGCAGAATGTGCAAGCAAGAAAAACAACATTTAAATGTGGGTTGTACGTAATGTTCTTTAGCAGGAACAGCGAAAGCACAACATTTCCCAAATGCTCCAAAGAATGAGTCGAATCGAATAATCAAGCATCAAAACAATTAAGAGTAAACGTTTGTTTCTTTCAATTCCTTCGGCAGATCTGAATAAAAAAAAATCATCAGTTTCAAGATGGGTTCCATGTGTTATATTCTGAGACATATTCCTTTCCCACAATTCTACTTCCGTTCATCTTCATTTCTTCACATGTTTCAGGTAGATATTCTGAAGAGAAAGAAGGTTTTCTTTTTTATAAACTGACTTGTTTATCTTAAATTTCCGATATGGCTAATCAAAGCCATATACACGATTGTGCTCCTAGTTTTCTCTTGTTAGATGTGTAGAATCACCTGCTGTAACAATGGACTTGATGCAAACATACAACACAATGCGATTGTACAAATATGTTGTGTAGGATCCAAGAATATTTTTGATTTTTCAAGTGTTAATTTGTATGAAATAAGATATCTTCATGTATTCATACAAAAGAAGAGATCATCTTCTTCATGTGTTTATACATCGCGTCTGCTGTATGCTGAAACCATCATAAATTTTGTATTTGAGGGATCTTATCTAGAGAAAATCATACTCACAAAAGCACAGGAAAAATCAGAAACATTGTAATAGTAAAGAGTGACAATAACACCCACATACTTTAAAATGCAGTTTAATGCCGACTTCAAAGTTTCGTGAACACAAAGATATGATGTTCTCACTCGACAGGGCTATTAGCTGTTAAGCCCTGTTTTTTTCTTGCTTATATAGAATATGGTTTGATATTTTGGTGGTAGTTTGTTTATGATCGTTAGGTTATTCTTCCTTCTGTTTATGATCATTTGATTTTTCTTTGTTTTCCATTTTTATTGTTTAGTTGCTTGATATATTTATAGTGTATGCATGAATGTGTTTGTTTTATTGGGATGGACGCTTTTGTTGTTTGACTAATATCTTAGTGTGTTGGTACGTTTTGCCGTGTAACGGTTTATTTTTTCTGTGTCATGGTTGGGTGTTATTATAATTCTGGGTTCTACGTGTGTTATTATTTATTTATATTTTAATTTTATTGGTTTGTGTATTCTTTCTGTTTTTGTCGATATTGTGTGTTTGTATGTATTTCTTTTTTGTATTGATATTTTTTGCATGTTTGTTTTTGTTATAATTTTTCTGTTTATAATCGAGGCTTCGTATTTGCAATTATATTTTCAGTTTTATTTTTTTCATTAATTCATTCTTTTCATTATCTTGTTATATAAGAGAGAGAGAGAGAGAGAGAGAGAGAGAGAGAGAGAGGATTTGCATATTTAAATATGTTTGATATGAAACAATACCCGTAAAATATTCAGTTAGACTTTTTATATGACTTCTCCTTGAGTCTCTTGATATTTATTCCATCAAACATGAGTAAGCCCAAAATCAAAACAAGTAGCTATACAAAGAACAATCCTTGAAAACTAATTTAGCGAAACACACACACACACACACACACACACATAATATATATATATATATATATATATATATATATATATATATATATATATATATATATATATATATATATATACAAGTGAGTACAGAACGAAGAAAGAATTTTTTTTCACCGTCCAAAACATTAGTTTAAAACAGTTTTCGATATATAATGTATAGAGCTGTGAATATTTATTATAAATTATATTTTAGAACATGTACATAATTTTTTCTATATATGTCCTCTACAATCATATGGCTGTTTAGATGTTGGTCACCCAACGTCTCTTCAGGACGAATGGGCAAGAAGTGAAATCATCCGCTGCCTATATTTAGTTCACTGTTTTTGTGGGGCTGGTTGGGGTTATTGATAATGAAGGGAATATGTCTTTCGTGTTGACCGTTAGACTTTTGAAAAACTTGGTGTGTGAATGCTAAAATGGTTGATTAATTGTATTATCTGTTAGAATGTACGTTTTTATTGGTCGGGTATATCGTTTGGTTAGAATTCGAGGATTGTGGTGTGTGGGGGTTGATTATTTGGTCAGTTGTTTGTGTGTGGGGGGGTCTGATGATTAGGGAACCCATCTTGTTTGTTGAACTTAAGAAGTTTAAGGAGAGTGGCCTGGTTAGGTAGTGCTTTACAGATTTTATGTATTCTCTTTTATCTAGTGGGTTCCTTAGATGGATTTGATAGGAGTGGGGTGTTTTTTCCTTTTTATTTTTCTAGTACGGAATATTTTTGTATTTAAGTAAGGTTTTTATGTGTAGATTTCTAATCTGATTCGGAATGTTAAACTTTGCTTTAGAATTTAGTAGTGTGATCTTTTCTATAGAATTGTTTATTTTTATTTTTATTTTTATTTTAGCGGGATAGGGGTGTTAATTCAAGTGTTGAGTATTATTGTATTTAGACGAAGTTATTTATAAAAAAAACTAAAACTTGTATTTTTTAGAAGGTAAATGTAGATTTGTATTTTATCAGTTTTTTATAATTTCATTTGTATATTTAATCTTAATTTTGAATTTAGGGGATCGATTTTTTCTTTTAATTTTTAATGTTCCATAGATTATAGTTTGGAAGCCTGTTTATTTCATTTAATTTTTCATTTTATTTATTTAGATATTTTTGTGGGTATTAGACCTTACTTTAAGGGTTTATTAGATCGATTTTTCCTATAGTATTTTTAATCTTTTATAATAAAAGTCTCTAATCAAGTTCCTAGTATTTTTAGCATGTTTGTAGGGTTAGATCTTTAATGTGCTTACAGTTTATTTTTGTGTCTGATATAATTATTCTGAAATAGTATATTTAATTTTAATTTTGAATATACGAAATTGATTTTTTTCGAGTTTGGGAGCTATTTTTTTGTTTAATTTTGATTTTTCAAGTACGGAATATTATTGAATTTAAGTAAGGTTTTTACGGATAGATTTCTAATCTAATTCGGAATATTAAACTTTGCTGTAATTTGATCCATTTAAGTGTGGAGTATTTTGTATTTCGGCGAAGTTATTTATAAAAAATCTATAGTTTTTTGTTTTTTTTTAGAAGGTAAATGAAAATTTGTATTTTATCGGTTTTTTAACATTTATCTAAATTTGTATATTTAATCTTAATTTTTAATTTACAGGATCGGTTTTTTACTTTAATTTTTAATTTTTCATAGATTATAGTTTGGGGGCCTGTTTATTTCATTTAATTTTACATTTTATTTATTTAGTCATTTTTGTGGGTACTGGACCTTACTTTAAGCATTTATTAGATCAATTTTTCTATAGTATTTTTAATCTTTTATCATAAAAATATCTAAACAAATTCTTAGTATTTACTAGCATGATTGTAGGGTTAGATCCTTTATGTGCTTACAGGTTACTGTGGTGTCGTGCCTCTGGTTGAAAAGCTTGTTACTATTTATATATTTAAAGTTCTCTATTTTTTCTTGAAGGCAAGGAAAACGTGGTTCTTTTATAGATTTTGCCGTTCTTGCTTGTTTGAAGATTTTCTATTTAACCTTAGGTGTTTTATTTTCGTCTTTTAATTTCCAAACGTATTTTGAGAGAGACGTCATATTTTGTTTTTCTTTATTATTGAAGGATGAGAGGTGATTGTAAAAGCGCTTTTTAAATATTTTCATGGTATTCCCAATATATATTTTTTCATCTTTAGGATTTTCTATGAATGAAATCGAACATATATATATATCAGAGATTTCGTCAGACATTTATTGGTCATGGGGCATTGATTGGCGTTTCTACAGTTACAGAGGTTGTTGTCACGGGACGGACTTGTATTGGTGTTGGAGTTATTTTTGCTGTGTTTTAATATTTTGGTGTTATGCATTTTGATTATTTTTTCTAGATTATTGGCACAGCTATAACTTAATTTCATGTTATTTTTATTGAAGATTTTGCTCAGAGGGTTATTTTGGGGGAAGTTTTTCTCTATTTGTTTAAGAAATTTATGCCCAAGCTTGAAGTTAACTGATTGATTGAAGGGAGGGTTATACCATATTATTTTTCTGATTCTATTTTTGATATTTGAACTTTTGAATTTTTCAACAAAGCTGATCTTTGATGATTTATATCCGCTTTCATTAAGGATTCTATTATAAATTACCTTGTGCTTATCAAATACCTCTTTACTGGATGAGTGTGTGTTAATGCGACGTTCTATCGATGATGGGATGTACTTAATAATGGATGGTTTGTGATTAGAGTTGGGGCTTATATATATTGGGTTAGCGTTGTTTTTCATGTAAGGTTGGAAAGTGTTCGATACTAAGACTAATGTTATGTCTAGGAAGTCTACTTTCTTGATATTGTGGTTAATCACTATATAGGACTATATAGGGACGACGGACTAATGATAACTGATAAATCGACTGGAGGTAAGGTTGATAAAACTAGAAGATTAATCCAGTCTTTAAATCCTTTGGCCTTAACGTAGGGATTAAAGTAAGGTCTAATACCCACAAAAATATCTAAATAAATAAAATGAAAAATTAAATGGAATAAACAGGCTTCCAAACTATAATCTATAAAAATTAAAAATTAAAAGAAAAAATCGAACCCCTAAATTCAAAATTAAGATTAAATATACAAATTTAGATAAATTATAAAAAACTGATAAAATACAAATCTGCATTTACCTTCTAAAAAATAAATAACTTCGTCTAAATACAATACTACTCAACATTTGAATTAACACCCCTATCCCGCTAAAATAAAAATAAAAATAAAAATAAACAATTCTATAGAAAAGATCACACTACTAAATTCTAAAGCAAAGTTTAACATTCCGAATCAGATTAGAAATCTACCCATAAAAACCTTACTTAAATACAAAAATATTCCGTACTAGAAAAATAAAAAATAAAAAGGAAAAAACACCCCACTCCTATCAAATCCATCTAAGGAACCCACTAGATAAAAGTGAATACATAAATCTGTCAAGTACTAGCTAACCACGCCATTCTCCTAAAACTTCTTAAGTTCAACAAACAAGATGGGTTCCCTAATCACCAAACCCCCACACACAAAAAAAACTGACCAAGTAATCAACCCCCACACACTACGATCCTCGAAATTCTAACCAAAAGATATACCCGACCAATAAAAATGTACATTCTAACAGATAATGCAATTAATCAACAATTTTAGAATTCACACACCTAATTCTTCAAAAGTCTAACGGTCAACACGAAAGACATCTTCATGAACAATAACTCCAACCAGCCCCACAACAACAGTGAACTAAATATAGGCAGCGGATGATTTCACTTCTTGCCCATTCCTCATGATGAGACGTTGGATGCCCAACGTCGAAACAGCTATATGATTGTAGAGGACATATATAGAAAAAAATATGTACATGATCTAAAACATAATTTATATATATATATATATATATATATATATATATATATATATATATATATATATATATATAGTCTGATCAAATGTATTAGGAATTTTGATATAGTAACGGTGCTAAAGTTAACAGAGCGAAGCTCCTTGGCTCATATATATCTTGGAGTCTGTCGAGCATACGAATCAAGTTACAATGTTCTTGCTCACTGCTGCTGTTTATAGCAGTGCTTGGAAATAAATTATATAGAGCTTAGTTCTCTCACTAGACAAAGTGCGTGTATCAGAATGATTTGCCCAGACACCGTTCCCCAGACAACCACCATGTTTTTCAGATCTCATCGCTTCCGACATTTCGCTCTTTTTAAATAGCAACTCTCTCATGAAAGGAACAAGATTTCAAAACGTTAAGGAAATTCAAGTGAATGCAACTAAGCACCTGCTCTCTATCCGAAAACAGAAGTTCCATACCTGCTTTTATAAATGGAAACTACCCAAGATATAGTGTGTAATTTCAGAAAAGCATTAGTTCCGAAATCATATGTATTGCAGTGGAATTATAGGATCAATTCCGACTTTTTTCTTTCATAGCCTGTATATTGTGTATATGGGCAATTTTCTTTTTATAAATGTTTCATTGAAGATGCTTGATAAGATTTTGCGATCAAGCAATTTTCTTTACATTTTCCTGACATACGTAGAAGATATTTAAATATTTATATATTTTAACGCCTTCAAGAAAAATATAATAAAATATTTAATCTCAATATCCTGTCATGTATCTTCAATTAAAATTATACACACAAAAGTATATATTAAAATTCTTTACCTTTTCGTGTACGCATATTCTTTTGTATATGTATGCATATGTCTCTCTCTCTCTCTCTGTGAGGGATCTAAACGTGGACACGGAGGTCAACACAGAGATAATGATTGAAGATTACGTTCAAGCATAAAACACACATTCGCCGCTCGGTTTTGGCATCAGTATTCGCTGATATATATATATATATATATATATATATATATTTGTCATTTAGATACAAACCTGTTTTGCTGCATCCCAGCTTATCTGTGTAGCTAGACATCTACTTGTTTCTGACCGGGATCGAAACTCGACCAATTTGGTGTCAGTCACAGTCTCTGCAGCCTAAGCCATAGGCGCGTAGAAGAACTAAGGGAAATTTTTAGCATGTTATATATAAACGGTGTATACATACGCCAGTCACCGGAAGAACTCAATTCATTGCTGAGGTCACGATGTCCTATGTCTGAACAGAAAGCTGAATTACAAAGTGACATTGAATATGCAAGATTATTTTGTGTTGTGTGTGGAAGCAAGTAAATGTGAGGGTTCATAAATGAAGCATGAAGGAAGCAATGTAAAAAAGATCAAAACAATTGTAATGTTCCCCATATATGGAATAACGGAATCTGTATCAATTCCGTGCAACCGTTTAAATATTTACGGGAGAAATAAAAAATTAGAATTAAATAAATATGATAAATTAAAAGATATTTATCTATCAGTCAGTTAAATGCCATACGTGATACAGATTATGGGTGATTATGTCTCGAAAGAGACATGACTGCCTGGCCAAAGGATCATCCTGCAGTAGGTTGTCATTGCTTTCTGCGGTAGACTGGATGCCATCCAAGGCTATAGAACCCAATCTGTCTTATTATTTAACCGATAACATAAGTGAATGTAAAGAACTCGTCTGGAATTAGAACACAGGTCCTCGTGCTCTGATTCTGAAACACTATCAGTTTCATCAAACTGGTATCCTGGACATTGAATGAGAACCATGTAAAAGTAGTCACCATTTTAAGTACTGTAATGTCTGCATCATTTCACACGTTGTAATTTTTCCATTATTAAAATCCTAGTAGTGTCTTTATCAGTTTAACCATTATATTTAACTATCACTGTAACCCAGAATGTCTCCACAGCTGTATCTCTTAATGTCACCATTATTGATCGACAACGTCATTATCATCACTGCTGTGGCATCATGAGGGCAGAAAAGACTTTATGAATTCGCATATACAATAGATTATTAGGCGGAACCAACGTGTGCAGGAGAAAAACAAGATTCATTTGGTTCTAAAAATAAACTTTGAAAAACGTTACTTATGCCCGGAGCCGAGCCAGAAGTATTTTTCTGAACCTAATTGACAAGGAATAAGAATTTGTTGCTGTTTTTATCATCCATAACTATTATTTCCTTACAAAACTTCAAACGATCACTAATAGCTTCATATTTCATGACTTACTTGCAATCAAGTAACCTTGTAAATAAGACATGTTGGAAACAATTTTTCTGGGCATTTCTACTGCCTTTTAAGATCCATTATTCAAAAGGCAAAAATAAAAAGATAAGCAAGAAAGAAAAGGAGAATGAGATATTAATTTCTAAAAAGGTATCTTAGTTTTTACTTTGGTAAGGAATGAGAAACACGTTCGCACTTTTGGATTAAAAAGAATGCTGAAAATCTTTCACTCAAACCACATTTCATTCTGATATATATATATATATATATATATATATATATATATATATATATATATATATATATAACCGGTTATAATTATTAGGCCACCTCAGTGTTTTAAAAGAAATTATGCATTTCATACTATTTTTAGTATATATTGACAAGTGGTTAATTCTAAATGAAAATAGAATAGTTCTATTTAATACTGTACAAAAATATGTTTTTTTGTTTTTTTTTGTTTTTTTTATAAGCGTTTCACCCCGAGCAAGGCATGTCACTGCTACTACTGCGCAGGGGGCTACGTAGAGTGGAGAAAGGCTGATTAAGTATAGGAAATGACAGAGGGTGGGTGATAGGCGGGTAAGGATACCGAGAATGAGGGTTGGGTAGATGAGAGTGTTGTGAGAATAGTTGGAAGTTAGTGTGATAGGAGGTGTCTATTGACCCTACATTTAAACACCTGGAGATTGTAACTGTCGGGAAAGCAGACTTGTGGAAGGGAGTTCCACAGGCGGGAAGCGCGAGAAAAGAAGCTGTTGGAGTAGAATTTACGGTTACATCTTATTTGTTTAACTGTAAAAGGGTGGGACCTAGTTGCTAATCTAGCATCTCGTGTAAATTCGTGCTTAGGCGGCACCAGTGATCTAAGCTCATCGGAGCAGAAGCCATGAAAGTACTTGTAGAAGAGGCACAGGGAAGCCACATCACGCCGGTGAGAGAGCGGCTGCAGCCGGTCTGCCAAGTCAGTATCAACCACGTTACAGATCCTCCTTTGTATTTTGTCAAGAAGCTCAAGGAGAGCAGCAGGGGCACCCGACAAGATATGGCAGCAATATTCAATACACGGGCGGATGGTAGATTTGTATATGTGCAGAATAGATTCAGGTGGGAAAAATTTCCGGGCCCTGCACAGGGAGCCCACTTTCATAGCAGCAGAATTGGCAATGGATTCAATATAGTCATTCCATTTGAGGTCCGCCGAGAGTGTAAGGCCAAGGAGGCGTAGTATTTTACTCTCTGGGAGGCTAGCCTGTCCCATGCTAATGGGAGGTAGATGTCTATGGTGATTAGTTGATAACAGCTTTGTTTTAGAGGCATTGAAATTTACCAACAATTTCCTACCCCAGGCCAGTATGGATTGGAGGTCCCTTTCAAGTACGGCAGCGAGGTTCACTTTGTCGTCCAGACCAGGTTTCTGATCTATGCGGGAGGAGATTGTTGTGTCATCGGCATACATGCCAACTTGGGATCTAATGGTGTCGGGGAGATCATTAATGTAGATCAGAAAGAGTGTGGGACCTAGGATAGAACCTTGAGGGACGCCCGCGTTCGTATGGTAGTTTTGGGAGGCATGCCTATTTAATACCACCTTCAATGTGCGGTTAGAGAGGAAAGACTGGATGAGGTCAAACAGATGTCCAGTTATCCCATAGCTCCGCAGTTTGCACAACAGGCCAGCATGCCAGACCCTGTCGAATGCTTTGGAGATATCCAAGGCAACGTTTCGGGCTTCACCATTCTTGCCAGAATTCTTAAATATAGGAACTACGCAGGAAGGACTTCCAACAGGCAGGAAAGCAGGAAGCAGATAGGCAGAGGTTATAGAGTTTAGAGAGGACAGAGGAGAGTTCTGGGTCACATTTCTTCAGTACTATGACTGGGATTCCGTCACCGCCGCTCGCTTTGTGTGGGTCAAGTTGCGCAATTATCTTGGCGACCAGCGAGGGTGTAATGTGGACGTTATTTACTTGAGCCTTAGTTCTGGGTGGGAAGTCTGGTGTAGGTATTCCTAACGAGTCCGTTGTCGAATTGGTTGAGAATTTACGGGAAAAGCATTCAGCCTTGTTGGCTGGGAAGGTGAGAACTTCAAATTCATTGATTAGTGGGGGTATTGAAGTCTTGTTCCTGCTGAGCACGCTTTTGCAGAGACGCCAGTAATCTTTGGAGCCAAACTTAGAGGATGCTATGCGTTGCCTAATTCTGGTAACAAACGCCCTCTTGGCTTCGTTCAGTACTTTTTTACACTTGTTCCGTGCTGAGGTGAAAAGGCGCCTGTTTTGGTTCGACGAGCAGCTTCGATAGAGCCGGAAGAAATGGTTCCGGTGGGCAATAGTGGCCGAGCAAGCGGGTGAGAACCAGAGGGACGAATATGGTTTTAGTTGGAATTTTCTGGCAGGGATAAAAGCATCGATGCCAGCCTTAACCCAAGAGGAGAATTCGGAGGCACAGTCTTCGACAGGAAGATCAAAGACGTTGTTCCAGGGGACGTCGCAGAGGAAGTCCCTGAACGAGTCCCAGTCGGCTCTTTGGTATCAAATGAAGTATTCTGGTGTCCAGTTTTTGTGATGTTTTCCCCATGCTAGTCTCTACTTCTTATTGGCTAGCCGAAGGAAATCTTTCCTGGCTTGCCTTGTAAAATCTTGCAAAGTAATAATAACAAAAGAATCATTAAATTTTAATTTAGAATTATCCACTTAGCAATAAATACTAAACATAGTATGAAGTACACCGTTTTTTTAAAACTAGGGTTGCCTATTAATTATGCCCGGTAGAGTTTATAATGCCTCTTATTTTGGAAGCAATTGTTATTTCATACAGGTTTGATTATAGGTAATAACCATTTTGGTGCAATATCAGGTATTTATGATAGTGGAATTTGATTGGTTCGTTTATTTAAGTCTGTATGGGTTTTTTAATAACGAAATTAACTTTTTTTATGTGACTAAATATAATAAAAATGATATGTTTTAGTGATTTCACAATAAAATACGTGGTAGTTACTAGAGGTATGATATTTGTGTTTTACGTTTTAGCTTTGTCGATATTATATTTTAGAATACATTTTGATTTCTTTAAAAATTGAAGGATATCATAAGTATTAATATCAGGAAAATGTTTTTTATGTTTTGGGGTTTTCTCTTTTTCGTTGAGTGGCACATAAACCCCTGGGGTTATTTAATGCTTAAATTAAATATTTGAACAAAACCGTATGGATTGAACTAAATATATATTTTGATCACACTTGCATACCTTCAATTACAGTTAAATGTATTGTTGGTCATTTTTTTCTTCTTTTATGTGACATGTCCTTTCAGGACGTAGGCGATCTTAGTTTCTACGACTCTCTATCACAGATGGCTCTTAGCACGCTTTCTTCTGTTACTCCACGCAGCCCTCGTTCCATCATCCACCTGATCAGGTCCTTCAAATATGTTATTCACTGCTTTCCCCTGTCTCTTTTTTCCCTTTATCTAACCTGTTAGTATCAGGTTCTGCAAGAATCACGACGAACATTTTCTTCTTCTATGTGCCCTGTCCTTTCAGGTCGTTGGCGATCATGGCTTTCCACGTCTCCCTATCCCTGGTGGCTCTTAATACGCCTTTTTCTGTTACACCATGCACCCCTCTTTCCATCATCCACCCGATTAGTTCTTTAAAATATGTTATCCGCCGCTTTCTCCTGTCTCTTTTTCCCTCTATCTGGCCTGTTAGTATCAGGTTCTCTAAGCACTTCTTCTTCATTGCATGTCGCAGGAACTTCATATGTCGCTTCCTGATGCACAGTATTAATTTCCTTTTCACTTCAATCCTTTCCAAAGCCTCATCATTACTCCCATGCTTGATCCATGATATTCGATGCATTCTTCTGTAGAACCACATTTCAGTTGCTCTAAGGTTTTCCTTCATCTTTGATGATATTGCCCAGCATTCACTGCCATATTGAAGAACTGACATCACATAGCAATCCAGTACTTTCTTCTTTGTTTCTAGCCAAATTTTCCTGCTGCTTAATACTTTACTCAACTCCTGGAATGCTTCCTTCGACATGCCAAATCGCCTTCGGATCTGTGTGCCGCACTAGAGTATTTCTAGTATTTTATGATATTTAAAAAAAAATTATACTTTCATAGTGATTTAGTGTTGTTAGATTGTTTACTATTTTCCATAATTAAAACCATAATTAGTGCTACCATTTACGGTCACGTTGTACCTGAGAACAGCATTAATTAAAATATGACTGCAGAAGTTGGTAGAACAGACCGACCGATATCCAGTTTTAGCTTGTTTTTTTTCCTTTATGCATGCTTGTGCAGTTAAAAAGGCGAATCATATTTCCTATTGACGATCGTATTTTGCATTGTAATTAGGTATTAACCAATGATGTCAATCAAAATAAACGGAAAAAAATCCGTGTGCCAACATTAAATTCAATCGCAAATCTGTTGTGAACAGTCCAGCAGGCAACGTACTAATGTAAACGGGTTCGGAAATCCAACCATCCCTCTCGCAACAGTGGAAACACACTTTCACATATCAAATTAAAAAATCCTACTCTCATCAGTCATTAAAAGCAACAACCTTTATTCACTGAGCTTTTTCTGATTGGCCAAGCCAGAAAGGGAGAACATTAGCATGGTTTGTCTGATACATATGCAGCTCTTTTTATGCTAACAATTTTCTTTCGCAGACCACGCACAAAACACGAACAGTTTTTCAAGAAAGGTGTTTTCTTGTTTCTTTTTTTTTAATCGTTTCACCCCAAACACGGCGGTACTGCCATTGATGCGCAGGGTGCTACATAAAAAAATTACGATAAAGTGAAGAGAAAGAATAAGATACAGTGGGTGTCAAAGAAAGGGCAAGAGAAATATGGAAATACTTATGTGAAAAATGTTGCGAAGTGAGAGAGAAAAACCAAGATACAGGGGTAATGTAGAATAAACGAGGAAAGGACTAGAGTCAAATGGATAAAAAATAAGAATTGACATTGCATTTAAATTCCAGGAGATTGTAACAATCAGGAAAGAAAGTATACGAAAGGGAGTTCCACAGAATGGAAGTGCAAGAAAAGAAGATGCCTGAGAAAAGTTGTCGTCTGCATTTGGTAGGTTTAACTGTAAAAGGGCGAGACCTTATTACCATTCTGGTTGTTCGAGTAAATTCTTGTGGAGAAGCACCAGGGACCTAAGCCCGTCGGAGCAGAAGCCATGAAAATATTTGTAGAATAGACAGAGGGAAGCCACATCCCGCCGGTGAGAATGTGGCTGGAGTCGAGCTGCCAGGTCTGGACCGGTTACATTATACTCTTTTAGAGTATACGTTTCAAAAGTTGGAAGTTTTAATAAGTGATTAATTTTTCATTGCGTTTGTGAAATGTAAACTTACCTTTCTACCATGGATCTCAGATTTTAGCAACGGATGTTAAGATTTACCCATGCCTGTTCACTGGCTTTTGTGTTGAATAATGTCTATCTAAGTATACTGTACATTTGTTATACGCTACTACATAAGATTCCTAGTTAAGATGATTCATTCGTCACTAAATTTGTTTACCCCAAACATAATTACTTATAACTGAATAAATTTACAGAAATGTCATTCTTTTTTTATAATTGTTTTACGCCAAGCAAGATAATGCCGCCATTATTGCGCTGGGGGTTTACAGTGAAAGAAAGGCAAATAAAAAGAAAGAGGGAACACGTTACAATGTAAAAGAAAGAATAAGAGAAAGTTGGGAATTGAGAAGATAGAAAAAGGTAACTGTTGTTGCACTTAAACTCTTGGAAATGGATGTGCATTGTGGCGCAGTGGATATCGGCTCGGAAGGAGAAATCGAGGAGCCGAGTTCGAATTCCAGTTGAATTCCTTGCATTCACTTACGCGCAAATATCCTTGGGAAAGGTATTAAGCCATCTCTTCCCTCCAGTTATGGGTTAAATAACAGGACAGATTGGGTTCTATAGCCTTGGTCGGCAACCAGCCTACCGCAGAAAGCAATGGCAACTTACTGCGTGATATTCTTCTGCCCAGTCAGTCAGGTCTCTTTCGAGACATGATCGCCCAAGCGTGTATCGCGCATGGCACTTAACTGACTGATTGAGTTAACAGGAAAATAAGTATATGAAAGGGAGTTCTAAAAGCGGAAATTGTGAGAGGCTGAAGCGTAGAAGTGGTGGTTACATTTGACTATTTTGACGATAAAATAGTGGGACCTAGTTGCCAATCTGATAACACGGGTAAATTTTTATGATTGGGGTAGCAGCAAAAAGCTTGTCGAAGGAGAAACCCTGAAGCGGAGACATTTTCTGTATTGGATTGTTCTTAAGTATGAACGAAGGCATTTGCCTTAAATGTGTGTGGCTTTTGTTTCACGACATATCAACCTCTGTGGGTTTAATGCCAAAACGGTGGGGTTTTAAGTGGTTTCGGAGGGGTTTAAATATTCGATTATAGCGAGAAATTTGATTTAGTCAGATTTTAATTAATTGCTTTGTTTTTATTCTTTATTTTAGAAAATGAAAATGTCTTCTAGATTTGGATTTAAAAATGTTTTGCTGGGAATAATTTTTCCTTAAAAGATATGTTATGGTCATAAACTTTTTTGTAAAAAATGTATTGTTGGCAAAAAATATCTATTTTTTTCCCAAAAGTATATTCGTATATATATATTCCTATAAAAGTCTATTTTATATTTTCATATAAGAGAAGGATGAGAATACTGATGAGAGTGGAGTGGACGGGGAAAGAAGCATGAGAGAGAGGATGTAGGTTAGTGAGAAAGGAGATGACTATTGACTTTACATTGAAATTTTTGCTGTCGGGAAAGCAAGTAAACGGAAGGGAATTCCACAGGCGTGATGTGCGAGAGATGAAGCTACTGGAGTAGAATTTACGTTTACAATTTATTGGTTTCACAGTAAAAGGTTGGAACCTAGTTGCTAATATTGTGCCTCGATTAAATTTATATATAACGGGCACCGGTGAGCTAAGTTTATCGGAGCAGAAACCGTGAAAATATTTGTAGAAGAGACACAGAGAAGCCACATTACGCCGGTGAGAAAGTGACTGCATCCGAGCTGCCAAGTTGGGATCTATCACATTACAGAATGTGTTTAGAAGCTTTACTGATTTGCTACCTGAGATCTCGATTACAAACCTTTTATTTGTTTGATTCTTCATTTTTTACTTCGTCCTTGACATGATACGCAGACCTTTCCTGCGATCATTGATTTCTTGGAACAACCCCTAATTTTGTGTTTTCTAGTTCTAACGTCGCAAGATTACATTCGTTGTTCTGTCAATAACGAAGCACGTATACGTCGTATTTAATAAAATTAGGCTTACAGTTTTCCTTATTGCCAGAGGTGACCATAATGGCATTAACAATGAAAATGAAGTCAGTTCTGTTAGTGTTTTTCATTGTCACTATTGACTTTATTAGCTAAAGTATTTTCCTTTTCATTATCCTCTTCGTTATACTTCATTCATATCGTCGCTAACAACGTTTCACACATCTGGTTTATTTAAAACAACCGGTAGTAATACGCACCCTTGTAGTTCTTTAGTTAATTGCGTTGGAGGGGATTTGATGTGGCAGTTATAAATAATGATTGGGTCTATCTCGGTCTCTGTTTAACAGGTCGACGCAACGACATGCAATAATTTGGGAAGGGTGATGTGCGTTGTGGTCCAGTGGATATCGGCACGGAGCGAGAAATCGGGGAGCCGAATTCGAATTCCAGCTGAATTCATTGCCTTCACTTACGCACAAATACCCTTGGGAAAGGTATTAATCCGTATATTCCTTCCAGTTATGGGTTAAATAACAGGACAGATTGGGTTCTATAGCCTTGGTCGGCAACCAGCCTACTGCAGAAAGCAATGACAACCTACTGCGGGATAATTTTCTGCCCAGTCAGTCATGTCTCTTTCGAGACATGATCGCCCAAGCGTCTATCACGTATGGCACTTAACTGACTGACTGATTTGATGTTGGCGCTACCATCTGCCATCAACCCATACGATAATCAATCTGGAGACGAATAGAGTTGGTTTGAACTTTACACATAGATTGAGGACAGAAGTCAATTTCGACCTTCACTATTGTGGCAAAGACGTTTCCTCCCCGATCAAAAGGAACTTTACATTCATGTGATTGTCGCGCAATAATCTATCAACAAGATCACGAGAACTGTGGAGCATTTTGATATCTCAGTATCTTTTATCTTATTTCATTCTATAAATGGCACTACCTTACAGAACGTACGTACCTCCACAAGTAACATTTTTCATAGATCACTGTCTGAAAAAATGATTTCGCGATAAGGAATTCTTTTCGGCTCAAACAAAAAGGTGATCCATGCGTTTTTATAGAATGACGCTATAAAATAAAAGTTTAACAAACAACTTCAATCCATTGAGTTGAACACTTATAACAGTTGCAACAACAGTGCATATGACTAAAAGACAAATATCTTTTACATGTTAACTTTCTATATTAACAGAAGGAAAAACCAGAGAAGGAAAGTTTCATTTATTATAGAATGTATGAGAAGAGATAGATTTGAGAAGTCGTATAAAATCGAACACTGATTTCAGAAAAAAAAAATTATTAAAATTTTATCTGACAGAATTGTTACATCAATAAAAGTTGCAGTCTCTTGTATGAAAATGGATATTTTTAACATTACCATTATCTGTGAATTGACTTGCATTTCAATTAAATTTAGCAGGAGGATGACTATGGAACAGTTATGCAGTATCGGCCCTCAAGCGTGTTTCTTTAGTTAGTTTAACGACATATCAACATCTTATGGATGCCGGAATTTATATTTCTGGGATGTGAAATAACAAAAATATGCCATTTTGCTTTCACAATTGAATACATGTGAGATAATGTTCTGCTTTTGTGCATATATCCGTTTTTGTAAATAGTTACTAGAGACGATGATATGTATGCTTTATGTTAGAATTTTGTTATTATATTTTGTATTATAGAGTGATTTGAGAAATTGTAGGATATTATATAGATTAATATCATGAACATGTTATTTAATGATGGTTGGATTTCTTTAGCGGTATATCAACCTTTATGTTTTATTCAATGCCAGAATCTAAACAAACTAAATGAAAATGTATGCCTTAAATTACGGATAAAATATAGTGTTCGTCATTTTGCTATGAATAAGCAGTGTTGGTAATTTTTTGAATAGAATGTATAGCTGATATATATATATATATATATATATATATATATATATATATATAATCATTTCACCCCAAAGCAAGGCAGTTTTACTGCCACTGTTGCGCAAAGGGTTACATAGGGGAAAGTGATGAGAAAGTGGGCTAGGTTATAGGGGATGTCAGCAGGAGGGTAATAGATAGATGAGAAAACCCGTGTATTATGGGTTGTGTGGATGGAGAAAATAGCTTGAGACAAAGGATGCGAGTTAGTGCGATAAGAGATGTCTATTGACCATACATTTATATTCCTGGAGAGTGTAGCTGTCGGGGAAGCAAGTATACGGAAGGGAATTCTACAGGCGGGAAAGAAGTTTTTAGAGTAGAAGTTTTTAGAGTAACCCACGTAACGCCGGTGAGACAGCGACTGCAGCCGTGCTGCCAAGTCAGTATCGATCACAGTACATTTTCTTCGTTGGATTTTGTCAAGAATTCCGAGGTGAATAGCGGAGGCAGTAGATGAGTTGTGGCAGCAGTATTCAATACATGGGTGGATGATAGATTAATATATATGCAGAATAGATTCAGACGGGAAAAAAACTTCCTGGCCCTGCACAGTGAACCAACCTTCTATTTATTTTGTACTGTTATATTTTAATATATTTTTTGGATAAGGTTTCACTATTTGCCGAAAGCTTGGAGGTGGTAAAACAGGTGCTTCCAACTTGGGTCAAGGGAATCTGGGAACTCGCTTCTCAAAACTCTCAGTTTCTTGAAGAGAAGCTTTGCTACCCTATGTTATTTATTGCCATACGCAGAAATACCCACTAATATGGTACTAAACTCAAAACAAACGCATTTGAAGAAACTATATCCGCAGTACCATGGAATAAATACGTAAGCAACCACAGAATGCGATGAATGAATTATCTCTTAAAATACGCCAAATTTAAAATAATACGATTATCGCATTGTAACAAATATATTTAACACAATTAAAATATATTTTTACATATTAAAAAGTAAATTTATTCAATAAAATCGTCATCGGCTTCAATCACTGCTTATAGACGACATCGAAATCTCTTGCCATTCTTCTGTACTGTTTCCTTCTTTAGGTTGATGAATGGTACCTTAATCTATGCATTCAATTCCCCTTTGATGCTACGAGGAGTTTTGTTGGTCTCTCATCTGTGCACCATACATAATAATCAAGTGAGTTGTAGTTAGGTGGAGGAATATAAATTCTGATGACGCATAAATTGTTTGATAGGCATGACTGTTCTGGTTGGGTGGCATGGTGCAGAATCCTGTTGCCAGATATAGGATTTGCAGCAGACACCCTTTTGACCCAGGTAACACTATTGCATAAAAGCAGTTTATGTCGGGCTCCATGTTTAGTCTGATGCCCTGTTTGGCGATGAATCGAGATATAACTCGAGGCAGAACAGCAACGCTCTTTCCAAATTTCTGCTAGAGTGAATTTGTTCATAATGTATTTTTTTCTCTCAGAGGGTGCACGACTAACCCTATTATTCTGTACCGTCGACAAAATCAAAAACAAGGCGCGTGCGCGGAATTGAAAATATAAAAAAAGAACACTTTTATAATAAAAATTATAATAATATGATAATATTAATAATAAAAGTAATAACAAATAATAATCGCCGTGAAAATTGTATGATTTTTTAAAACTTTATTTTCTTATTTTATTAATTATAATTTTTATTCCTATGAATTATAATAATAGGATTGACAATCCTTTTCTCAAAGACTACTTAAAATAGTGTCTTTTATTTATTAATGGATTGTATTTTGCCATAATATATATATATATATATATATATATATATATATATATATATATATATATGTATATATGCATAACTAGTTAATACGGGTTTATTTCTATATGCTTTCTTACAAATTTGTCCGGATAAATTAATTACAAACCGTCACTCGGAGATTCCGGTGTTTAGGTAGATATGTGACATATCATGTCAGATTGGTAGAAGCAGATCTGTTGAAAGATATCACGTAAAATAGTATTGGCATATTGCATCAGCTGTCCTTTTATTACGGCTCATTCGTCTTTTCGTGACTGCGTCTGCTTTCTTTAAATAAATATTTCTCTCTCGTAAATATCATTCTACATTTCTTATCGGACATAATGGACATACACGTGGGCATTTTCGAAACTAATATTTCTGATTTATTTCTAAAGAAACTACAAGGGATGTTAGAGGCGCAACACATTGTTAACTGTGGTCGTTTTGCAGCTAGATAACAGATTTTCAGGAATAAGTTCCTTCTGTAATGCTTACTTTATCACCCGTCACATACATTGCAAACCTCATTACTGAAATGCATTCCATACTGAGGAACTGTACTTATATCACTTGCTTGATCATCGTATATGATCAGCAACCGCCTGTAAATGTTACTGTCACATTTTGTACATAGAAGATGTTAATTTCCTAAGCGCCAATTAGGTGTGGCACAAGGCCGAAAATATGGGGTACTCGGTGAGGATTGACCTCATTACTCGGTTTTAGTAGGTTCTATCTTTTAACCATGACACTATGCCGAAGTAACCCTAAATGGACGAAGGTAGTAACATATCTTTGTCGGGTTTTAAATAATCAATATTTTCTAGCAATTTACTTGGCTTTTCATCCTGTATTTAAATTTCAGTAAGATTTTTATGAAAATCACCCCTGTCCTAATACTTTTGCACACTATCGGTAGTGTGCAAAAGTGTTAGGACGGGGGTGATTTTAAACTTTATTTTGATGCCTCATAAAAGATAAAATAGTTCTTGTCCTCATACTTTTGCATAGTCCTGTATATATATACATATATATATAGTCCTGTATATATATATATATATATATATATATATATATAGAGAGAGAGAGAGAGAGAGAGAGAGATTGAGAGAGTTATTGCAAAATTTTGTCATTTTAACTTAGAAGATTCATACCGAATTCGAAGTTTCATGATAACACTCTTATGTCCTTTACTCTATTTCACTGTGTTGCTTTTTGTTATTTTTTTCTAAAAAAAACCCAGCCCCAATGAGAGAAGTCATCATAACTGTGCCCTCACAAAACTTCGAAGTTGGCCTGAACCTGCTCAGTTAAAGTGACAAAGTCTTTAAACTAAAACTATCAATATGCTATATCAACCCCGATATGGAACATTTCAAAATAAAATTATAAACTGCTTGTAAAATAATTTTTTTAAAAGTAAAAATACTAAAAAAATAAATCTTGCCGCTAGAATTATGACCACTCAACATTTTGTATATTCAATATCAGGGAATGAGTTTCTGTAAATATGAAAGGGAACATTAAGGTCAACACTCTGAGGAGATAGTCTGTTTCATTGGCCGGGAACTTTCAACCTATAAAAACATATCACCAACATCCGACTGTGTAAAATAGAAGACATTTATTCAAAGCTACGTTCCATCCAACATATATTTCTCTTTCATCTCTGTATTCTCATTCTCATTCTCTCTCTCTCTCTCTCTCTCTCTCTCTCTCTCTCTCTCTCTCTCGTATATAAGTGTGTATGTCTATAGAAAGAAAGGGAGTGAACGTAGGTAGTTATAGGGATTACTATATATAAATAATATGTGTCTGTATATGCGACGGGTTAATTTATATAAGTATGGAACTATTTGAAAATATATATGTATGATGTTTGAGTTTAATGAGCGTGTATATATATATATATATATATATATATATATATATATATATATATATATATATATGTTTCTGTGTTTGGTGGCCTTCTTGCCTCTTAGATATCTGAAACCTTTTCAGAAGCACTAATTCTCCAATTTACTGCCAGACAGTATCTTAAACTCCCGCCTTCTTGGGTGAAATGCAAAAGGTTAGGCTCTGGCAAATTTCCCTTTCGCTTTCCTTCGCTCAAATTTGCGTCAGTAGGTCTTGCTCAATGGTGAGGTCAATGACCTGAAAAGAATCGATACATCAGTTTCTTATTTATTTCAACAATCAAATGAAGTTCTTGTACATGCATTGAGATGAAGACAAAAAGGAAAGATAAATTATTGCAATTTTAAATGTTATTTCTTCTTTCTTATTTGCTTGTAACAGTTTATTCCGGATTGTAAACGTTTAGATAATTGCATTTTTCGTTAAGGATAAAATTTCCACTTAGCAGCCATACTAGAAAGTAAGTAGATTTGTTTTCAGGATACGTGCAGAACATGATCTCGGTTCAAAACACCAAAAAAAGTATCTCGGTTCAAAACACCATGCATTTGAAAATAAGATTCCTTTCAATCCTCTTTTGATGATATGTCAGTCAGTTAAGTGTCATACGTGATACATGATTTGGGCGATCATGTCTCGAAGGAGACATGACTGACTGGGCAGAATATTGTCCCGCAGTAGATTACCATTGCTTTCTGCGGTAGACTGGTTGTCAGTCAAGGCTAAAGAACCCAATCTGTCCTGTTATTTGACTCATAGATAGACGGGAAAGAGATGTATTATCTTATTAAGTAGTAATTAAGGGGGATCAGTTTATTACTTTATATCAATATAAACTGATCCCCTACTTCATGACCAGTAGAAGCCTTAATCATGTTTTCGACTATTATATTCAATCAGTCAGTTAAGTGCCATACGTGATACCTAATTTGGGCAATCATGTCTCGAAAAAGACATGAGTGACTGGGCAGAAAATTATCCTGCAGTAGGTTGCTATTGCTTTCTGCAGTAGATTGCTTTCCAGCCAAGGTTATAGAACCCAATCTCTGCTGGAAGGAAGACACGGATTAATTCCTTTCTCAAGGGTATCTGTGTGTAAGTGAACGCAAGGAATTCAACTGGAATTCGAACTCGGCTTCCAGATTTGTCGTTTGGAGTCTATATCCGCTGCACTGAAACGCACATCCCTCTGTTATGTAAAACATTTTTAAAATAAATTATGTGTAAAAATAAAAATAAAAATGTTTAGTTTCTAAAAAATTCCATTTTTTTTGGGGGGGGGGGGGTTCTTTCTTATTTTTTTTATTGTCTATCGTCTTATTTTCCCACCCCTACCTTGTCCTCACTTCCATTTTACATTTAGCTTATAGAAGGTTACTCATTGTTTCTCGCTGTTCTTGCGTTCAATATGTTCTGGTAGTGTCAAATTTCCCAAAATTGTATTTTCCATTAGAAAATGATTGTAATACAAATGTACATTTTTTTCCATTTTCCTTCATAATTACTAGTTATTCACATTCTCAGAATTCTTCTGTAGAACTAAACATCTGATGTCTTTTGTTTTTCTTGTGTCTCGGAAGGTTAGATGTGCGTTGTGTTGCAGGGGATATAGACTTGGAATGAGAAATCGGAGAACCAAGTTGGAATTCCAGTTTAATTTTTTGCATTCACGCACAAATACTCTAGGCAGTGGTATTAATACATTGATTCTCCCTCCAGTTATTTTTTAATTAACAGGACAGATCGGGTTCTATAGCTTTGGCTGGCAACTAGTCTACAGCAGAAAACAAACTTTTGAAGAAAATCAACTAACGGATATATATTTTTGATGAAATATATATATGGACCCTCGAGTGTCCCCGAAAGAAATATACTGCGCCTCCTCGGCCTAACCCTATCTTCCAACCTCAAGTGAAATAATTACATTGAGTCAATAGCAAAATCCACTGCAAGGAAGTTTGGGTCTCTGTGTCGGGCCAGGAGTGTCTTTTTTTTCGTCTAAATCCATCTTGCACATATTCAAATCGACCATTCGTCCGTGCATAGAATACTGCTGTCATGTATGGTCAGGCGCCCCTGATGTACATCTCACTGTTCTTGAAAGACTCCAAAGAAGAATCTCTAATATGATAGAACCTACAGTAATCGTGCCCCACCACAGAAATTTACTTGTGCAACCAGATTGGCAACAAGGTCCCACCCATTTACAGTTAGATCAACAAAATCTAGCTGACAAATCTACTCCATTAGCTTGTTTTCTTGTGCTTCCTTCCTGTGGAACTCCCTTCCATATTCTTGCTTTTCTGATGGCTACAGTCTCCAGTAATTTAAATGCAAAGTCAATACCCATCTGTTATTCAATTGACGCTAATCCTTTCTACATCACCCCATATATATTGTTATTTCCCTTTCTCTCTACCTTCACTCCTGTCTTCCCTTCCTTTTCTTACACTTTCTCTGACACTACCTTTAACTGTTTTGTCTTTCTCTTCACTATCCTCCTGACTAAATTTTTACTCTTATGTATCCTAATGCGTATCAGTGGCGGTACCACTTTGCTTGGGATGAAAGGATTAAATAATATATACACCAGTAATTGATCGGACTTTTGACAAAAGTGCATTAATGGTGTAGGGTAGGGAGCTGGTTAATATTTTTTAATTTCGCCTTGTGTCAGACATAACCGGACTACCTGCAGCTTACAGGTTTTATCCAGAATTATCATCAGAAGTTTAGTTGTCGGCAGGATGGAATAGTGTGTAATAGTGTAAGAATAATGTGTAAATTTTGCATTTTAAAATAGTATTTCCCTTTAATAAATTTCTAACATAAGTTCTTGGAGTTAATGTGCAATTAGAAAAAATATTAAGAGATTAAGGTTAAAGCTCGTACACAATGTTCGTAGAAGTAATTGTTGAAAGAGATAAGGAGAAAGAGAACAAGGTAAGACCTGACCTTATCTCCGGGTCGATTTGAAGTTAAAGTTACATTTTAGTTGCTTCGTCTCGCGGCTCCAATCTGTGACTCTTGACTGACACCGAGTTCATTTATATAGTCTTTTTGAATTGAGCACTGGATCGCCAAGTCCTCAAGTCTTGCAAGTCGCTTCCGTTGGTCAAACATCATTTTAACACCTACTTGTGAAATCTGGTTTCAAGCACATGGTCAACATTTTTCTATTTGGGAAAAACCAGGATTTCACACGTCGTTGTGAATTTATGTAAAAGTGAAGAAGAGGGTTGATTTTAATTATTTTTTTATCCGCTACAATGTAACCTGATCAACAAAATTATTTCTTACAAACAATAGTCTATTTATATGTATTTATTGTAAAAAAAAAGTCTTGCTGGAATAAAAACTCACTGAGGTTGACATACCGTAAAATGAAACCAACCAATCCAAGAACATATTGCTTTTTATTAGGTCAAGAGGATTTATATCGATTAGTCTCAAACATATCTTGTAAAAATTTGCCTTCATAAGTTTATTTATTATTTAGAGTGCACAAATAAATTCTTTTTTTTAATTTAACACCTTTTTCCATTTCACTGAAACAGATATTAAACTCTTCTTTCGTTTTTGGATTTATTTTGTTAAACCATGTAGCGTCTCTGATATGTCAGTTTTTGCTTTCATACTGTCAAATACGCAATAGTAAATTATTTATGAGCGACTGACAGAGCGCAACAATTGTGCGAACTATCTAACGAAATGAGGGGAAAGCAGAATGATAAGACAGATATTTTAAATGTACCCCTGATGTAATATACGGGTCTGATTTGTTTTTACTTATATAAGGGTCATCATTAATAAATACAATTTTAATCATCTGAATTTCTTTTTGTAAAAACAATTTCACAACGATTAGTATTTCTTAAAAGTTTCGCCATCACCGACGAGAACGTAGACATTCTCCTCTCATGATGGATTGATTTCCCTACAAGTAGGCCCCTTACTTTGACCGTCCATTGTGGATCAAGTTCACACCAGACCACGGGGCACTCATTGTTAAAATGTCCAGTTCACTGTGTCTGCTAGAAGGTATCTTTAAAAGACAATTAAAAATCTGAAGTTTCGTTCTAGAAGCGTAAAGATAAACAAACTATTTCTTGTCCCAGTTCAAACTGACTGAAGTTCATTTTTTAGATCAACTGTCTTTTTTCTTGGAAAATTAGTTCATCCCTCCGTACTAGTTAAACATTTTGAAATAGACTGTATTATTTATAAGTCTACCATTTTTTCATACATTGAATATTCTTGAAGTATCTGATCTGTTGGTTCTGCTCGTTATTTTAGTCCTGGGTATGACGATAAACTACATACGGCAGCAACGCCTCTGATCGGAAGATATGTGAAACGTGGAACCTTCTCTTAATTTTTGTTGCTTCCATCTCCGCTAAAACCTGGTATGGTAGTACCTGTTACGGTTACAGATATGAGAAAATAGCGAACTGTTCCCCAAACAAAAACAAAGCGCTATGAAAATATAATACATTTCTGAAATAAAAATAAAAGAAATATATTTTCATATACATTCCAAACAACATGTTAAAAATCTGTACTGACTTCGCCCAAATTCATTTTAAATACGACCAAACATAAAATAACTTTCATAATATTAAGACATATTATAACTAACAAATTCGTAAATGAATTTAAATTCCAAACATATAACATCACGAAACCACAACATAAAACACTAATCACTCCGTCTAGTAATTATGTCTACACAAATATGTATATGAACAAAACCTGAGTATCATGTATTCAATTGTGAAAGCGGAATAACAGCAATTTTTATAACTTCTAAATCCTAAGAAAATTAAATATTGGCAAAGATAAGCCGTTAAGCAGACAAATCCATCCACTCGATTTAGAAATCTTTCTTAAAATGCAAAGAAAAATCTGCAATGTTATATGTTTTGACCTAGCTTCTCGGCCTCAGTAATGTTAACAACGCCATAATGTCCTCTTTTTCTTCAGTTTCTATACGTATTACTCTGGTAATATTTCAAATGGGCTTTCCTCCTCGGTAAGACAATTTTACAAGTTTCGGCTCAGGATATGATTGGCAGTTAGTTTTCATCATTTGACGTGGCAAATGGCTAGATGTAGCCATAGATTATTTGCTAAATATTTCTTCTCTCGCTTATGGAACTCATTTCTGAACTGTGGCTTTCCAATCAGCATTGATCTTAAAAGACTTTAATACATTGTCGATCGCTATATTTTGTCTTCTCAATTCCTGTTCTGTTATTTTTCTTTCTTTCAAATAATTATTTGTTTCTAATTCTTTCAAACTCGCTGACCGCTTGCTTCTTAGAGGTTTTTGTTTCTTTACTTGGGGTCAAATATTTAAAAGAAAATATATATTGTAGGCATAGCAATCAGCACTTAATGTAATTGTCTGTTTTACACCTCAATCTTCTGAAGATAACTTTAAGCCTGAAGCGTCAATATGCAGTGTTGATTCTTTTTTCAATACTGCCAATAATCGTACATCTTCTGAAAATTCAACCCTCGAGATTACTACTCAAGCTAGAAACAAATCAAATCAGACATTTATTCAATGTCCTTTTAGTTGCAGGCACCTTTTATTATGATTTTTAATTTTGAGTGTTTAGTTTTAGTATTCCCAAATCTGGTAAATATTGTCATGTGGTGCTGTATATATCGGCTCAGAACGAGAAATAGGAGAGCCGTGTTCGATTTCCAGTTCAATTCGTCGTACTCACTAAAGATGAAATACTCTTAGAAAAGGTATTATTCAGACCAGCCTCTTCAACTATTTATTAAATAACAAGAGAAATTGGTTTTTATACACTTGGTTGGCAGCCAGTCTGTTGCAACCTATTGCGGGAAAAAACATAAACCCAGGCGGTATATTTCTTATTTGGGACATGATCGCCCAGGCTTGCATCACGTCTGGTAATTAAATGAATGATTCCCAAATTAACTTGAGGTTATTTTTCGTATTTTCAAACTGTGGTGTCATGTAAACGTAAAGTAACCTTTACCTTATGTGTGCAAAATTTAATATTCGAATAATTTTTAGAAATGAAAAAATTTGATTTTTATTATTCAGCAATTAGTCAATGAATATGACGACCCAAAATAGGGAACGTTTTCATAGACGAATTCATGTAAGGTAAAAAAGGGTTCTGTTCAAAATTCCTTGCGCCTGAAGATAGGCCGGAGCATACAATGGCCGAAACATCGAACAAATGGCAACACAGATGAGGACAATTGTCCGAATAATGTAAACACTGTAAAATTGAAACAATTGACATTAAACAAAGTCACACAGTTTGATCTTCATAAAAGGAAGAAATCTCCATAGCTATGGTTATTGTGTTTTATCAAATAAGTATATGTGTATTGTTATTTCTTGAACAAATCGATGACGTATTTTAAAACAGTTAAATAACTTTGCTTACGTTAGGTTTGGAAACAGATCACACACACACACACACACACACACACACACACACACACACACACACACACACACACATATATATATATATATATATATATTCAAGAATTGGGAGAAATTGTTATTAAAATGGCACTATTCGAATTTCGATCATGAAAACCTACTTAACCGAGCGGTGTAAAGTGCACTGATCGAATGACAATCCCAGACGGCGCAAGTTCGAATCTTGCCTTAAGACACATATTTTTCTTATAAAATTTCTCGAATATTCAGGCCAGCTGATGTAAATGAATAAATATGCTTTTCAATAATCAAATTAGAATATCTATTGAACTATAAGATATTTAATGTTTAAGCAAATAAACTAAAAATATTCTGGATTTAATTTAATTCATTTTCAAGAATATATATGAAGATAGATATATAGAAATAGTTAATGACCATTCTTATCGGGATTGACGAATACATATATAAATATGCTGTAGAAATATAGGTAATGAACCGTTTTACAGCGAGATATATATATATATATATATATATATATATATATATATATATATATATATCCTGTTTTCCTGCCTGTTGGAAGTTCTCTTCAGTCGTTCCTGTATCTATCAGCCTTCTACCAATTTTTGGGAATGTGTTCGAGGCCAGAATTAATGCGGGAATAGTTCAACATCTTACTGCCCACAAACTGAGAGGGTTTGGCACTATGCAAGCTACGAGGTTACGGTGTTGCCGGACGCTTGCTTGATCTAATCCAATCGTTTTTAAATAACTGCAAAATGAAGGTCGTCCTGAATGGGCATGCCTCGACATCCTACACCACAAACGCAGGGTCCCTCAGGGCTCTATCCTGGGCCCGACGCTCTTCCTTATTTTCATAAATGACCTCCCAGATCAGATCAAGAGCCAAGTAGGCATATACGCAGATGACACCACAATTTACTCCCGCATCAGTAAGAAACCCGTCGTGGCGGACAAATATAAACTTGCAGCTGACCTTGAACGGGATCTACACTCTGTGGTGAATTGGGGCAAGAAGTGGCTTGTCAATTCCAACGCGACTAAGACTAAGCTGTTTTCTGTCAGTCATCACAGGCAACCTCTCCTGCCTCTCATAAGCCTGGACCAAACGAGTCCCCCTGAGAGCAATACACTGCGCCTCCTCGGGCTTACCCTCTCTTCTTATCTCAAATGGAACCACTACATAGTGTCCATACCTAAATCCACTGTTAAGAAGGTTGGGTCACTGTGTCGGGCCAGCATATTTTCCCGCCTAAACCCATCCTGCATATATACAAATCAACCATTCGTCCGTGCATGTGATACTGCTGGCATATATGGTCAGGCGCCCCTGCTTTTCATCTCAGTGTTCTCGACAGGCACCAAAGGAGAATCAGTAATGTGATAGGTACCGACTTGGCGGCACGACTACAGCCACTTCTCCACCGAGGAGATGTGGCCTCCTTTTGTCTGTTCTATAAATACTTTCAGAGCTTCTGCTCCAACGAACTTAAGTCACTGGTACCTTTGCAACAGGTGTTTACTCGTGCTACGAGATTGGCAACTGGGTCCCACCCATTCACTGTTAAATTAACCAAATGCAGACAACAATTCTACTCCTGCAGCTTCTTCTCTCGCACTTCCCGCCTGTGGAACTCGCTTCCATATTCTTGATTTCGTGACGGCTACAACCTCCAGGAATTTAAATGCAATGTCAATACTCATCTATTAACCACTTGACTCTAGTTCTTTCACCACCCCGTATATCCTTTCCTTTCTCTCTGCCTTTGCATCGGTCACCTGTATTCCCATCCTTCTCTTGCTCCTTTCTAACTGGTTCGTCTTCCTCTTCACTCTCTTCTACTGAATCTATTTACTCTTATGTAGCCCCCTGCACATCAGTGGCATTACCGCCTTGCTCGGGATGATACGATTAATATATATATAATCAAGAACGATAAGCAGGTAGATAAATCCACAAAACCTGATCCTAATCAATATTAATTTCATCAATATTAAAATTGAACAAAGTTGAGGGCTCAATGCAATTTTTATTTTCTAATTACAGAGCCAATTATAAAATAAAACAAAATGTCGATGTTCAAATTCGTTGAATAACCATTTTTATGAGAAAAATCTCGTGTCTGCAGGAAGGAAATTTATTCAAAATCAAATGACAAAAGAATTTATACCGGCAGAAGTCCCAATTACAGAAAATTAAAAGAGGTGGCATTAATAAGGAAGCAGACAGATACCTGTGTCTATTTTTTAGAAGTCCCCTAACCCTTAACTGAATCGAGAGTTTAAAAGTTGAAATTTAAGCATGTCTGGGCAAATAGAAGTAGGTGTAAGAAGAAAAAGAAAAGAAAGAAAAAGGAAAGGAAAACAGTAAGAGGGATGGGGTGGTTGACAGAGTAAGCTGAGAAAAGAAAAAAAACGAAAAAGTCTATTTCCATAGAAACAAGGGAAATTGTTAACATTCGTGTTGAAATATATACCAAATCGATTTTAGTTTAAATAAACAGAAATTATAGAAAGAAATGCTGACATATAAATATAAATTTAAATATTAATCTCAATTTTTAGATATAAATTAAAATATAAATAAAAAACAAAATATTAACTTTAAGAGTAGATCAATTCAACAAGTGTACACACATATATATAAGCACACACACGCACACACAAATGCATACACACCCATATATATACACACATACACACAAATACACATTCCGGAACATAATTTACTTAAAAAGCTAAAGGATATTCGCAATTCACGAGTTAAATTCAATTCTAATTAATTAAAACCTTTAAGAAACTAATTAAAGGCGGCTTAGTACAAAAGAAACGAAATTATTATATCTTATTTTAATTTTTATTATTATTGTAAGGACCCTGGTAAAAGTTAATCAAAACTAATCATTATGTGCAAAAAGTAAATTGGATTTAGTATTAAAAATAAATAAAATCAAATAAAAAAAATACATATACAATTATAACAAAGCCCAGGGAAGTTAAATGAGTAAAATTGTTATAACCAACAAAATGGAAACAAGAATTTCCACAAAAATAATAGATTATATATAGGTGCAGAAAAAAACGGGTACTAAAAATTAGTCTACAGATACTTACATGTTAAATAGTAGATATTTAGATAGGAAAAAAAAGAAAGAATCTATAAGTATGGGATCAGTAATTGTTAGTAACCTCGATCACATAGATGATAATCTGTAAGCGTCTTTAATCTGGGGGCAGACATTTTGGTTCTATTTTGGAAGCGTTAGTTAAACGAATGTTTACACTGGCTGGGACGATAAATGCGAGACCAAAACTTCAGTAATATCATTGTAGGTCCTTCTAAGTAACTTGTGAATCTTCAATGGCATACTTTTGGTTTGAAAAGTAATCAGATTTCCTTTTTCTATATTTGAAGAGATACGTTTCATTGCGAGATTTTTAATCGAACGCCGGCGAGTAAAGTAATATACTTTACTCGCCCAATTAAGGTTTTAATCGACTGAGTCGACCAGGCAAATAAAATCTCAAAGGCTGTATTTCGCTGCAAGAAAGATTATAAATTGATTAAATAGCAAATGAATACTGTATATGAAAGTGTATGAGAAAAAAGAACTAGTCTTCATATGTGCAATTTGTTTGTGGGAAGTGGGGAATAAGAATAACAACATTTAAAAATGAAGTCCCAATAACTATTTACAATCAATGTCTCGAAAAATTAAGTGAAATATAGAATTAGAAATTAAACAATTTAAGGAGCAAAAATAAAAGGGGTTTAATTCATAATTGTTAAAAATAATATTGTAAGGGAAAGAAAGAACGTGAGAAGGAAAGAAATAGGAGAGCGTAAAAAGGAGTCTATATCAATCTGGGTCTAAGAATTTAAATAAGCATTTTTCTATGACAGCAGGTGATCGTTAACTCACATTTTTAAAAGCAAATTTGGATTGTTGATATAGTTTAAGAAGACAAGTTTCGCTAAAATGCATTGATTATGTTTATGTGATTTCTGCCAATTTCAGCCTACCTTATTTTTAATGGAGCATACTAAACTAGTGTTTATTTTACTTTTTTCAAAAGCGTCAATGTTATTAATTTTAGAATTGTCAATTTTTATTAATTGCAATAATTGGTACTTAAACGAAATTGGCTAGATTTGATTAGGTTGTGTTTCTTTGCGAGGGATTTGATTCCCTGTTAATGTATGAGCGAATGTGTGAGTCCTAAGTGTATGATTTGTACAGACCATTGCTAATTCCCATGAACAGCGAGTGAAATTAAATTCAAATCTATTAAACTGTCACTTTCAAAAAGTGAACCGGATGATTGTATAACGCATGAACCTCCGAATTGCGCCACAGACGTGGGAGAAATTATATATATATATATATATATATATATATATATATATATATATATATATATATGCAGTGAAAACTAAACAAAATATGTTAGCAATTAAAAAAACAGAAATTTTTAACTGCGGTATATAAACAAGCTTACTGACATAACGATTTATAGCATAAAAGGGGTTTAATTCATAATTGTTAAAAATAATATTGTAAGGGAAAGAATTAAGTAATATTAATATTAAATAATTAAGTAATATTAATATTAAATAATTAAGTAATATTAAATTAAATTCGTTAATTTTTATCTCGCATTTCGCAGAATTACAACTTATCCTCAGGATATATTCGAAGATTTTTTTTTTTAATCATTTCAGCCCGAGCAAGGCGGAAACGCCACTGATGTGCAGGGGGTAACATAAATGTAAAAAGATTAATTAGAAAAGAGTGAGGAGTAGAAGCTAGTTAGAAAGGAACAATAGAAAGCTGAGAAAGAAGGTGCGATGACAGATACATAGGTGGAGAGAAAGGGAAGGTTATACAGGGGAGGGGAGAGAGCTAGAGGCCAGTGGTTAGTAGATGAGTATTAACTTTGCATTTAAATTTCTGGAGGTTGTAGCCGTCAGGAAAGCAAGAATACGGGAGTGAGTTCCACAGGCAGGAAGTGCGAGAGAGGAAGCTGCAGGAGTAGAATTGTCGTCTGCATTTGGCTAACCTGACTGTGAATGGGTGGGACCCAGTTGCCAGTCTGGTTGCACGGGTAAACACCTGTTGAGGAGGCATCAGTGACTTAAGCTCATCCGAGCAGAAGCCATGAAAATACTTATAGAAGAGACAGAGGGGGACCACATTTCGATGATGGGAAAGTGGCTGCAGTCGAGTCACCAGATCAGTACCTATCACATTACAGACTCTCCTTTGGAGCTTGTCAAGAACACTGAGGAGAACGGCAGGGACACCTGACCATAAATGGCAGCAGTACTCCATGCACGGACGGATAGTTGATTTGTATATATGCAGGATGGATTCAGGTGGAAAAAACATCCTGGATCGACATAGTGACCCAACCTTCTTAGCAGTAGATTTTGCTATGGATTCAATATAGTGGTTCCATTGAGGTCTGAGGACAGGGTAAGTCCGATGAGGCGTAGTGTATTACTCTCCGGGAGAATCACTTGTTCCATGCTTATGGGAGGCAGAAGAGGTTGCCTGTAATGGTTGACAGGCAAGAGCTTGGTCTTAGAGGAATTGAAGTTGACAAGCCACTTCTTGCCCCATTTCACCACAGAGTGTAGATCCCGCTCAAGGTCAGCAGCGAGTTTGTGTCTGTCCGCCACGACAGGTTTCTTACTGGAGCGGGAGTATATTGTAGTGTCATCTGCGTAGATGCCTACTTGGGACTTGATCTCATCTGGGAGGTCGTTGATGAAAATAAGGAAGAGCGTCGGGCCCAGGATAGAGCCCTGTGGGACACCAGCATTCGTGCTGTAGGACAAAGAGGTACGCCCATTCAGAACGACCTTCATTTTGCGGTTATTTAAGAAAGATTGGATTAGGTCAAGCAGGCGACCGGTAATACCATAACCGCGTAGTTTGCATAGGAGTCCAGGGTGCCAAACCCTGTCGAAAGCCTTGGAGATGTCCAGAGCAACCGCGCGAGCCTCGTCAGACTCATCAAGGGCCTGTAGCATGTACTCCGTTACAGTTGTTAGCAGGTCGGCCGTGGACCTGTCAAAGCGGAATCCATATTGCCTGTCGGAGAACAGTTTGTGGGCGGTGAGATGATGAACTATATTGCAATTATTTGAAATATAATATTTGCATAGAGTGTGGTTGGAGACCAGTGTGAATTAATTAACATTTTCATAGTTACAAATCTCCTGAAGGTTGGATGGAATTCAGCTATTATATGTTACACAGTTTTCTCTTAGATTAATTTCTTTTACTATAATTTACTTAGATCCTTATGAGAAGAAACATTTAATTGTTTCAGGGCAAAATTTGAAACTACATTTTCTAAAATGTTTTCGAAGCAACATCTGTAAGCATTTTCGAAATATTTCGTTATTTTGTGTTGTCTTGAAAATAAAGTAAGCACAGACATTTTCCGATATGAGAATAGGGTGATCAAAATGAGGCTAGGAAGGAATTATCAAAAAAATATATTTACAGATCAGACAGTTAAGTGCCATACGTGATACATGCTTGGGCGATCATGTCTCGAAAGAGACGTGACTGACTGGACAAAAGATTATCCCGCAGTAGGTTTCCATTGATTTCTCCGGTAGCCTGGTTGCCAACCAAGGCTATAGAACCTAATCTATCCTGTTATTTACCCATAACCGAATGGAATAGACGGATAAATACCTTTCCCAAGGGCATTTGCGCGTAAGTGAATGCAATGAATTTAAGTGGAATTCGAACTCGGCTCCCCGATTCCTCGTTACGAGCCGATATCCAATGCACCACAACGCACATCCTATGTTTACAGATACTGTTCCTATTTCAGTTAAAAGCAGTGGTTACAAAGCATTTTGGTTGATAAATCATAAATAATGAGTTTACTGTTTGAAACAACAATATATGTTCATAAAATTACAATTCTAGAAACAGTAAGTGTCTGTGTTAACTTTTGCAAGTGCTTGACAGCTGTGTACCCGTATATATGCGATACTCTAATGTGTGGGTGTTAATATTAGTCACCCGTAGAAAAGATGTTATCCTCACCGATGACGAAGGGTGATTTACAGCAGTTACGTCTCGTAATCTAAGTTGAAATATGCGAAATGAAAAACAAATATAATGTTCATTCCTTTATAGTTCTTCATCAGTGCCACCCAACACCGTTTACGCAGAATAATGCTCACAATATACTGATCCGAATCAAAAACCATGATGATGACGACGGTGGGACAAAATGTCATGACCTTACACTGTAATCATAAAATACACACTAAGGTTAAAAAAACAGAAATAAAAGAGTTGTCAGTCACTAATGGATCATGCATGAAAAGGTAAACGTATGACCTTTTAAGTTTCGTCTTTTGTTCTCTTCGAAAAAAATACTGAGAATATTCCCTCAAGATTCTTATTTTTGTTCAATTGTCAGAAGAGAATGTTGAAAAATGGTTCGTGCCACAAGAGTTCCATGATTCTATCATGCTTACACCTGTGTCAAATGTGAATATCTACGCTCTTCTTTGAGAATAGAAACGCATTTTGCCTTCTTGAATACCACACTACTTGTTCTCAGGCTCACTGACAAGAATATTTCTCACCCATTTTTTTTACTAACTCCTTCTTCAAATATTATTCTTGTATCTTCTCTCAGTCGTTGTTGTCGTTTTTTTTTCTTTTCATGTATTAATAGTGTTAGGCCTCGACTGTCATTGGTTTTAATGTTTTAACATTTTTTAGTGTTTTATGTTTTGCACCTTTTCTTTATTCATTAAATGCACGTCTATTCTTCTTCTATGTCCCCTGTACTTTCAAGACGTAGGTGATCATGACTTACCCCGTCCTCGTATCCCTGGTAGCTCTTAGTACGTTTTCTCCTGCTACACTACGCCACCTTCGTTCCGTCATCCACCTGCACAGGCCTTCAAATATGTTATCCGCTACTTTCCTCTTTTTTCCTTCTATTTGACAAGTCATTGTCAGATTCTCCAAGCCCTTCTTTCTTCATTAGGTGTCCCAGGAACTTCAGTTTTCTCTTCCTGATGCACACAATGAATTTCTTTTTCGTTGACATTCTTTCCAACACCTCATCATTGCTTACATTCTTGGTCCATAATATCTGAAGCATCTTTCTGTAGAACCACATTTCCACTGCTTCAAATGTTTTTTCATCTTTGATGATATTGTATAATATTCACTATGTAATATAGCAATCTGGCCCCACCCGAGGAAGGCTGATGCAAGCGAGGGTGTTTCCGGTCGTTGAAAGGAACGGATGTCGTTTGACCTTATTTCCGGCAGCAGCGGAAATAACTACAGAGGCAAACAGAACAGGTGTCTCTCGTGCGTGGGCGAGGCAAAACCGGAAGAAAAAGTCCCGGTTCTGGAAGATTATAAAAATACCTCGGCACACGGATTCGCCAGTAGAGGAGCAACAGAGATCGGCCGGTGAAGAGAGACACAACAGATAAGACTACACTCCCGTCAACCCATTAGAAGCGCGCTCTCTCAATTCTCTGTTCCCTATGCTACACGGTTCATCGTCATTAATAAAAATATAACTTTATATTTTTATATATATGCGTGTTTGTTGTTTGTCGATATATAACAACTACTGTATTAAAGAACTGATATCACATAGCAACCTAGTACTCTCTTCTTTGTTTCTAGTGAAATTTTTCTGTGTCTTAGTACTTTACTCAGATTCTGTAATGCGTCTTTGCCATGCCAATTCGCCTTCGGATCTCTGTGTCGCACATTCCATCTCCAGTTAGAACACTTCCTGGTTATTTAAATTTTTGTACTTGCCTGATTCTAGTATCCCCCAACTGTATTTGTCGTTTTGGGTTGCTCTTTTTATTGATGACCATGCATTCAGTTTTCTTGCAATCGATTAAATTATCTTTTTTTCTTTTTGTAACCTGCTGGGTTGACTTCGTCTAAGATTTTCCCTATTTTATCTTAGTATTTTCAGACTTCTGTTTATTATTAGTTTGTCTTGTGCTGCTTCAGCTTGTTTTCCTTCATTTTTTACTACCTCTTTTCTTTAACTTGTAATTTTGTATTTCTTCTTTCTCCTTTTTCATCACCTTTTACTTTCTTTTTTCTTCTTTTTTACTTCCTCTTTTTTCTCTTTTTACTTTCTCCTTTTACTTTTTACTGTATCTTTTTATTCTTCTTTTACTTTCTTTTTTACTTTTCCTTTTACTTTCCCTCGTACTTTACTTTCTATTTCTCTTTTACTACGTTCTCTTTCTCTTTTAATACTACTTTTTTATCTTCTTCATAATAATAATAATAATAATAATAATAATAATGTTTAGTCAGTTATGCCAACTGTGATGTTTTATCTAGATATTTCTGAACAACCTTATTTGGAAACAGATTAATTGGAAATATTTATCTGTGGTTATGATATTTTAACTTGGGCGCTACATGTTTAGATATGCGTTATATTAACACTTCTCGCCGTATCATAAGTATTTAACAGGGATTCCTATATTTTCCACACATATATCAGACTGAATATGCTGACTGTTACATTGGATTTCGTCTATTTGCACAAAGGTATCATTGTATTGACGCTGCTCTCTCGCTGAATAATAAACAACAACCAAGCAAATACCTTCGCAATGACATAGTTATTCTTACTCAACATTGTCGAAGTCAAAGAACAGAAAATGTTATTAAATACAACTCTGTATTGAGGTTCTTAGACTGATAACAAGTGGTTCTTGAGCCTTATAAAGCATGAACTTTTTTGTAAAAAAGACGCACATTTGATTATTGTCCTAGTTATCGTTGGGGCATCGGGGTCTATACACCGTTAGGAAAATGTTGGGAGTTAATAATAATCTACCCGTGACGGAAAGAACTAGTCTGGACACTTAAATAACTCTATTGAGTCCAGAAAACCGTTGTATCAGTCTTCAGAGTTTTTCTCACAGACGACACGATGAGTGCCAAAACAAGACTTCATATTATTAATGTAGAAAACAAGTTACAAAAAAAGATACCCGAGTATTCTCTCATTTCAGAAGATTCTTTATGTTAATGTTTTGGCTTTGTAACATCTGAGTGTTTTCGAGGGAAACTAATCCCAGTGCAGTGTTTTTTCTTGTAGTTAGATTTCCTTTTCTATTTTGTTTATGCATAATCTAATACCATTGCATTCAAGAACCCTAACATATGACGATAGTAACACATATCTAATATGACCTATAAAAACAGGGCAAACTACACGAGATCACTGCATTGTTGCAGGTGGTATACTATTCCGCATCTGATTTTTGGCAAAGTGTTCGAAGCCATTATCAAAGCCGAGGTGGTTCAGCAACTCACAGCCCACAGGCTCCTCTCGGATAAACAGTATGGTTTCCGCTTCACCGGGCCTACTGTTGATATGCTAACGACATTCACCGAGAATATATACCAGGCTCCCGACAAGAATGGCGAAGCTCGAACCGTTTCCTTGAATATCTCTAAAGCGATCGACAGAGTCTGGCATGCTAGCCTTCTACGCAAACTGCGGAGCTATGGTATAACTGGATATTTGTTTGATCTCATCCAGTCTTTCCCCGCTAACTGCACATTGAAGGTGGTATTAAAATTGCTGGCTTAGGAGTCTTTTGTAGCTTAGGTTAAAGGGAGATAACTACGGTATCCGTAAATGACAAGGCACATGGAACAAGAATGATACATCCCACAATATCGAAAAAAATGTTTTGGTTCAAAATTCCAAACAGTTGAAATAATCCGGAGCCTACAACTGCCGAAATATCGTGAAAATTGCAATAAAGATGAGGACACCAGTCCAAGCAATCTAAATGATATAAATACTATCTCATCACAGAAGAATACACAAATAAAGAAAGATCATTCTACAAGAGGTTGCAGAGACAGTCATGGAGTGAGCATCTAAATAAATAAAATGTTTTGCGAAAAATTAAAGATAAAGGGTGCTTAAATTTAAGATCTGAATAGAAGGTTGAATTATCTAAGCAGCGTAGTGAAGAAAAATGTCTTGGAGATTTTGACACTCTGTTGTGGACCCAGAATATGTCCGAAAGAAAACTCTAACTCGGGAATTAATGAAACATATATATTAAAAAGAAAACAAATACAAGAGTGTTATACTTCAGTCTGACTGCCAAATATTAGACAGGGGTGACTCAAACCAACTCAGCTGCACCACGAGTGGCATATTCTCCCAGTATTCATAATAATAGGAAGAGTTCGTTATAGTTTAAAACGGGTAGGTCCCATAGTACATTCATAGAGCTCACTCAAGGCCAAAGAGAAAGAGTAAAGAAATGGTTACACGCTGCTAAAAACTACCGGATGTAGTTTATCATCGTACCCAGTACACCAAGGTATTTCTAAATTTTCCGTCAATGCCCGATGCCTTCTTCGTGAAAACTAAAATGTGTGTACGATTCTGTATTTTAACATTTTCTGATTCTTCTTTTTGTACATGTTCCTGATCAGGACCCCTGCTTCGTTTACTAATCAGCACCAATATTTTAATTAATCCAAACGAGTGAGTACTGACTCTACCTTGTAAAATATAACTTCAAAGCATGATATTATATTAGAAGAAAGCTGAAGATTTATTCACTGGACGTTTACGAAAGATTCTAGGTCGAGCGAGAAGAGTTTCATTGAAACGGCTGACATTATCCTGTATTCATGTTGCTTGTCTCTATGCGTTGGGATGAGAAGTGAAATGTGGCCCTGACCTTTTTTGGTTAAAGTGAATTTGAATGAACGAATGAAAGCAAAACAAAAGCAAAAATAAAAAAGTAGAATCCAGGTACCCGGTTCAAATGTATAGCGTGCAAAGCTAAATACATCCGTAGGTTCAATCTTTTGACTGGCTTTAACAATTCGCGCATAACAGAACAATTCTGCGTAGATTAAAACGAAATTTTTCGCACCGTCTTTCTACATTTGTCTGTTTCTCTATGTGCTTTTCTTGAACACCCTGTCTCTCTCTCTCTCTCTCTCTCTCTCACACACACACACCCATTTATATATATATATATATATATATATATATATATATATATATATATATCAGAGATAGTATCGCCGTCTGATGTCAATTCGGACGAGTTTCAATCGTGGCTAGAACTATCAGGTGTCTAACTTACTGTTGAGCTGTGATACAGAGAAACAGATCTGTTGAGGATGACTATATATATATATATATATATATATATATATATATATATATATATAGTTAACATTACGGCACGAAAGTTTATCTTTCGAGATTTGACCTCCTCAGTAGACAATGTTAACTTATTTTTGTGAAAATTATTTTCATTTGAATATAATAAACAATACCTTTGTTATTTATGGATGTGGGAAAACAGAAAAAAATGTGTGTGTTCTGTTTACTTATTTAGAAGAGATACAAATTAAATTTGAAAAATGTTATATTTTTGCCTGTCGCTGTATCAGTTATTGTGACAAAATTATTGTCTTATTTTTCTCAGTATTCCAGCATTTTCTAAAAGAAAAAAGAGTTTATATTTTTGATCTAATTTAAAGGGAACTTTGAGTGTAATTATACTATTTTTATTTCGATCAAAATGTATTTTATTTTATTTTTTCATAAACGCCTAATTTATAAGAAAAATGTAATATCCACTTATATATTGAAGATTATTTTATTATTTTAAAGTTTATCATATTATTACCGCATTTTAACACAATTTCTAATATCATAGTAAAATATTTATTATTATTTCATAATATAAAAATTATTAGCTATATTTAACTTAATGGATATTATTTATGAATAATCTGTTTAACCATATTCTAAGATAAACATCTTTTCAATATTTCCATATGACATTTATTTCATTACGTTCCATATATATATATATATATATATATATATATATATATATATATATATATATTTTATTACTAAAAAACGAAACATAAGAAATTGGTACTAACTGATATATTTATTCAAATTTATTTGTTTAAATATTATTATTAATGCATATTCGTATTTGAGTGGATTCTATTTTTTCTCTATAATGAAACAGTACATTTTAATTATCTGCCGGCCAAGAGGTCATGAGAAATCTTCTTTTGAAAATATCTGACTATCGGAAGAATTCAAACCGGAATCATGGTAACCAAAGTCTGAATTAAGCTTTTTAAATACATATTCTCCTCATTTCTTTTTATAAATATCTATTTCTGCTCGCGATCTTATCCTAATGTAAATAAACCCGACCAAAGGCAATAAGACGAAATTATATGGAAATATACACAACTATTATTAACCTATATAGTTATTTAAATTTGTTTGTTTAAACATAGACGTTTAAATACATGTATCCATTAAGAATAATCTTTAAAGAAAAAAAAAATATATATACACACATAGAAGGGAATTGCAAACTGTGATTAGGAATTTTTAGATAATCTGTAGTGGCAACGTTATGGATGTTTTGGATTATATTGTTTAGGGGATTTAATCTGGTATTTATTTATTTTAATTTTGTGCTTGGTTGATGTGGAGATACGATTAAATTCCACGTATATATATAGGACACATTTTTTCTTTTTTTTAATTCATTTTGTCTTCTATATAGACATTCAGATTTTTCAATGTTTAAAAAAACACTTGTCTCAATTTGTTATTTGTTATCCGGCAATTGTTTCAATCCGTCATCTTCACATACTTTGTAGTCGTCTATGTTTATTTTGTGTCAGATAAATCTACCCATTCATTCAGAAAACTCAGCTCCGTTGAATAAGCCTTGTGATACGCAAAAGACAACCTTTTTCTAGATTTCTTTATCTATACTTGGCCCATGTGGAACAACACAGGTTTTCGGCAAAGTAAAATTATGTTTATGGGCTCCAATGTCTATCTACTTTTATAATTGTCAAAAATCTTCATATAAAACAATCTTTGACGAGAGAAGAATAGACTATAAAAAATACTTTACAAGAAAACGGACATAAAAGGAATTACATTATAAACCCCAGATAAATAAACAATAAAGTATAATACGAGAAGATGTAATATCATTTTCTTTAACCGGCTTTTTAATTTAGAATTAAAGTCCACAAAATATTTTTCGAACTACTTAAACACTTCCACAAAAGCTAAAAGCTACACAAAATATTGAATAGAAATACGATTAAATTAAGTTAAAGTTGTACTGCCAATTTAGAGAATTATATAAGGAGCCAAAATACTAAAAAGAAAACAATAATACTGCACAATACGTTTAATGTAAAATATAACTGTATAAATAAGAAAGGTCCTTTTGAAGTAGTTTGTAAAACCAAAGGAGTTATAAGCAGAGCAGAAGTAAATGATAAAATATACTAAGGATATTATATAATATACTAAGGATGTACTGAAAGCAGATTAAAACATGATGGAAAATCATATGTCCACATTGAGTCTCTGATGACGATGTCTTGTCTATTAGGTTTGATTTGACGTCTGTGTCTGTTGTAAAGTACCAGAAAACTGATAAAGCCTTACCTCCGGAAGCGAGTCGGGGTGGTGTTCATAAAAATTTCTTGCAGTTTCCTTTCCATAAAATTTTCAGATTTCCTCATGCAGATATTGGCTTACTTTGTCATGCAGTGTTTCATTTTGAATGCTAATACTGTGCAACCCGATATATATTTTTTCTGGTTATTTTTTTACATAACCTGCAATTCGGTCTTCGATAATTTTTCGGAATATGTGTTTACAAATTGCTAGTTACTTTCCGATGCAGCAAAAATATGAATCAGTTCGGTTGTACCTTTTAACCCTGCACCATGTAGCCACTGATAGGTATTGGATATGTCTACATCAGATTTGAAAGGAAATGTCTATCTTGCATAAAAAGAAAAACAAAAGCTAAGATAACACATATTTTGTGTCTACGGCTATATCGTTTTGAATACACTGGTTCTCGTCAGATCACCGAAGTTTAGCAACATCGAGCCTGGTCAGTACTTAGGTGGGTGACCATTTCGAAATACCAGGAGCTGTTAGCGTAAAGACCAAGAATAATAGTTCACCGGTCCTGATCCATAAAAACTGTTGGTTACGGAAACAGTAACAAAAAGTTACTGCCCTATGCACCATTAGGTGTAAACGGATGAGATGAACCCATATTTTATTTAAAGAAAGGTTTTCATAATGTGTGACCGATAATTGTGAATATAATCTGTTGTATTTATTTAAGGAACGGCTACTAAAGATTCATTCAGTAAGTCTACAGGAATGTTTTCTAGTCAAATCGACGACTCCAAATACAGCTGGTATTGCTGCTGCTGTTATGTCACGTTTCTTGCATAACCATTTCAGGAACTACCATGTCAAAAAGAAAACCCTCATATTTTGCGATATTCGATTAGTATGGTTGATTTTTTCAGTGTATATTGTAAAGTCTCATATAATGGTTGCAGGTTTTTTGTGTATAAACTGGTCTTGTTGGTGTTCATAACAGTTTTAATTTAATTTCTTGAAAAGTTAAAATATTTCAGTGAATATATTGGCCCATTTTGTCATGCCGAGAATTATATTTAGTGAATGCTAATATCGTGCAAGCTGAACACAAGATGGTCAATTTTCTGTGAATATTTATCACATTTTCTGCATTTTGAATCAACCAATTTTTCAATATGTATGCTCGGTAATTCCTAGTTAGCAAGCATTGGTAATGGGTAGCAAGAATGAAAGCTTCGGTTTCAGATTTTAACCCTGCAGTAAGTAACTAAGGATGAATAAGGAGTCGGTTTACATCATTATTTTTTTTAATATTGCTACTATAACTAGAGGTTACCTCCCTTCTAATATACAAAAACACATTGATCGAATAAACATTGGACAATTGTACAGCTAATGGTTGTTTGTTTAGTGTTTTTCCTGAATTCCATATTTTATATATTTTCTGGTGTCAATATTACGAAAGGTTAACAATAAACACTCTTTCTAAGCCTTGTTTTCTTTCATTTAGATCTGTGAAATCGCAAGTTAATGGTAGTAAATATCTCAGTATATATATATATATATATATATATATATATATATATATATATATATGAACGCAATTCTATGTTTATGTGTCTTGATAACTAAATTTGTTTGTGGGATTTAGATTCGAGTGCAGCACAAACGAATATGGCAAATTATGTGTGCTGATTTTTAGTTATATATGTATAAGCGTTTGTATATATATTGTATATTTGTATGTGCCTTTTTAGTTGTAGTTTTACAAGCGTTTGTATATATATATATATATATATATATATATATATATATATATATATATATATACAATTCCATTTTCAGCGAGCTGAGGGCAATGCATTTACTCAGATATTTGCGAGTGGTCATCCATAAAATGACTTCACAATCTGCTTGCCTTTTCCTGCTCATGATATATTTGCAAACGTGGGTCTATTATTTTTATATATATATTTATACTTTTAACAGAAAAGCAAACATACATAATTTAGTTTTTACAAAAGACAACTAAGTATATATATATAAACAATAAGAGATGATGTTATGCGACAGGTAAAGAAATTAAACGCCTAAATCCAACGAACAAATATATAAGTTTAAAATAGAAAATAAATCAATATCTGCTCTCACTTTAGCAATGTTTCGATATCAACTGATCATGGTAATACATTTTTTGACATATTTAGTGGTGGCGTTTGTCGACAATCGAAAAGCCGTTCAATGCTTGTCTCAAAAGGTTTGTCGATTTTTGTCTTGGAATTGAATACCATATGCAGGTGTCAGTTTTCTCACGAGTTGATGTATACTTGTCTAAGTCATAGGTTAGTCGCCTATGTTCAACAAGGATATGAGCCTTTCACTTCCAGTCCCAACGATTCAATTTATTAAATACATGTATTAGAAAATCATTGGCAGAAAGCATTTTAATAGAGGCTAATACGAAAAAAAAATACAACAAACATGAAAACTTACATGTGTCAGAAAAATTAATAAGTAGATCCCGACTGTGACAAGATTGTAAGTAAATGACTATTAGCATAAAGTACTGTTATGTTTCAGAACATTATCCCTGAAACTATAAAATCGAGAATACACAAATAAAAAACTTTTTTTCTAAATATCAAAGATAGGTACATATAAATACTGAATTTGTTTACATATTCTCCTTCTATGTGCGCTGTCCTTTTAGGACGTGGGCGATCATGGCTTTCTATATCTCCCTATCCATGGTGTACTTAGCACGTTTTCTACTGTTATACCACACAATCCTCGTTCTGACATCCACCAGATCAATCCCTTCAAATATGTTATATGCTGGTTTCCGCTGTCTCTCTCTCGATCTATCTGACCTGTTATTATCAGGTTTTCCAAGCCCTCCTTCTTCCTTGCCTGTCACACGAACTTTAACTAACTCTTTATGATGCTCAGTATTAATGTCATTTTTTTTCCATAATTTCCAAAACCTCATCATTGCTCACATGCTCGATCTATGATATCCGAAACATCGTTCTGTAGAACCACATTTCAATTGCTTCAAGTTTTTCTTTCAATTTTGATGATATTGCCCAACATTCAAAGTACTATATATATATATATATATATATATATATATATAAATTTTGTGTTTATATACACTCCCAGCCATAATTATTAGGTGGCCGCAGTGTTTTAAAACAAATTATGTATTTTATACTATATTTTAAGCAGGACTCGGAGTTTCTTGCAACCAACATAGGCATATTATGAACTGATTATTTTTATTTTTTCTCTGTTATATTCCATAGATGACTGTTCTATTAACAACTGATAAATATTTATATATTGTTGTGTTTATTCGTGTATACGTACACATATTTATTTAAAACAATATATATATATATATATATATTGTTATATGGAGATATATACATATTTTTCTATTTCAGAACATATATATATTAGCTTTATTACAAGTTTATTTTATAGAGATATTCAGGAGCTGAAATATTTTATCTGTTGTAATATGCAAAAAAAAACTTCTTGTCACAATCATGATTATTGTGCTACTCCAAAGATTTTCTCTTTCTCTCCTCTCTCTCTCTCTCTCTCTCTCTCTCTATATATATATATATATATATATATATATATATTTAAATTAGTACATGTTGTAGATTTTCGGTCACTCCAATATCATACGTTAATGCAACTCTTCTCAGCAACGTCTTATTTGTGAATGATGAATTAATAAGAATCGTAACTTTTTAAAAATAAAATAGCTTAAAACGTTTTTTTCACTACGAATATCTGATATCTGAAGTTTGTTTAAATGTTCCCATCACAAATTTCGGAATATTCTAGAATGTTTAACGACTACTTCACATTTTTTAAAATAATAAACATGAAAAACATTTATTCCGTTTTATTATTATGTATTATCCGTGTGCAAGACACGAACTCATCCGCTTGTCTATAAATCTCTGTAATAAGGACCTTTAATGACATGTTTCATAAATATTACTGCAATATTTCCAGCCGAGCGGCACATAAAGTTCAGTAAAGACATTAACCCAAATCTCTATCTGCGCAATCTCCCGTCACCAGATATTACGATACATGTCTTCTCACCCGTAAGAAAAGATGGCTGACATTGAAGATTAAATTCAAGCTGTTAGCTTCCTTAGATATTATACGTTACCAGGGGTTAAATGACTATAGCCCGTCTTAATAGACAAGATAAGAGACAAATATTTTCTTTGCTTTGCTAATCGTATTAAATAAAAGTTAATCATTCTAAACTCTGTGGTCTGCAAATCAACCATTGAAGTTTATGAAACGAGGTGAACAACGACGGGACAAAATATTTTTCTAACCTAAATGTTATATCAGTATAACTCAGCGATAAATTCCAGAATGAAAATATATATATTAATCTCGTGTTTATATACACTACCGGCCATAATTATTAGGTGACCGCAGTGTTTTAAAAAACATTATGTATTTTATATTATATTTTAAACACGACTCGGAGTTCCATGCATTATGCAACCAACATATGCATATTATGAACTGATTTTTTTTTATTTTGCTCTGTCAGAGGACTGTTCTATTAACAACTGATAAATATTTATATATTGTTGTGTTTATTCGTGTATACGTACACATATTTATTTAAATCCAGATATATATATATATATATATAATTTCGTTTATATGTAGATATATACATATTTTTCTATTTCAGAACATATATATATATTAGCTTTATTACAAGTTTATTTTATAGAGATATTCTGGAGTTGAAATATTTTATCTGTCGTAATATGGAAAAAACTTCTTGTCACAATCATGATTATTGAGCTACTCCCAAAATTTTCACTTTCTCTCCTATATGTTTTTAAAATTATGTATTTTATACTATATTTATTGTATTTATACTATATTTCATGTATTGGGTGTATAAGATATTATCTTTCGTTTTTTCCATATTACCATAGATTAAAAACTCCAGATCCTGTATATCTAAAAAAATTAAATATTGAAAATTGTAAGAACGTTAATAGAAAAGAAATCTGAAATTGAAGAAAAAAGTGATCTTTTAATATTAAATTGATAGTATTAAATAAAATTATATGAGGAAACACTTTTTTTTTATGAATTTCAATTTACGTTTTAATAATTTAATGAAAACAATTTAGTTTAATGAAAATAGATTTGGATAGGTCGTCTGACATTATACGACTATTATAAATTTTATTTATTACTTCCGTAATTTTCTATATGTTTCATTGCAGCTTCCACTTCGGACTTTAATATTTCCGGTCCATCCTCATCTTTGTGTATTCTCGGTTGTTCTCTCTTGTCGTGGAAAATATCTTCTATATATTCTTCCCATCCTATTTCGCAGCACTACTGTTATTTACTGCTCACCATATACTTTACATCCTGCCACAAACATATCCCAGTAAATGTTTTTGTGAAGATACTAGACATATTACCACATAAATTACGGTAAAAATAATAAAATAGTAACACACATCAAGTAAATTTATAGCACTACGGCACGCATCACGTCCAGCATATGAATTGCTAAGTGTAAATACTCACCAAAACGCCGTTTCCTTCTGGCGGCCATTCAGACAACTAGGTATCTTATGCCTGGTAATTTCATTATAGTAATGACAGTTTAATTACAGATAAGGGAATTTCGTTGAATATACACATTCCATAAAAACATAATTGGTGTGCAATTTCAGTATATTATTTTGAAGGCTACTTGTAACTAAACCATGCGGTACGGTAACTCCTGCATTCGTTACTTTATAAATTGTCAGGTTAACATATATTTTAGCCAAACTTAAAATTTAAAAAAATATTTTTTAAATTTTCAGGTTGACAGCAAGTGTTTCAAAGTTATCACTTGCAGACACGCCCGTGCATGGTATTCCCATCACTTTTCTCTAGAAGTGCACATTTATTGCTGTAACATTCTTTGTGAGGAAATGTTCTCGCTTTAACTGTTATGCAAGAGTATTCATATTACATAACACTTCAATACTATTTTGGTAGACTTGAAAAACACGGTGCTGTATGCATGGATGTGCGTGTGGTGTAATAGAGGTTAGAACGGAATTTTTATTCAGAAAATGAGGTCCAGTATTCCTGTCAGTTTCTTTATAATCACACATGTGCGAATACGCACATAAAAGTTTTGAATTCACCTCTTTTACTCCTACTTATGGGTTAATCAGTAAGACTTATAACACTAAATCATTATAATCTACACTAGAAAAATTAAATAAAATCAAGAAATATTTTCCAGCATTAAATAACCTGAAAAGCGTTGATAAACCGTATAAAAGGAATCGATAAAATACTTTCTGTTTGTAACGATTGTTTAATCATTTAAAAGTAAGCAAAGCCGTACCGTCAATGATGTGCAGGAGGCTACATAAGAGAGTTAAAGTTTTAGACAGTAGAAGAGAGAAGCAAAAGACGAACCAGGTACAGGGGGTGAAAGAGAAAGGGAAAGAGAAGGATTTGAACATAGGAGTGAAGATAATTGCGAAGGTAGAGAGAAAGAAAAGAAACAAGATACACGGTGTGATGTGAAAAAGGCTGGAGTCAAGTGGATAAGAGCTGGCTATTGACTTTGCATTTATATTCCTGGAGGTCGTAGCTGTCAGGAAAGCAAGTATATGGAAGGAAGTTCCACAGGTGGAAAGCTCGAGAAAAGAAGCTGATATAGTAGAATTGTTGGCTGTATTTGGTTGATCTAACTGTAAAAAGGTGGGACCTTGTTGCCAGTCTGGTTGCTCCAGTAAATTCTTTTGAAGTTTGTACCAGTGACATAATTTCGTCAGAGCAGAATCCATAAATGTATTTATAGAAGAAATAAATGGAAGCCACATCCCACCTATGAGAAATTGGCTGGAGTCGTGCTGCCAGGTCGAGACTAGTCAAATTAAATTACAGCTTCTCCTTTATAGCGTGCCGAGAACATTGAGCCGAACAGCAAGGGGCGTCTAACTGGATATTACAACTGTATTCCATGCATAGGCGGATGGTTGAATTTTATATGTGCAAGATGGATTCAGAAGGAAAAATAATACTGGCCCGACAGTCACCCAACCTCCCTTGCAGTTGACCTGATGACTCAATGTATTGATTCCACCTGAGGTCAGGAAAAAGGGTAAGGCCGAGGAGGCGCAGTATGTTGCTTTCAGGGATAATCGCTTGGTCCGTGCTTATGGGTGACAGGAGAGATTGCCTGTGATGGTTGATAGATAAGAGTTTCGTTTTAGAATCATTGAAATTTACGAACCACTTCTTACACCTGTCCACCACGGTGTCGAGATCCTTTTCAATATTAGCAGCGAGGTTATATTTGTCAGTCTCGTCGGATTTCTTGCTGATGAGGTAGTAAATGGTGGTGTCATCTGCGTAGAAGCCTACTTGGGATTTCGTTACGTCTGGGAGACCATTTATGAAGATTAGATAGAGCCCCGTAGGACACCAACGTTCGTGCGGTATGATATGGAGGCATGCCCATTCAAGACGTCATTCATTATGCGGTTAGATAGGAAAAATTAGATCAGATCAAGTAAGTGTCCAGGGATACCATAGCCCTGTAGCTTGGGTAGGATGCCAGCATGCCAAACCTTATCAAAACCTTGGAGATATCCAGGGCAACATTACGAGCCTCGCGGGACATATCGATGGCCTGGTATATGTACTCCGTGATGGTCATTAGCATATAGGCAGTAAACCGGTCAAAGCGGAATCCATACAGTGTCTGAAAGTAGTTTATTGGCAGTAAGACGTTAAATTATCTCGCCATTGATAATAGCCTCGAACACTTTTCCAGAAATTGGTAGGAAGCAGATAGGGCATAATTGGATGGATCAGAGGGTTCCCCGAGTTCTTAAATACAGGAACCACTGAAGAGGACTTCCAACAAGCAGGAAAACAGAAAGCGGAAAGACAGTAATTACAGATTTTAGAGATGAAATAGAGTTCAGGGGCACATTTCTTCAGGAAATGACACAGATTCCATCACCTCCGCCCGCCTTATGGGGTTCAAGCTTTGATATTTTTAACTTTTTGAAGTTTCTTGTGATATTCCGAATGCCCCCTCACGTTTTTACATATTATATTTTCAACCATCTGTTAAAAATTTTCAAATTTTACATGTTCTTTTTCGATATAGCAAGAATTTCTGAAAAGTAATTAAGGAAAAAGTTTTTGACTCTCCAGGTGTAATTTCTTTCTTTCTTAATAATTAAAATAATCAAAAATTGAAACGCAGATTACATTTTGTCTTTCCAAACCCTTATTTCCTTTCCTCGTCACTAAATTGTTTTCATTCCCTTTCATTCCCTGTAAGCCCCTGCGTTCTAGCGGCATTATCACCTTGCTAGACGATTGTTTAGGAAAAAATCTAAGTAAAAAAAATAAACATTGTTAGATTACCAATTTAAATTTATGGTCAACAGACAGTACAAATAATAATTTAGTTTAATGAAAACTTTGTGAGCTAAATTTGACAAAATCTTTTATTCATATGCATACATAGAATCTTTATTCAGTCAGCGAAGTATCTTCGTTATCTTTGTATGGCCTAAGGCTGACTTTCATTGAAATTTAATATTCCGTCATGAAAAGAGGATTCCTGTTTTGGTAAGATTAATTCTCTTACGTAACTTTTGCATATCTTGAAATTTACGCAGTTGTTGTAAGACACATAACGCATATCAGCGCGTAAAGTGGGTTCGCCGAGACGAATTCAGATTCTCCTTTAGTGTGTTGTTTTTTTTCTTTTACTGAATTCCCTTTGGGAAAGACACGAAATCATCTGATTTACCTATGGGTTAGATAGTGTGTTAAAATAGACACTCTAGCCTTGGGTGGTAACCTGTTAGAATGAGTGAAATCTCTGAATGTTTAACCGTAGAGAAAGGAATTGCTATCGATTTCGATAAAATTCCCAAACATCCAGGCAAATGACGTTCAAATTCAGTAAGAAAATTTTACCTGTGGACAGTTATGATCGCCTACGTTTAAAAGTGATATGGATTCATATGAAAAATGTATACAGTAAAACAAGTAATCGCCTAAAATTGACTGATCTGAAGAATATGATATATTAAAGAGATATCTCTTCTTCAGAACTTTACAAACAAACCCTATTTTCCAAGCCCATAGGTTTGTAAAAAACCTTCATTACCTGTGTATTTCTTTGGTAAGAAGGGCGTCACACACTGAAATCCATTTCCTAAAAACAGATATTTTCTGGAAAATACTTTTCCGTGAATACTTCCAAGAATGCTGAAATGTTAAGCTTTACAGTCAAGTCAATCAATACCTATTTGCAGAATACCCTTAACGTTCAATACACATTTCTCTTGGTAATTCTTTAACTTGATGGGTTCTATGACATTGTACTGGGACAATTTCCTTAAATATAATTTCAGTATGGTGAAACCGAATGCATAGTCATCAGTAAAAAAGGCAGCCCAATATGCCAAATACAGTTCGCGGATACTAAAATCAAACAGGTACAAAAGTTTAAATACCTGGGAAGTGTTTTAACAGAAGACGGAAAGTGCGACACAGAGATCCGAAGGCGAATTGGCATGGCGAAGGAAGCATTCCATAATTTTAGTAAAGTACTAAGAAACAGGTCAACTTTCCCAAAAACAAAGAAGAGAGTACTGGATTGCTATGTGATGTCGGTTCGTCCATATAGCCGTGAATATTGCACAATATCATCAAAGATGAAGGAAAAACTTAAAGCAACTGAAATGTGGTTCTAGAGAAGAATACTGCGAATATCGTGGATCGAGCATGTGAGCAATGATGATGTTTTGGAAAGGATGGAAACGAACAGGAAATTAATACTGAGCATCAGGAGGGACAGCTGAAGTTCCTGGGACATGCAATGAGGAAGAACGGCTTTGAGAACTTGATACTAACAGGCCAGATAGAGGGGAAAAAGAGACAGCGGAAAGCGGTGGATGACATATTTGAAAGACCTAATCAGTTGGCTGATGGAACGAGGGGTGCATGTTGTAGGAGGAGAAAGCGCACTAAGTGCCACCAGGGATAGGGAGAAGTGGAAAGCCATGATCGCCTACGTCCTGAAAGGGCAGGGCAGATAGAAGAAGAAAACGTTCGTCGTGATTGCAACTAGGTGTCATAGAAGAAGGAAAATGATCTCTCGATAAATCATACGCCAACGAACTCCCATAACTTTTGGATTCCATTCAAGCAAAACGATTAATTATCGGTACTTAGATGGAGAGAAAACTCAGGGACATTGGGTACTGTAAGAAAAAATAATAGGTAATGTATTTTCTAAATTTCTTTTACACCTATCAAAGCGATCATAACTGGAATGAAATTGGAAAAGATGACGGAAAAAAGTGTTGAGTAAAGAACAAGTGATGATCTGGATTCACACGATTTCTTTTCTTTTTTGTAAATGTTTGTTCCTTGATAAAACTCATTGGAAACGCGTTAAAAGTCGTTATTATCAAGTTCGCTTACAAACATTGTCATATAGAACTAGTATATTTATAATCTTTTAACTTGTAGGAAAACAAAGTTACAAAGCCTCAGAGAATTACTGTGTGTGAAAGAATAAGAAAAAAAAAAGCATTATTAAGGAGATCGATATAAATCAATGTACCTTGTGGTGCAGTGGATATCGACCCCGAACGTCAAATCGAAGAGTCGAGTTCTAGTAAAATTTGTTGCATTCACTTACGTGTAAATACCCTTAGGAAAGGTATTAATCTGTCTCCCCCTTCCAGTTATGGAGTAAATAACAGAACAGATTGGCTTCTATAGAATTAGCTGGCAACCAGTCTACCGAAGAAAGTAATGACAATCTAATGCGGGATAGTACTCTGCCCAGTCAGTCATGTTTCTTTCGAGACATGATCGCCCAAACGTGTATCACGTGTTGCACTTAACTGACTGATATGAATCAAATTGAAGATGTGTGTGTGTGTGTGTATCCATGTGTGTTTCCTAACTGATTTCTGTTAATATACACTTCCACATTTTCATCCAGTTTGTTTCAAAACTCACACACCCCTTGCAAATTTATCATTCTACACAACAAAGAAAAAGTAATTGCACGTGGCTCTTCAGTTCAAGTTTGTTTTAATTTCTTTTTCTTGTACTTTTTTGTTAAAAATGTTCATTACAGTATCGTTTACATTATCGTTTTCTATGTGCCCTGTCCCTTCAGCACGTAGGCGACCATGGATCTCCACGTCTCCCTATCCCTTGTGGCTCTTAGCATGTTTGCTCCTGTTGCTCCTGGCAACCCCCGTTCCGTCATCCACCTGATCAGACTCTGCAGATATATTATCCGCTGCCTTCCTCTGTCTCTCCTTCCTTCTATCTGACCAGTCAGTATCAGGTTCTCCAGGCTCTCCTTCCTCATTGCATGTCCCAGGAACTTCAGTTGTCTCTTCCTGATGCTCAGCATCAATTTCCTTTTTGTTGCCATTCTTTCTAACACTTCGTCGTTGCTTGTATGCTCAGTCCACGATATCCGTAGCATCCTTCTGTAGAACCACATTTCGGCCGCTTCCAGTTTTGTCCTCATTTTCGATGATATTGTCCAGCATTCACAGCCGTACTGAAGAACTGACATCACGTAGCAGTCTAGCACTCTTTTCTTCGTTTCTATTGAGATCTTCCTGTGTGTTAGTATTTTGCTCATCTTCTGGAACGCGTCCTTTGCCATGCCAATTCGCCTTCGGATCTCCGTGTCGCACTTTCCATCTCCTGTTAGAACACTTCCTAGGTACATAAATTCTTGGACTTGTTTGATTCTGTTATCCCCCACCTGTATTTGGCATTTTGGGTTGTATCTTTTGCTGATGACCATGCACACAGTTTTCTTAAATTTTATTTGTAGTCCCTTCTTGTCACTCTCCACTGCTACTTTCTGTATGAGATCTTGCAGTTCCTTTCTAAATACAAGAGTTATCTCAATTCTATAATGTCAGCAGATGTGAGATGTATATAACCAATGAACATTAGATTTACACTCTTCCTATCCTGTGCAACGCCGGGTACCTACGGTTAGTAGTACAATGAAATAATAGTACAATAAATGTATAGTATTCAAAGAGACAGAAAAAAAAATTATCATTGTATTTAAAAGTTGCATATCAAAGTTAAATGGAAAGCTAAAAAACATAGAGATCCACAAGTGAGAAGCGCAAAAGATGCTGTTAGTATATAATTTACAGTCACATCCAACTCTTTTAGTTGTAAAATGGTGGTACCCTGCCATAAATCTAATCAGTCATTCAGTTAAATGCCATACGTGATACACGCTTGGGCGATTATATCTTTGTCGAGACATTACTGACTATGCAGAAGATTTTTTTCACAGTAGGTTGTGATTTCCTTTATCGGTAGACTGGTTGCCAACCAAGGCTATAGAACCCAATCTGCTCTTCTATTCAGCCCATAGCTAAAGGGAGAAGAGATGAATTAATATTTTTCCCAAGATTATGTATGCGTAGGTGAATGAAATGAATTCAACCGTAATTTGAACTTGCTTTCTGACGACGCTTAAATTTTGTATGACAAAGAGGAAAAGCTCATAAGAACAATTTCTATAAAAATATTTATAGAAAATAAACAAGGAATTTAGATTACAGCGACGGGAATGTGACAAAATCCGAGGTGCCATATCAAGACCAATAAATCCGAATGTCTTTATTTGAATTTTCTAAAAATCCAAAAGTACATTGCAGAAAATACTATAATAAATGTGACAGCAATATTCACTGGATGCAAGAAGGTAGAAAATTAGAGAATGCTGCTGCTGACACAAGAATTTATTACAGAGACTTATTTCGAACATAAAAGAATCAATATTCTTCCTTACGTGTTCCAAAATGCCGCGCTTTCCAAAAAGGAACATATATCCGGGAATTTGAATATAAGTATTGATAGCTTATACAATGAATCTATTCTAATTTTTCAGTAAGTTTCAAGAATAAAATCAAAACAGTTTAAATATTTCGGTGTGTTGAACATTTGTAGCAAATTTCGTCTAGTTGATAAGGAAATTGAACCTCGGCTAGATTGCATGGAAGTAGTTTTGTCTAACACCTCAAGTGTAAAGAAAATCAAAATATTAGCCTAAGACTTAGTGTCATTCTGTTAGAAAACCTCATCAAGTCTAGACTGATATGGATTTCATGCATTACATGCAACTACATATTTGTGAGATGAGGTAGTACCTTACACAATATGCATTGTTCAGACTGTTGTCTTCATCATTATTGCCATATGTACGACGTTCCGGCCTTCTTCAGGAGCTATGAATTTTGAACTGAGCCCTTTATTTTGATCACTAAGGTATATAATTCTCATGCCAATTCTGGATACTACACTATGTGTTCACCACTGCTGTTGCTAGGAACTGAACTTACAAATATCTGGATCAAATCACTGGATCTAATCAACGCCTATATCTACTGAATAGTAAAGTACACATGGCTAGTTATCGAAATAAATGTTTCGGTTCAAAACCTTTAGCACCTGATGAAGGCCGGAGCGTAAAACAACCGAAACCTCATAAACATGGCAATAAAGATAAGGATAATTGTCCGAACAATGTAAATAGTGTACATTTCATGTGATGGCGAATATTCCCTGGTTGGAAACGTTCGATCTTACCATATTTACTAATTTTTTAGCTTTAAAACATCTATTTGTTAACCACTCGAGAATTACATATGAATATGTCAGATTTTGGACATTGTATCTGTGAATGAGTAATACTTATTTTTTAAAATTCTAGTCTGTGATAACAGATACACCAAAAAGATCGTGAAAATAAAATCTTGTAAACATTGATTTAAGAAGAAAAGAAAAAAAAACTTCGCTTAATGATATGAATAATTATTGGAATTATCTAAATGTTCTTTTACTGACATTTAAATATCGAAATGTCCGGTCAGTATAGAAAAGTGTGCCAGCCAGGAAATTGACAATTGTATTGTCGCTAATGAAAGGAAAAAAATTAATCACTCCCATTGTGGCGAAAAAATGTTTCAGAAAATTGACCTATTGATTGAAATACGCGTCAACGTCACTGATTCGTACTTGTCTGCTCCGACCAATTCTTCACTATTGTTTATTAAAGTTGTCAGTAAGTTATAGAACGCGAAATTGTTTCATGGTTTGAATATTTTTTGGAACTTTCTTGTGCAATTAGTCTGTTAATACTGTAAGGTTATTGCTCGTCAGCATTTCCTATCTTTTGCTTCTATGATTAACATTTGGCTTTTTAACAACCATCTTTGCCTTTAATATCATCCATTGCTAAGATGATTATTCAGTAGCTTATTGAAATATATTAATGATTCTCTGTTTTTTACTGTAACTGACTTTTCATACCATCTTTATTCCTATACATACAAGCATATCCCGTGATTCCCCAAAGTTTTAAGGGAACCATTAGTGCTAGAGACGCAAAACTGTTGTTTATCTGCGCAAGATTGTCCGATGGAGCCTAATTTTGAGATGGATTCTTTTCTTTCCCAACCATAAGAGCACGTAAGTGAATGCAATAAATCCGACTGGAATTCAAACTCGGTTCTCTTATTCATTTATCTGAGCCGCTATATATTATTCCGCCGTGCTTCAAACTTTATGATTGTTTTCTTATTCAGTCAGTCAAGTGCCATATCTTATACTCACTTGGGCAATCATGTCACGAAAGAGACATGACTGACTGGGCAAAAGATTATCCCTCAGTAGGTTGCCATTACATTCTGCGGAAGACTGGTTGTCAACCAAGGCTATAGAACATAATCTGTCCTGTTATTAAACCAATAACTGGAGGGAAGAAACGGATTCATAGCTTTTCCGAGACTATTTCAGCGTAAGTGAATGCAAGGAATTCAACTAGAATTCGAACTCGGCTCCCGATTTCTCGTTTCTGAGCCGATATCCACTGCACATATTCTTATTACGTTACAGAAAGGTTAACAATATTTGCATGACTGTATTATAATGTTCTTCGGATCCATCTAACTCATTTCTTACAGAATAGATTAATTATTTGTCTTTCTTTTGATTATCTATCCACTGCAGTTTATATATTATTTTTGCAGTAAGGTTCACTATGCACAAGGCCTGAAGGCCACTTACGGTTGATAGTTTCGTCAAGGATGAAGTTTGTACTGATGTCACGGAATGGTAACTGTTATCCGTAGAATTAAGTAACTGGGAAAAGATCTTCTTAGGAGTTGGCTCCACTAAACTGTGGTTTGGGTAGAAAAATCTCTTCGAGTGGAAGTTATTTCTCATCAATAAAAATCGGAGGACTTGGCGAGGTACCTCAGATAAATATCGATAATCGAAAAAATCAGGTTATAGAAGGAGTAGGCCGATTTTAATCAAATTTGATACACTCATAGACAAAGACATAAAAAAACGATATTCAGAAGTTTCAAGGTTGCAGTTCTTACAATAGTGCAGAAAATCGATAATATATATATATATATATAAAAGGCAAGATATTTGTGTGTGTCTGTTTATCTGCCTGTATGTTTGTATATTTTTTCAGCCCTTTTATTTTAGTTTTTGCTTCAGGCTTGGCTCTAAGTAGGTATACTTGTAGTTCTTAGTCTCAGCCATGATACCATTTACTCAGAGGACTTATTTAGCCTTCCAAATTCAGTTTACGACGAAAAAGACTTATTTGATATCGATACCAGGAAATCAAAATTTCACTTACATCTATTCATTTATCTTTCAGTCTACGGTTTCGCTTTAACTGGAAAAAAAACTATTGCTTTTTAAGTCTTTCGTGCCAACGTCCAAAATGTCTGAGCTCCAGGATCATGGATTAGTTTTAAGCTTTCATTACACCCGACCAACGCCGGGCTATACTGCTAGTAGTAAATATTTTCAAATGGTTATATTATTTATAATAATGATTTAGTGATACCAGTATTATTATTTAACAAATAGCTGGGAGAGAGGAAGTGGATATCCACCTTTCCCAATGCTATTTTTGCGTAATTCAATAAGTTAAAGCAATTGTAATTTTAACAAGACTCGGTGAAGAACAATCCCGAGCTGTTATCCACTATGCGACACGCAAACGTAAGCTTACAGCATCTATTATGTCCAAGAGGTCAGCCCTGAAATTACAGAACAGGCTTTTTTTAAAGTTACATTGCGTTGAAAAACCGGTACCTCCTTGATTACCGAAGTTAAGCAACGTCAAGCCTGGTGAGTACCTTGATATTTTAGCGCTTTGTAATATTCAGCTTTAAATGCTTGGATATGTAAGTGGCCTAATGGATAATGGTTCGGAATTGTTACTCTGTGAATTGAGTTTCAATTCCAGATGGATTCGGTATATTCCCTTAATATAACATTAAGAAAGAGTCTGGATCTTCTTCTTTTCTCCCCAGTTATGTTTAATTAGTAAAACTTGCAGCGCTAATATTCTATTAAAACTCTCTTTACAAAAATACGTCAATGAAACTTAATCATCTACTAACTGATTTCTTACAAAGAATGCATATTCAGTTTATACGAAACTATTCTAATCTAATCTTTTTGGCATTGAGACGAATTTGCCGCAAAACAAAATAAACCGAAAACCTAAACTTACCTCCTGTGATCGTACGAGAACAAAATCGGTGTTTCAAAGCGATGAGTGCGTAATACTTCCTTACTTGTTTCTCGTTCGTTTAATCCATGTTATTCTTAACATGTATCTGTGAAACTATATTTCTATCGGAGCTAGGATACAGTCGTTTTCTCACCGACGCAGTGTGGCTTCCTTGTGTGTTTCTTCTACAAATACTTTCACGGCTTCTGTTCTGATGATCTTAGATCACTATACCTCCTATATATGAGTTTCCTTGGGCCACAATATTACCAACTAGGTCCCATTTTTTACTCTGAAACCGATAAATTGTAAACGCAAATTCTACTTCACCAGCTTCTTTTCTCGTACTTCCCGCCTCTGGAAATCCCTTGCGCATACTTTCTTTCCCAACAGCCATAATCTCCAAGAATTTAAATGTAAAGTCAATAGTCATCTCCTGTCTCACTAACTTACATCCTCTCTCTCATGCTTTTTTGTTCGTCCACCCCACTCTCATCAGTATTCTCTTCCTTCTCCTACTCTCTTCCTGACACCCATGCAAATTCTCACTCCTTCACATAACATTCCTCCTATGTGACCCCCTGCTCAACATTAGCAGTAAAATGCCTTGCGTAGGGCGACATGATTATAAAAAAATGGTTTAATACTAAACATTTTTTTCGTATTTACTGATATATATATATATATATATATATATATATATATATATATATATGGAAGATTAAAATCTGATACTCATACTATGGGTGCTTAAGACTATTATTTTTTATCTATTTTCGTGCATCATTTTTACTTAAGGATATTACACGGTGCCACCAAAATAGACTGCATTTTTTAAACAAATTAGCTGTAAATAATTAAGAGTGCCTTTATATAGGCATATATCAGTTATATCATTGCTAATATGAATATTTTTACATCTAAATAGATAAAGAACTAATCGTTCTAAGTAACGAGTTTATTCTAATTTTTCACTGTGTAATCTGTTGCGATTACGATATTACATAAGATCTGATAATATTTTGTTTCGAGTGAAAGATTAGTTTAGATTTACTGGATTCATTGACCATATCAATATGCCCGGCTTATTGTTCTGGTTTTATTGTTCTTCTTGCTTTCCTTTATTATCTCATTTAGGTAATCATTAATTTTTCCTGCTGAGTCTGCTATCAACCCTATATCAACCCTATATCGGCTACGTTTAATATTGTTTATATTTTATCTACCGATGAATACTCCTATTTTTAGGTTCTTTTTCACACTGGATAAGTTAAATTCAGTGAGAAAATCCATGCTTTTCTTGCTGGTCTTTTTTTTGTGTGTAGTTACAATTTAACATAATTATTACTGTATAATTTACAGGGGAGAGATTTATTTGATATGGTACCGGTTTAAATGAAAATGGACGTCAACAATTATTGTGAAATGCTTATAGAGCGAAAGTAGGTAATTTTTAATAGCAGACCAGAAATAACGTATCTCCTAGTGTTTCTCGTCGGCTATGTGACAAAAGAAAACCATTTAATGAATATATATTTAATAGTTACCTGAACATTTATAGAGTAGAAACCATGATTTAACAGAGATTTAGCTATTACGAGCAAGCATGACCACCGGGAAAAAACGACAAAAATAAAAAAAACAAAAATCTAAAAAAAAAACAAAAACAACGGAGATGCATCATACACTCACAACAAGTCGTCAATTAGAGATCTTTCGTTGAATTTTGTTAAGAATCTCGAGATATACAAGGAGAACCTGATCACATATTGCAGCTATAGTGAATACACGGATGAATAGTAGACAGATTCCTCGTCGGAATAATCTATGGCTTCACAGTAAAACAAGTCTCTTAGAAATTCAAGTAGTGATTGATTCAGTATAGTAGCTCAAATTGATATCGGTCAGGGCTGATAGCAGACACGGAAAGGAAATTAAAAGACCTTCCACCGAGAATAGTTAAATAAAGCGGAAAGAAGTTATTAACTACAAGAAAACTGAACGCAATGTAATCAGCAAGCGCAAAATGCTAACTACAGGGTAAAAGAAATTTATTTACCTGAGATGTGTTTTAGCAGAAAGTGCAGCACAGAGATTCAATTCATGGCCAACGATGAATTTCAAAGCCTGAGTAGAGTATTGAGAGACAGAAAACATTAGCTGAACACGAAAAAAAGGCAGTCTCTCTCTCTCTCATCGGCGCGACGTGGCTTCCCTGTATCTCTTCTATAAATACTTTCACGGCTTCTGTTCCGATGAACTTAGATCACTGTTGCCCCCTACGTTCAAATTTGCACGAGATACTAGATTAGCAACTAGATCCCACCCTTTTACAGTGAAACCGCAACTTCTACTCCAACTTCCCGACCGTGGAATTCCCTTCCACATGACTGCTTCTCCGACGGCTACAATCTCCAGGAGTTTAAAAGTAAGGTCAATAGACACCTCCTAACAAACTTCCATTCTTTCAAACACTCTTCCCATCCTCCAAACTATCTATCATCCCGCTTCTGACATTTCCTATATCTAACCACTCTTTCTATTTACCTTCCCCTATGTAGCCCCAAGCGCAATAGTGGCAGTGGAATGCTTTGCTTGGGGTGAAATGATTAAAAAAATGTCTTTTTTCACTATTCCCTGCTATATGCTGAGATGTGTTTTAGCAGAAAATGCAGCACAGAGATTCGATTCATGGCCAACGATGAATTTCAAAGGTTGAGTAGAGTATTGAGAGACAGAAAATATTAGCTGAACACGGAAAAAAGGTTACTGAATTGTTATGTGATGTGTGTCTTTTTTCACTATTCCCTGCTATAATAATCTCATCAAAGAGGAAGGAAAGTATTGAAGAATAAGAAATATGGTTCTACATAAAGATGTTAGCGACAACTATGTTTTCGATAGGTTAGAAACGAAAAGGAAACATAGTTGATATTAGGAAAGGGCAGTTGAAATTCCTGGGAGATTTAATAAGGAAAGAGCGCTTAGAGAATCTGATACTCACATAGCACATAGTGCTATAAATGTTTCTTCTATAAATGTTTTCGTGTCATTTATCATGATGTGGTACCTCAACTACATGAATTTATTCCTATTAGATTAGTAACTAGGTTTCACTGTACTAGTTTTGAAAGCGCTAGACGGAGATCCGAAGGCGAATTGGCATGGCAAGGGACGCGTTCCAGAAGATGAGCAAAATACTAACACACAGGAAAATCTCAATAGAAACGAAGAAGAGAGTTCTAGACTGCGACATGATGTCAGTTCTTCAATACGGCTGTGAATGCTGGACAATATCATCGAAAATGAGGACAAAACTGGAAGCGGCCGAAATGTGATTCTACAGAAGGATGCTACGGATATCGTGGACTGAGCATACAAGCAACGACGAGGTGTTAGAAAGAATAGCAACAAAAAGGAAATTGATGCTGAGCATCAGGAAGAGACAACTGAAGTTCCTGGGACATGCAATGAGGAAGGAGAGCCTGGAGAACCTGATACTGACTGGACAGATAGAAGGAAGGAGAGACAGAGGAAGGCAGTGAATAACATATTTGCAGGGACTGATCAGGTGGATGACGGAACGGGGGTTGCCAGGAGCAACAGGAGCAAACATAGTAAGAGCCACCAGGGATAGGGACACGTGGAGAGCCATGATCGCCTACGTCCTGAAGGGACAGGCACATAGAAGAAGAAGAAGAAGATGGAACTACCACTACTCTTCTGTTGTGTTACCCTCCTACGAGAAATGGACTCTTTCTTTTGTTATATATGATTACCTGCGAAACTTCCTGAAAAAAGTGAAGCATTTAAGAGCAGTTATTGAAAGTAGTTCCCAGTAGTTAATTGCTTTGCGTATTGTCGAACACTCCGCCGAAAAGTAGTTTCGTTTAGGGAAATTTAGACAGAAATTTTTGCCCGGGCTATATGGCCCGGATTTCCCACTTAAAAATAGCCTTGTGCCACATTTTGTCTTAAGTGGGAAGGCAATTAAATACTGCTGTTAACGAAGGCATTTAACGAGAGATACGAGTCAGGCAATAAGCAGCATAGTATTAACTTCGGACCTACTTATTTCTATATTCCTATAGGTGATGTGTTCTTTGACGTGAAAATCATCATTTATTTTCTTTCTGTATCCTGGATCAGTTTGACACCCTTGCACTAATAAAAAAAAACTAATATATATTGTGTGTGTTAACATCAAATAAAAAAACAAAAACAAAAAGAAAAGTTGATCACGCCAGATTATGGCCCTGGGTATGACGGTAAACTAGCATCAACCAGCAAGATTGGGAAGTTGTGATGAGCATGGAACCATTTCTTAATTGCTCTTTTTTCCACACTGACCCGAAGTGGTAGCACCTGTTGTGGTCCAAGCTATAGGAAAATAGTTAACCCCTTAATTGGGGTCAAAACGTAAGTATAAATATAGACCTTTATAAAAATATATACATCAAAATACATTTTATAGAAAAAATAAAAATTTTTGAAGAAAAATACTACCAACAATGCATTTTTGAAGGAAAAAATTATTATCATAACAAATTTATAAAGAAAAAAATTATCAGCGATACATTTTTGAATACAAAACTGGGAGAAATCTTAATTTTCCAAAAATAAATAAATAAAACAATTTTTATTAAACTCTAATCATCTAAGACCAAACTGTTGTCTGTCAACCATTACAGACAACCTCTCCTGCCTCCCATAAGCATGGACCAAGTGATTCTCCCTGAGAGTAATACACTACGCCTCTTCGGACTTACCCTGTCCTCAGACATCAAATGGAACCACTATATTGAATCATTAGCAAAATCTACTGCTAAGAAGGTTGGGTCACTATGTCGATCCAGGATGTTTTTTCCACCTGAATACATCCTGCATATAAACAAGTCAACCATCCGTCCGTGCATGAAGTACTGCTGCCATTTATGGTCAGGTGCCCCTGCCGTTCTCCTCAGTGTTCTTGACAAGCTCCAAAGGAGAGTCTGTAATGTGATAGGTACTGATCTGGCGACTCGACTGCAGCCATTTCCCCGAAATGTGGACATTTCGTCGAAATGTGGACTCTCTTTGTCTCTTCTATAAATACTTTCATGGCTTCTGCTCGGACGAGCTTAAGTCACTGATGCCTCCTCAACAGGTGTTTACTCGTGCAACCAGACTGGCAAATGGGTCCCACCCATTCACAGTCAGGTTAGCCAAATACAGACGACAATTCTACTCCTGCAGCTTCCTCTCTCGCACTTCCCGCCTGTGGAACTCGCTCCCGTATTCTTGCTTTCCTGACGGCTACAACATGAAAATTGTTTTATTTTTTATTTTAGAAAATGGAAGATGTCTTCTAGTCTTCAAACTTCTCACTAAAACCGAACATTAAAAATACCTTAAAACTCCACCTTTTTCGCATTAGATCACCCACAAAGATCTATATTCCTTTAAACAAAAGTCAAACGCCAGATTATGCACTCCCTCTAATAAATTTAGGTAATATCCGCTACTTAGTTGCTGTATAAACCGCAGATCCGTTTGTGCTGAAGATGCTCGTGAATCCGAAAAACACTTCTGACATACTGGAATATATAGCCAATCTATCAGGCCATCCCATAAGTTCTGTCCGACTTTCGGTTAATGAAAACAAGTGACCAAAATGTATTTAATCAAAATTTAAACATCAATGTACATTCGGTGATTTTCTATGAACTCCTTCTATCTATTTGTAAGCTGATTAATCTTATTTAGATAAAACTTATTTTTTTTTAAGGCGAAGCATTCTGTAATGTCATTTTCGATCTCTTCCTGGATTGTGAAAGTTATTTCCTGCAAATGATTTTGTAAACTATGAAACAAATTGTAGTCTAAAGGAGCAAGTTCGGTAGTGTAAAGTGTATGAGGAATTTTTTCCCACCCAAGCTCTTCAATCTTCTGTGATGTGATTTTTGCAGTGTGAGGTCGTGCATTGTCCTGATGAAACATCACGCCTTTTCGATTCACTATAGCGGGTCCTTTTTTCTTCAAATCTTAGTTCAAACGCGCTAATTGCTGGCAATAGACTTTAGCATTGATTTTTGCATTAGGTGGTAACAATCCAAAGTGAATTACTTCTTTGCAATCCTACCAGATAGAGAGAAGAACTTTATTCTTCTGAAGTTCCTGTCTCGGTTGCGCCTATTCCTCTTTACTAAACCACTGTTTACGACGTTTAACATTACAATAGAATATCCATTTTTCATTACCAGTTACAAGCTTATCCAAAAATGTTGAGATGAGTTCTCGAGAATGAAGGAAAGAGCAGATGTTAACTCGGGATTTGCAGTTGCATTCATACAATCCATGAGGAACCAATTTTTTAAGTTTATGAGTCTTTCGAAGTTGCTGAAGATAACTATGAACAGTTGCATGATTTAAACTCATCTTTATTGCCATTTCTTTAACTGATGAAGCAGGATTTTATTCAAGTACTACTTCAAGAAGCTTATCATCCTACTCAACTGAATGACTTGTTCGATCTCCAGATTCAAGACAGAAATCTCCACTTCTGAATTTTGCTAAACATCGTCTGTAAGTTATTTTCTTTCAGACACCCATTTTCATAAACTGAATAAATGTTTCGAGCTGCTTCAGTAGCAAACTTTCTTTTTTGTATTCATAAACATTACGTGCTTTAAATGCTCCATGAATACCTCCATGTCAGAAAAACATTAATCAAAGTATTTCTTATTTCTATTATTCTGTAAAATAAATTTCATTTATTTTAAAATACATAAAATGTTTTTTAATTTCATTTGACATTCTAAAATATTCTTAAATTTTATTCTAATTTAATGAAGTTAAATTCGGACAGAACTTATGAGATGGCCTGCTAGACGACTTATGTAATTAATCATTATTGTAGTTATGAAGCAAATATTTGCATGGAATGATTTTATAACTTCAAATATTTGTACTTCGAATCAGAAAGGCATGTAAAAGTGATTAAAATTTAACGTGGAACAGTAGGAGAGTAGAGTGAATATTTTCTAATGATTTTACTACAATGATTTCTACACAATGAAGGCTATCAGAGTGTATTAAATCGAGGAGACAATGAAAGAACAAAATAAAACAGGGGCGAAAGATTCATGTTTCGTTTTCATTTGTGTATCTCTTAGTCTGAATGGGAAGTAAGAATCTGGAAGTAAATTCCCCAAGCTAGACGTACAGGTGAAGAAACTATGAGCATAAAACTTCCGGTTACATATAGCAAATTCATAGAAGCTACTTCCTATATAGTACTATGGTTAAATTAATGAATTCAAGTACAAGGAAATCTTCCCAGAAACAAACAATAACACTGAAAATACGTATAGAAAGGTACAAGGAAAAAAGATTATGAAGGTGGGAAAGCGATTGCAACCGTTATGCCAGGTCAGAATTGATAAATTGCACATTTTTCTTACATTATCAAGAATCTCGAGAAACATAGCAACAACACCAGACAAATGGGACAATAATATTCGATGCCTCGACGATTGGTAGAATTATAAATGAGCAAAAATATATTTTGAGCGACTCATTGATCCAGATTTTCCGAGCATCAGCGCTACGAATTGATTCGATATATTGATTCCAGGATTTTTAGTGGAAAACGTTAGACCGATAAAATGTAGTGGTCTGTTGTAATAAATAAACGTTAACTGTGAAAAATAAATAATTCGATATAATTTTTGTAGTTTAAAAATGGAAAAATTGAAGGGTCTAAGGGTAATAGGTTCATGCATAAGAAAACAGCTTATGAAAGGTTGCTTTACCCCTGGGAAAACATCTCAAGCCACCGCAGTGGTGTGAAACATGCGACCAACCTAAGGATTAATAATTATATTTATAGTGCACAATGCTGAAGTTTACGTTATTCAGGCGTGGGGAAACATAAAACTATGGTAGACCGGCTGGAAACAAAATTCAGTTTGTCCCGTCGAACAATTATAAAGAAAAGAACTTTCCCAAGGAAAAAAGGAAAAAAAAAAGCCTGATTTTGGGGGTTGGTGATTTGATTTGACGCTAGAAAATAGTAACAAAAACTATTTCATCCGTTTTGTTTTTCTTTCACACAGAATAAAATCAAATATTTCAAGCGAATACGATTTTACTTAATGATTTTATCTTAATAGATTGTATCATGCATACATTTGTTTTCATTCGCTAAATGTCATTTCACATTAATTAAAACAAACTCGAACAGCCTCAAAACCAATTCTATAATTTACAAAACAAGTATATCATAAATAAATTATAATTATTGGAAAAGACACTTCTGTGCATCAAAGATTTAATTCTTTAAAAAAATATTATGTGTGTGGTTCTATAAAATTGGCTACAACAAAATCATCGGTTACTAAATCTTGATTTTCCTTTATTATTACTTAGTAATCGGTCCGTTCAGTCAAATATGACGGCAAAATATTTATATCGATAAGTCGTCTAAAATAAAGGCAACATATACATTGATGTATCTAATATTGAGCATCTTACGTAAAACATAAGAAAGAAAAAAATCCAACCACTAAGCGTTAGAGAAGGGATATATATATATATATATATATATATATATATATATATATATGAGTGTGTGTGTGTGTGTGTAATGTTGCAATTAGTTTTAATATTCTTTTGCATATGAATGTTCAATAACAAAAGAGAGAGAGAAATCCTACACTTAATATCGTCATTTATAAAGACGATAACAATGTGCTTACCGTGTCCGGAATTAACATACATATGACTACATATACATCAAGTTTATACATATTTATTTACAAGTAAACAAAGTTAAAGTTTAACCAAAAGCGCTCGAAAATACGAAAACTTTGGACAATTCTTTTAAACTTTTAGTTCTGAAATAAAAAATCATAAGAACACATGAAAAAGTATATAAAATACTTAAGGATAATTCCTTGTCTGTGTCCTTTTATGAAATCTGAACAAAAGAGAGTCACTTCCCAAACACACACACACACACACACACACACACATATATATATATATATATATATATATATATATATATATATATATATATATATAATCTCATTTGGTTATCTACCAAACGCACTTTGCTAATCTATTTATCGCATTCTATACAGTTATTAAATGCGTGTAAATTACATCTAATATCTGCATACATATATCTCTATTTCCATATATATTTAAGGAGAAAGAGACAGGAAAACGTATCGTATTCGTTCTTTTGTCTGATGGTGTATATCTATCTGTTTAAACCTAAATACACTTGATCCAAATTCTGAAAAGACTTCCCCAATAAATATACCACAGCTATAAAAACACAGACACACACTCACACACTTGCGCATATAAATATTTTGCGTATTTGGGCAGCAATCCGTCTTTTATTCATGATTCTTCTGATATATCTTTGGTTGTGCTTAAATGAATCCTAACGGAGCTCCTTTAAGCATTTAACTGCTTTTATCTCAGATGGAGTCACACCATTTCCTCACATGTTTGCATTTTTATCTCTATACATCTCTGCCTTTTCCTCTCTCACTCTCTGTTATTCTGATTGCCATTCTGACAAGCGCAACAGGCATATTCCTATAAGAGAAACTTTTACTAAGATTTAGAAAGTGTCTACTTAAACCCGGGTGCATCAATTAATTTTTTACAAATGTCATACTAAATTTATAAAAATTCTTATACGTTAATTTTTCCGTTTATTCTAGACGGATTGCAAATTAATTCATAGACTTGTCTGTTCTACAAAATTAAAATTGTTTAAATTAAATATTTTCTTTATATTATATATATATATATATATATATATATACATATATATATATATATATATTATGTTTTAGAACATGTAAATAGTTGCTTCTATATATGTCCTCTTCTCTACAATCATATGGCCGTTTAAGTTTTTGTATTCAAACACATCATCGGGAGGAAAAGAAGGAGTGTTTTTCACCCGATGATGGGTTTGAATCCAAACACTGAAACAGGCATATGATAGAGAAGAGGACATATATAGAAGAAATTATGTACATGTTCTAAAACATAATCTATAATAAATATTCACAGCACTATACATCATATATCGAGCACTGTTTTAAATTAATGTTTTGGACGGAAAAAAAAATTCTCTCTTTTCTCTCCTCAGTCTATACTCACTCGGATATATATATATATATATATATATATATATATATATATATATATATATATTGTATCATAATTAATTTACCATTATGTTACATTTTATTGTAACATAATTAATTTAACATTTTCGCGACACAGAATTTCTAATGATTCAGAATCATAATTTTACTATGATTCCTTCTTCAAGTGATCACTTTTGAGGTGCCAAAAGAAAAATTTATTTTTCCAAAAAATATGTAATAACTGACAATTAATTTTCAGAACATTCCCGTCTATGCCAATATCTGTTTCAGACATACAAATGTTTTGTTCAATACCCACATAGCCAACCTGTTATTTGTAATCTTCTGAGCAGTTCTTAGTTAAAATTTCTGGGAGGGACCGCTTTATCTGTTATGTTTTGCTGTTTGAACAACCACAGTACGTTCAATTCATCGGTAATGATGTAAAACCTAGCTCAACCATCGACGGACCTCAAACACAGCCGTCTACAAAGTTTAATTCACAAGGCTGGTGTTAACCTGTGTTACGATTTGCGGCAAATATCCAAAAGCAATCCAATTTGTGATCTATTGAGAAGTATTTTGCCGAAAACTTTTTTGATCATACACATGTCTTTAAGAGATGCGATTTTTTGTTAATTTCAAACTTATCATTTAACAGATATATTTTTATCTTATTACTTAGACATACCTATATGTCAGATATTTTTTAAGTACACGTATCTCTAAAGTTTGAGCTGTATTGTGAGTACAACATTTTTTTAATCATTTCACTCCAAGCAAGGCATTCCACTGCTACTATTGCGCATGGGGCTACATAGGGGAAGGTAAAGAGAAGGAGTGGTTAGACATAGGGAATGTCAGGAGGAATGAATGTTAGACATAGGGAATATCAGGAGGAATGAATGTTAGACATAGGGAATGTCAGGAGGAATGGGAGCAGGTTAGTGTGTTAGGAAGTGTCTATTGACCTTACATTTAAACTCCTGGAGATTGTAGCCGTCGGGGAAGCAATCGTGTGGAAGGGAATTCCACAGTCGGGAAGTGCGAGGAAAAAACTGTTGGAGTAGAAGTTGCGCTTGCATTTTATCGGTTTCACTGTAAAAGGGTGGGATCTAGTTGCTAATCTAGTATCTCGTGCAAATTCGTATTTAGGGGACACCAGTGATCTAAGTTCATCGGAACAGAAGCCGTGAAAGCATTTATAGAAGAGACGCAGGGAAACCACGTCGCGCCGGTGGGAGAGAGACTGCAGGCGTCTGCCAAGTCGGTATCTATCACATTACAGACCCTCCTCTGAACCTTATCGAGAAGCCCGAGGAGAGTAGCAGGGGCACCCGACCATATATTGCAGCAGTATTCAATGCACGGGCGGATGGTAGATTTATATATGTGCAGGATAGATTTAGACGGAAAAAACTTCCGGGCCCTACACAGAGAACCGACTTTCATAGCAGCGGATTTAGCAATGGATTTGATATAGTCATTCCATTTGAGGTCCGCTGAAAGTGTGAGACCAAGAAGGCGTAGTGTTTTACTCTCTGGGAGGCAAGCCTGGTCCATGCTAATGGGAGGTAGGTGAGATTGTCGATGATAGTTAATTGAGAGTAGCTTCGTTTTAGAAGCATTAAAATTTACTAGCCATTTCTTACCCCAGCCCAATATGGATTGAAGGTCTTTTTCAATCTCGGCTGCGAGGTTATCTTTGACGCCTACACCAGATTTTTGTAGGAGGCGAGAGTAAATTGTGGTGTTATCAGCGTACAAACCTACTTGGGCTCTTATAGAATCAGGGAGATCATTAATGTATATCAGGAAGAGTGTAGGACCTATGATAGAGCTTTGGGGGACACCTACGTTTGTATGGTAGTTCTGGGAGGCATGTCCGTTTAATACCACCTTCATTGTGCTGTTAGAGAGGAATGACTGGATTAGTTCAAACAAATGTCCAGTTATACAATAGCTCCGCAGTTTACATAGAAGGCCAGCATACTTGCTTTAAAGCATAGGCGACCAGTATTCCATTAAATGAGTCCAACGGAATCTTTTCCAGTCTTGTCCGAGTGTTCTAAATACAGCTGGAATTACTGATGTCCTAATATGACCCATTTTTAGAATTTTCTTCCACGATTCGTGTATTTTGATAGATTTTTGGAGATCTTCAAATATACATTTCAATCTCTAGGCACTCTCATGTCAATAAAAAAATATTACTTTTTGTGAGATTTGATTACGATGTCTTGGCGTTAATATTCTCTCTTTTAGTGGGTAGAGTAAAATTCCATAATTGTTTTACAAATTACTATTCACTTATTGTTATTGTTGTTGTTGTCTCAATTTCCTCATATATTCAAGAAAATGTTTAACGAATTTTAATAAACTAATATATCCAGTTTAATCAAGTTATGAATATTTTCATTATTTGACTTAAATATGCATACAAGTCATCAGTAAATATCCAGTAATAATTAATAACTCAAAAATATAAAAATGATATTTTTCTTTGATTGCTATTCAAAGAATAAGAATATTTTCTTCTCGAAGTCTAGCAGACAATGTTCTGTTCGATAAAACACAAAAATACAAACGTTTGGAAATTGATGATAATTTATCAATACACAAACAAAAAGAGCTAACAAAAATCTCTGGTGTACCCACATGTGAAATTATCCATATTGTCATGTTTATATAATTAAATTTAACGAGAAAATTTGATGGCTGTTACGCTACACATTTACCCACTCGCTTATTATTTCGTGTATAATTGCATTAACTAAAAGTGAACGGATTACAGTCAGTCTACCGGTTTGTTTACAAAGAAACTATATAAATAGGATGTGATTTCATATTTAAATAATTCACCAGGAAGTGCAGCAATAAAAAGCAAAAGAGAAAAAACACTGGTTTTAAACAGTACAAATTTTATGTATTTTACTGAGGATAAGACACCCATGACTAATCACGAAATTATTATGTCATATTTTAAAACACATAATATTATATAACATACTTGTTTTTAATTCAGTTTAAAAAAAATGAAAATGATGTTAATTCTGTTTGAAAGCGTTCTAGCCATATACTCTCTTAAGTTTTCTTGAGTACTCAAGCCAGTAAACGATAAATGTGATACTTAAAACGAACCGGTATCCACTAAAAATATCGTTTGAAGTTAAACAAATATGCCAGTAAAAAATAAAATAATAGCCATTACTTTTTTACAAATAGTATTTTTGACGTTCCAGGTAGAAAAGTGAGCAGATAAGCATGTCGGCAAAAGATATGAACGAGTCATTCGGCTTCAAAGGCAAAAGAGAAATTGTTTTAATTGTAACGCTATGTGTGTGTAACAGGTAAAACAACGCCGAATCAGTCGCTTCTTCCTCTTTCAAATGAAACAGCTTATCCTTTTCACACCGGAGGATTTATTTTCTCTAGTACGCAGGCTGGTTGAAGAAATACGGTTTAAAATAAACAGAGCAAATGCGGGTATCCACTAATAATAAGGATTGAAGATAGCAATCTATCTATCTATCTATCTATCTATCTATCTATATATATATATATATATATATATATATATATATATATATATATTTGTAATTGGAGTAGATAGACTAAAACTATCGGCCGGTTCACACTCCACCCATGTCTATTGAACATGTAAAGAGGCTCGCCCCTTGTTCCTTGTTTAGGATGTGGTTTCCGGCTTTCTCTTTTCCAGTCTTTTCACTGTTTTCTTTTTTTTTTTTAATTGGTTTAATTAGACTAAACCATCGCCCGGTTCACACTCCACCCATGTCTATTGAACAGGTGAAGAGGCTCACCCCTTGTCCCTTGTTTAGGATGTGGTTTTCGTCTTTCTCTTTTCCAATCATTTCTTTCCTACGTAGCCCCCCTGAGCTTCAGTGGCGTTATCGCCTTGCTCGGGGTAATATGATTAATATATATATATATATATATATATATATATATATATATATATATATATATATAAAAGTTTAAACTTATTTTACGTTTTATGACTTAAAACATATAAACCGGTCTGTGATTGATATATTTTAACATTCACTGAATAGAGTTGTATCGAGTGATTATATTATGTAAGAAAATAAAAGCAACATGTTATGTTAATGAGACGAAATTATAAGAGCGTTGGTAATATAATTTAAATTCATATATATATATATATATGTGTGTGTGTGTGTGTGTGTGTGTGTGTGTATGTAATAAAACAAAATCATATTGCCACCCTTCTTATAATTCCGTCACAAAACACACTTCCACAAACCACACTACAGGCCACAATTATTAGCAGAGCCCAGTGCTTAAAAATTGATGTATTTCATACTATTTTTATTATTTATTGCAAGTGAATAATTGTAAATAAAAATAGAATGTTTATTTTGTTTATATTGCACAATAACATGTGCATCAAATGAATTTATAAATATTTAATAATTATCTATATTGTAGTTTCATCAATAAAAGAATAAAAAAAGATTAGGGTTACTTGGTCGAGTTCATCTTTGCTTCCTTGCTTTGCAAATGTAATAATAACAAAACAAATATTCTGTTTTCCATTTGGCAATAAATACTAAAAATAGTATGAAATACATACTTTAAAAAAAAACTTGGGTGACCTAATAACTATATATATAATAACTATATATATATATATATATATATATATATATATATATATAGTTTGAGTAAGAAAAATGGAGTAAAAATCCACATTTCGTAGCATTTAATTTTTTAAAGTGCTTAATTCAAAGTAGATATTATAGCATTTTACATCGCTACAAAAAAACTTTCATCTTTCAGTACTAGGAATTGTACTTTGTCAGGCGATGATTGGTATCTCGCTTGTTTTATTATAATCACTTATTATATATGCATATTAAAAAATATACATACTATCTTATGTTGGTTGTCTAACTCGAAGTTTCATGTGTTACGCAATCATCTGTGCATGTTACTAACTTCAACCGTTAGTTCGTAATAAACATCTCATTGCATAAAACTCCAACGTAGCATAAGTATATATATATATATATATACTTTACCGTGCTTTACTTTGTCACTATCATTTCATTTTTTTAACGGAAATAATTTTTGTTAATATTGATGGTTTAATACTTTGGTTGGAAGGTTTGCAAATTTACTGGTTTGAATATACTCAGTTTACAAGGAAAACAAATAAGGAAATTAACATATAAGTAAATCTACATGTGTATTTTTTACGATTTCCCCGATTATAGCACTCTACAACTTTCTAACTTTTAGCAATATCTATCTTTGACCATCCAACTAACTTAGTTTTGTCATTAATTTACACAAGCGTATTAGCTAAGATTCCCTGTCTCATAATATATCGCGCTTTTCTTCAATATGATTTTCATTGGCATATATTACAAACCCTCAAGACTCATTATGTTTCCTGGAAATAATATACAGGTGTGCCTTTAATGAAACAGTTTCACGGATAAACCTGTATTATGAAATCAAATTAGGCAAATAAAATGTTGAAATCCAGATGTGTGTCGTTTTATTTCTGTATTACACCTGTAGAAAATAGAAAACAGATAAGCAAACAGCAGTTTAGGCAGATCTCTGCAAAAGTACGCTCATCGCGAATAAATACATTCGTAATTTATCCCGTTGACAGAAAAATAATGTCTAATGCAAGTCATTTAATATAACTCTGATAAAGCATGACTAAAATATAAATTCAACAAGCACACATTATATATATATATATATATATATATATATATATATACATATATGGTATGTGTTCTTGTTGAAATTATATTTTATTCATGCTTTATATATATATAAAGAGAGAGAGAGAGAGAGAGAGAGTGTGTGTGTGTGTGTGTGTGTGTGTATGTGTGTGTAAGAGAAATGAGTCGTTCGGATATTTGTTTCTCCGGCTTTTAAATCCGGGTTCGAATCTCAAGAGGGGATCTCAGCGTGCAACATTAAAAATTGTTTGACGAAACTAAAGTCTTCTCACTAAAATTTGTCGATAATTTTTCCTAGCACAAATTCACATGTCATTGTGACAAAACTTTTCAGTCTACTCGCCTTATTCATAGGTTTGGTCAAGCCAGAAAATAAGTTCTCTCACAGACACTGTAAATAAGATCCACACAGTATATGTGTTGGACTCAATAGAAGTTTAACAACAAAAAGTTATGCCTCAGCAGATGTCTGCAACAAGTATTTGTGAACAGGACTAATGTAAAATAGGTTTCTCAACTCATTTTTAATAACTTACTTTTAAGTTGAAATTAAAAAGAAATTATTGAAACTTTTATTTTAGTTTTAATTGAGTGCTAAATGATTAAATTTATTATTTCCAGCAAGCAAAATATTTTGGTGTATGTCAAACAGAAATGTTATTAATTAGAATGTAAAATTTTGATATTTAATTTTTCAATTTCTCTGCAAATTTTGAGCAATCTATGAATTCCTTTCAGATAAATCGATTTGTAAACAAAAGTTAATTCTAGGTTTTAAATACTTGCAAAAATAAAATATACATTTGTGAGACATTATTTCTAAAAAATTAACAAATATAATGTCACTTTAAACCAACTTACACAAGTACTATTTATTTCTAGAGTGAAATTTAAAATAAAAGTGTTTCTCTTAGCATTTCTGCCCTTTCCACCGGGTGTGTCGAAAGATTTATAGATGCCCTATAAGATAAACGTGTATGGCAATCAAAAATTATATAATTGTACAATTTTTCCGTTAGGTTAAGAAACTCTGACTTACATATTTTAATTTACACATAGAAATTACCATACAAAGATATTCTTTAAATACAATAAATACATAAATAAATAAATAAAATAATTTAAAAATAGTGAGACGAAACAACTTGTATTAAACTTCTTTAATTTTGTTGATTAAAAATAAACTTCGTTTAATAATTTTATAAACTAACCCCAAGAAATCGTTGAAGTAGTTTAAAAATATTTTTGAGAATTTATAAATTATTAAAATTAAATAAATGAAAACAATTATTTTAAAATTTCTTTAGTAATCGAGTTATTTCTTCAGTTTATGTTCTTAATTTATATTATTTATTCAAGCAATTAAAAGTTTATAAAATTAATTAATGTAATAGTTATGCTGCATTTCGTTAACTACTGGAAGTGGATTTGCGTAAATGAAGGTAACTTTTTTCAAAAAAATAATAGCTGATTTACATTCCCTAATAAGTTCTTCGTTTAACTAATAAAGCAATTTTTCCAACAAAATTTCAAAATTTTCATTTCTTAAAATTTCCTGCTTGCTGGAAATAGTAAATTTAATCATAGTCGGCAGTAGGGGATTTCGGTTGTGTTTGGCACAAAACCAATTTGATAAAAGTCATCGAGAACCGCACATTGAAATCAAAGCTTTCTGATGTATTCTTCAGACATTTTTATTTAAAACTCAGGTTCTTTTCTTCGTTGACTTAATTCAATGCTGCTAATGATAAACAAAGTTTCAGTTTATATACTGGCGTCGACTCTTTTGCACATGAAATTTTGCTTCCACAGGTTACTCTTTTAATCTTTGCCAAATTTATGGCAAATAATAATAAGACATAATTATTAAGACATAATTTAAGACATAATTATTATATAATAATATAAGACATAATTTAAAATAATAATTTAAGACATAATTTAATTCATTTCTGAATAAGTCATGATTTTTTCATTAAATCAAACAATTATTTGATTTTTTAAAAAATTTCCAAATTAATGTTTTTTACAAAAAAAAACAAAAAAAACTGACTCATGTAATATTACGTTTTCCATGTTTTTGCCAAAATTTTGAACAAGCTTGATGGGATTAAAAAGTTTTAAAAATAATTAAAACTGCTTTGATCTTTACTTTAAATAATAATATAAATATTTTGATGGGAAAAGTTCGTTTTTCTTGCGTTTGGTGCTTCTTTTATACATACCTACTTTAAAGATGGTGCATAGCGAACGACCAGTTATTAACGAACACTTGGTTTCAAGAACACCGAAGAAGTTTATGGACACGGACGATTCCAGGAGGTGACACGCAGAACTAAACAGACTAAATAATTATAAACATGAGATTAAGTTATGCAGTTGTACATTATACAACCTATCCAAGTGCAGGGTGTGGAAACGAACACCTCCCGGTTATATACAAACTAAGGATAAAAATGTGCATAATAAAAAAGCCAAAGGTTGCAAAGATGGCAATGCAAAAGAATCATGGAGGCATTAATCTTTTAGTTTATAAAATTTTACTTTAATATACAACGATAAATATTTTATTCTTCCAAATTCTAACATCCAACTTTAAACCTTCTGATAATTTAAAACGTGGGGATTTCGGTTGTGTTTGGCACAAGATTAATTTGATAATAGTAATCGAGAACCACACATTGTAATCAAAGCTTTCTGCTGATGTATTCTTCAGACCTTTTTAGTTAAAACTCAGGTTCTTTTCTACAAAATGATGTAAAAATGTCTCCGTCAGGAATAGTGACGAAATAATAAAAAGGACATAAGAAGTAAAATATAATAAAAAAATAAACTATAATTTAGTCCGTTATGAAGACCTAGATCCTATGGCCATTCGAGCACATTAAAGTTAAGATCATATGAACTAATGTTGCATCATGTTTGCATAATATGCCCTTCGATTATTCATACGTAGCAGTCAGGAAATATGATTTTTTTTTATGTCCTCGTTAAAATCCGAATTGTATATGCCCTATCATATGATTTTTTTCAGTTATTATCTTCACCACCATAACTCCAATGATCAATTGTACTCGGACGGTCGCAGCGCACCTCATTTTTCCCTGTATGACTCATTCTGGCGGTTATAATTTTGACTAACGTCAACGGTACTTTAACAATCTAAAAGAAACATGTCTTTGAGTTAGTTATTAAGTGTCTTGACTAATTCGTTTGCGTTACACGGAGAAGGCCGTAATTACACAACATCATTACTCTTTTTGAGATTTTTTGTTTTCTTAAATATTTTTTCTGGTTATTCACCGCCTTCTATTTGTATCACATACTGGACTTATTATTTATTTCGTTTTAGGTCAACCATTAGATTTTCTGTACATTTCTTTATTCTGGTACTTTGAACGAATTCTTGGAGTGTAGATACTTCAAATATACAGAAAAGGCAGAGATATTTACTTTCTTGCGGTTATTTTTTCAGCAAATCTTCTTTAACTGATTCCAATAACTTTAGTGGTGCCATTTTTTCAATCACCATATATTGTTACATTCTTTTCTTTCTTATTTCTGTCTTTCATTCTTTTTTACATTTTTCTTTAAGCATCATTTGAAAATACGCCTCTGAAAGATCCACTGCAAAAATTGTTTTCCCCTGGAATTAGTTATGTGTAGTTATGTGATTCTAAACATATGTTTGTGATGATTTTTTCAGATAGATAACCACAAATGAGTTGTTTTCTTTAAAAAACACTGTTGGTGCTAACCATATTCAATGGGCAGTTTTTTTCAGTTACACCCGATTTTTTCAAGTCTGAAGAACTTTTCGTTAACTTAATTCAATGCTGCTAATGGTAAACAAAGTTTAAATACTGGCGTCGACTCATTTGCATATGAAATTATGCTTTCACTGGTTACTCTTTTGTCTTCGCCCAATTGTAATGTTCTGTTTGTAATTCTTTCACACCCAGTTACCCCTTGAATCTTAGTGGCTTTACTTCCTTTCATGGAATGAACTTTTAAAAAATACAGAAAGATTGTAAAGGCCTATGCAGGGAAGAGATTTATTATTTTATTTCCTGACGATGCTTTTTTATTTCCTGATTATTCCTATTTCTGCGACAGCTGCCATTGTTTTTGTGACACTTGTAATTATAGATACGTAAATGTGTCGCAGTCAATGGCAACACTAATGATATATCTACAATCGGTAATGTCCTTAACCTTCAAAATAAATAATGAAACTTCGTCTTTCGTTTTTATATAAGCCTTATATATGGATGAACCTCGTTCTAGATAATAAGTTGTTATGGGGAAACACATCTATTCCTCAGATAATGGACTCTCACTCCTATATTACTAAGAGTTAACGGGAAGTTCAATAGAAGTCAGTAGAACTACTAGGCAGTTGATATTAGTCGGCAGTGAGCAGAATACTAAAGAGTCGGCTTTCAGTGGAAAATTACCAAGTTACTAACATTTTGATAACGTTAAGTCGATTAGTAACCGACAGAGTTCGATGATAACTTTCAGCGCAAAAAGTACTCTACAACATAAGCATAGGCCAAAGGTTGTATATAAAAACTCAAATTAGAATATGATAGGTACTGACTTGGCATACCGGCTGCAACCACTCTCCCACCGGCCTGACGTGGCTTCCCTGTGCCTCTTCTATAAATACTTTCACGGCTTCTGCTCAGATGAACATAGATCATTGGTGCCGCCTAGGTACGAATTTACACGAGATACTATATTGGCAACTAGGTCCCACCCTTTTACAGTAAAAATGATAAGATGTAACCGTAATTTCTACTCCAACAGCTTCTTTGCTCGTGCTTTCCGCCTATGGAATTCCCTTCCACAGCTACAATCTCCAGGTGTTTAAATGTAAGGTCAATAGACACCTCCTATCACACTAACTTACATCTATTCTCCCAACACTATAACCCTTCTTCTGACATTTCCTATGTCTAACCATTCTTTCTCACCACGTTCCCCTCTATGTAACCCCCTGCGCAATAGTGGCATCGGCGTGAAACGATTATAAAAAAAAATGATATGATGGGTGTTGTTTGACAGTGTATATAAAGGGTATCAATCCATCTATTGTCTCTACAGGTATAGCTTAAATATAAAGATAGTTTGCGTTCTATAGCTTTTGTTGGCAGCCAGTCTATCGTAGAATATAATGTTAACATACGGCGGGAATAAACATCTGCCTATTTACTCACTCGTCTCTTTCTAGACATGATTGCCTGATTGTCTCTCATGTAAGGTACCTAACTGAATGACTGTAAAGATGAGGCGACCAGAAAACATAGAGCGAGGAAACTTTCAAAACTTACAAACTGAGATTAGAAATGTTTAATCTCCCACATATGATTTAATGCCTGAACACGAGGTAAATTGATGCCACATTACTATGGATAAGTTATCTTGTCCTAAGTAATAATTAGCTGGAGATATCATTGAATAATATCGAAAAAAGTTACTGAGATGCTAGCAACATTTAGTCTGTTTAAACGGTTGTAGCTTTTAGCCTAATCTATCAACCACAAGGCTACATAATTTCGGTTGGACTCAGCAAGGTTAAAATGGGAAATAAGTCACTACAAGTTATGGCAGCAATAATCCATTGTTGGCCAACTCTCACTCTTGCAAAGATGAAGTATAATATTGCATTATTTAGATCAATACGAGGAACAGATCATTCTTTAATCATCTTTAGCAATGGTGATAATTAATTATAGTTTCGGAATTTGTTCCGGATTCTTGTAAAGGTCGGGACTGGTAGAAAGAGAACTTATCTCGATCGAGTTAAGGAAGAGATCATGCATCTAGTATCTGTAACGGTGTTGACAATAAGTTTTAATTTTTCCAAATTTTCTCCGATAATTCTTGCAAAGATGTGAGCATAATAAAAAGATCATTATTTGGATAGATACGAGGAACTAACCATTCTTTAATTATCTTTAGCAGTGATGATAATTAGTCTTAGGTTCCACATTTGTTCCGATCTGACTCTTATGAAGATGGAACCTATTAGAAAAAGTATATTTCTGAATCAAGTCAAAGAAACAAACCAGTAATTTAGTACCTTTAGTGATGTTAATATCCCATTTTAGTCTTACAAATTAAAAAGGGGCATGATAAAAAGAACATTAAGTAGATTAATACAAGAAACTGACCACTTTTTTGGGATAGTGGTAATCAGTTCTTTTCCAAAATTTTTCCTATCCGACTCTTGTAAATATAGAGCATGATAAAAAGAGTAATACTTAGCTCGATACGAGGAAACGACCATTCTTCTAGCATTTTAGTCACGGTGATAATCAGATTCTATTTTTACACATTTGTTTTGATCTAACTCTTGTAAGAATGGAGCATTATAGAATGAATAATATTAGAATAGATAAAAGGAACCGACCATTGTTTTATAGTGTTTAGCGCTGGTTATAATCAGTTCTGTAGGTCCAAATTTATATATTATATTTATATTATATTATATATTTATATTCGACCTGACTCTTGTAAAGATGGAGCATGATAGAATAATATGTTGTCTGGATTTATAAAAGCACCTGTTTATTCTGCTATCAACTTTTACGATTCACTTCTAATTTTCAAAATCTGTTTAGATCTGGCTCTTGTAAAAATGAAGGATGATACAAGAATCCGAGCAACATTTTTACAATCTTCGAGGATGCCGCGTATCTATTTTGATTTTCTAATTTTTTCGAACTGAATCTATGAATGTTGGCTCATGATGGAAAGTATTTTGTCTGTATCGATACAAAGACTTGAATATGTTCTACCATCTTTACGGATATTAAGAAATAGTTCTGATTTTCCACATTTGTTCCGAATCTGATTTTATTAAGATGGAACATGAGCAAAAAAGTATTATTTGTTTCGATATAAAAAAAAACGATAATGTTTCCGTCAAATTTAGCAATAGTGCAAAATATCTTTGTGTTTCTCAATTTGTCGAGATTTGGTTTACGTTTATATATTCGGTATGTAATTTCAGTGTAATTTATCAATTTTTGGATTTTTTGTGTTGACTTACTTAATATATAGTGATTCATTAACTAAAATGTATGTACTCAAAAATTATCTTTTACTTCATATGAACTTAAAATGTGTACATATGTATATATGACTTTAAGAAAAATTTAAATTTATATATATATATATAAATTTAAATTTATATATGTATACGTATATATATCTATATATATATATATATACGTATACATATCATGTTAGAGTAAGTTGCTGATATTTCTATTTTTAATATTTAACTGCTCTAATGTTGGTTTATTTGTGTGTCAACCGTTTTATATATTCATTTCCTGGTCTTATTTAACTCTGAGAATTAACTGATATATATATATAAATATATATATATATATATATATATATATATATATATGTGTGTGTGTGTGTGTGTGTGTGTGTGTGTGTACTTTTAAACGAGTTATTACACTTAGCGTAATAACTCGATTACAAATTGAAAATATTCAAAAGTTCTACAATATAATTGTATTGAACACTTTTTAATACAAATGTGTTCTAGTCTAATTTTATTATAACCAAAAAGTAGGTAATTAAACAGTATATATATATATATATATATATATATATATATATATATATATATATATGCGACTAGATAAGGAACGTTTAATTTTTAATTTCTGTAAATTTCCTTAATGTTAAGCACTTCTGACAATTTCTTTTACATAAACATGCTTTAGAAATATTATTGTTATCCCGTATTTGTTATGAATAATTAAAAAAAGGAAAAATTCGAATAAAAATATAAACTAGAACGTAATGTATTGAACAACGGAAAAATATCACACTGCAAAAATTTAGTTTTATTTCAAAGGAACTAAGTCACGCAAAAAGAATATTTTCGTAATTTTTTTGGAGTTTTATTATTTATTCTTAGTCCATACTATTCCCTAAGTAATTTTGATGATCTCTACTGAATTTGCTATTTAAAAATTAGTTCTTAAAGATAATAATTTTAAAATAATGTGAAACGAACAAACAAAAACTAAAAATAGAGCTTGCATGACTGGCACAATATAAGAGAAAAGACAAAAACAAATATAAAAGACAATTCTTGGTCGTATAAAAGATTGTTGATGCAAAAATTGCTATTGATTCAACGTTTATTCCCCAGAAGAATTTAACGTTTGTAAATCCTTGAAACGAAGAAAAATCAAGTAGCCAAATAAAATGAAAAATTAATAAAGCGATATGATCGATACGAAACCTCAACGCCAATGACAAAGGCTGAAAAGAAATGAAGATCAATTGAATTATCCCGAGGTTATTATTTTAAAAAACGTGACGTCACTGATCACGTGATAGCTGACATTGCATGTGATATAGTGAGAAGGAGATATAGACTTAAACTCACGCATTAACGCACACAAACATAAACACACACACATACACACGCCCCAAAACATGCCCTCTTCTTGCACGTAAACGCAATCATGTAAATATGAAACTATATTGTATTTGAGCATTATGTGAATTAAATTATAATTATACATCCAACAGTTGATTAATTCCTTGAGATAACATTAATTAAATCATTCATATATATATATATATATAATGTTCAGGATTCCCTACATGAACATATAAAATAATGCAGAAAAGATATTTATCTAAATATATTTTGTTATATATATATATATATATATATATATATATATATATGTGTGTGTGTGTGTGTGTGTGTGTGTGTATTGGAGAGATATTTATGTAAACTTTTCGATGGAGAATTATCTAGCACGAGGAAGGGAACTAATTTTCTTTGTAGCTGACCTAAAAATGAATTCAATATAGTTTTTCCTCTTCATATCAGCACAAATTGATTATTGACGAGAAACGTGGTTTTTTTTATTTGAATAAATTAATTACCTATATCAGATGTACTACAAGTCCCATGAGTAGACAATTTCCATATCTCTTATTAGATCAAGGCGAAATAAAACTTTTAGCAACCAATAATACCCGATCCCTTAATACCATTTTGGTCGGAAACACAAAAATTACATAGAACCCAAATTACCGGATACATCTCGATTTTAGTGAGAGTGTTTTTATAAAGGCATTGATAATGTGTGAAACGGTTAAAATAAACAATAGAAAGGCTCCCGCTTGAATTTCAGCTGCGCTTAGTAGGAAAGACTTGGAATAAATTGTCCTTCTCGTACTCAAAAAACACATCACATGCAGTCAATCAGAAAGAAAAACGAATGACACCCCAAAAATATAAGTACTAAGATTTTAATTTCTGCAAATTTTCTTAATGTTCTGCTTTAAAAGAATTATTGTTATCGATTATTTTTGTTCTGATCATCTAAGGAAGTAACCTCTTTATTATATACAAATTTTTTTCATTTATTCTTGTCTATTTTCCGTTCTAAATAATTTTTCTTACAAGATATTATTACTCATAAACCCAATGAAAATTATTACAATGAAACAAACTTTAGTATTTTAATGTATGAGCACACACTAAGAAAAACTAGCATGTTTGCATCGATTCATCACTTTCGTTGAGAAAAGGATAGTTTCTGATAACAGTAAGTGTGTCGCCATTTTTGCCGATGCAAGGAAACCACCAAAATAACTACTAATCTATCGATTTCCACGTAAAAGTTTAATAGTTACAAGCAGGGGTTATTTATTCTTTTCTTAAGGGAAAACAATTACAGCAACAATATATTGTGAAGATATTGAATATATGCACGAAAATTTTAAATACTTATAATACACTTGTTAACAAGAATGGCCTTATTTTGCTTTGCGGCAACGCAAGTTCTCATACTTCAATGGTCCAAAACCTGCATCGCCTCGAATTATAAAAAATTACCTTATCCTGCAAATTCAACTTAAACCTCTCCTACGAAATAAAACATTCTCAAATACGGAAGATATAATGGATGCATTTAAACAGTTTATTACACCAAAGAATAATATTTTTAAAAGATGGTCTCTAATATTTAAAGGTAAGTTTGAGGATAGTCATTCATCAACACAGTGCCTATTTTAACTAAACTTAATATTTCAGAAGTGTTTTATTTCTGTGAGGTACGAATTTCATATGCGACAACATAATATTTTTATATTTTGAAGATTAGATAAATTGTTTTGGATAGTAGATGTTATGGTGTTAGTGGCCAGTATTATGTATTTGCTTTTTCCTAGATTAATGATAATGTTAATAACGTTAACTATTTTTGCTTTGTAGATGTAATAATGAGAATTTTGGATATTTTTAACATTATTTCTTTTTCAGGTAACGATCGAAGTCTGAAGATTGACAGAACATTTAAATAGAATCCTATACTCCTTCCATATATTCTTCTGCTACACTAGTGGAAAGATCTGCAAAAGTATTTAATTTTGGTAGATTTTCATTATGAGTTCAACTGAATGTCGGAATTAATTCGATATAGCCTGATATCTAGATGGATAAATTCTTGTTAGACTCAGATTAAAATTTTATCGGCGTATTTCTGTTTATCAATAAAGTAATTATATATATATATATATATATATATATATATATATATATATATATATATATATATATATATATATATATATATATATATATATATATATATATATATATATATTAATCCAAGCAATGCAGTTTTACATAATATTAATTATTAATTGAGAACATGTGCAAACTAAAAACTACTACAAAATTGTACACCAAGAGATAAATTTTAAATTTTAGCAGAAAAATTGCAGGCGGATATAGACATCGGTTGTCTACGGCTCTATCGTGTTGAATGCACGGGTTCCAGTCCGATCACCGAAGTTAAGCAACATCGGGCCTGGTCAGTACTTAAATGGTTGACCATTTGGGAATACCAGGTGCTGTAAACGTATTGACTACGAATGGTCCACTGGTCTTCCAGGTTTGGTGGTTGGGTGCAGGGCTAACAACCCTGCCCCTTAAAAAACAGTTTGTCACAGAAACAGCAACAAAAAGTTGCTGCCTTATGCACCATTGGGAGCGAAGGATAAATGATGATGATAGAGATCGGTTATATTGTTACAATGTAATTGTTTTGGGATTAGAAAAATCATGAAATCACATACACAAACAGAAAATTATTTTAAAGTGTTCAGTTGCTTGTGGGGCACAAAGCAAACTATCTACATAAAAACAAACTAGCATATACAAGCGGACTGTGTGCTGTGTGTTAGGTGCTTGTGATGATTTCATATTATGTTATCACGGAGATTGATCTCCGCGGGGCTTTAAATACATTGATAGTGCATGGTGGACCAAACAATATACCTAAGAGGATTTGATGTCAGAGTTGGCCGTCTTTGTTACGAAAGCTGGTGTCAAGAGGTGCCTATGCTTAATTTGCTTAGGCTTTGAAAATCCCCAACACACACACACACACACACACACACACACACACACACACACACACACACACACACACACACACACACACACACACACACACACACACACATATATATATATATATATATTTATGGTGCAAATATTCCAGACTCACAGTACATATTTGAATAGCCGTCCCACACGTTCAAACACACACACACACACACACACACACACACACACACACACACACACACACACACACACAAATGCAGTGTATTCATATAACAAACACTCAGACACACAAGCAAAATCTTTGACTCATAGGTACTCTCACTCCGAGCAAGAGTAAACCTGTGAAGCCTGGCAGATAAGGCATAACTCTATATTCACAAGACATTTTGTCGTAAATCTTTAGCCACACGGATGGTTGTAGTTTATATATCATACACAAAACAAATATATATATATAAAAATTTAATGTGTGTGTGTTTAATGTTTTAACCAGAACAACCAAGTAAGATTTTTAATAGAAAAGCATTAAACTTTAGCTATTCTTGCACTAATAACATTAACAGAAATCATTAACTCACATAATAAGAGTATACAAAATAAACATAACAATGAACAAATAGATAGAAGACCCTACTAAAACTGTTGAGTCAGAAGCAAATGCCCAGTTAGAGGAAAGTGTATATTCAAAAAAGTCATATAGCAAGCAATCGTTTTTCCTAGTGAACATAGAAATGAGAAAATAATTATACATAGGAATTTACACCGCAGGGGTTCACATCTGGCTTACTAGAGGGCCGGATATTTGAGGGCACAAAAAGCGGCAGCTCTCTCTTCAAGAATGTCTGCACTGTTTTTGACCCATGAGCAGGTACAGAGTTGGGATCATAGTTCTTCTTAATCCAGGGTAAGAGAACTTCCTCCAGAATCTTCAGATATTCCACCGTATTGATTTTCAGGCCCACTTCAATGAAGTGAGGGAGTATGACTTTCCCATCATTGGCGACAGCACCAAACACCATGACAAAGGTAGGGTGTTTACTCTGCATGACTGAAGGAACAAAAGAAGAGTCAATAGCGGTGACTCTCGAGTTTCTGCGGTTTGGCGACTTCGTCTACCACGAACTTTTTCTCGGTGTGGAAACAAGATCTGATACAGCCATGTTCCTCTCGTCCATTACCATAAGCGTGCCGTATTTATACATGTCTGCCCGCTGAAGATATGAATATCGTGCCATTGTTGAATGGAATAACATTGTCACTAGAATGCGTGTTAGAATTTGAAGAGGACGAGATACAAATGTACAAGAATAACAAATGTAACCTTATCGCCATGGTGAGACGGTGATATCTACTGTAAATATTCTTTAAACTAAATAACACAAAAACTTGGATTCAATTGTTGATTGGAGAGAACCGTCACTATATTTTGTGAAGTAATGTTGACACAAACTAAAACACACATACACACACACACACACACACAAAAAGGTATAACTATATATATATATAGAGAGAGAGAGGGAGAGAGAGAGAAGGGATGGTGATTTATGCATGCAGGCATGTGTATGTATGTTTTCTATTTTGTGTGTTCGTATAGATGCGCGTATATATTTACTTTCTCATTTTATTATATTTTACAGTATTTTTTGTTAATTTCTAATTATTATTTATTTCTATTTTCTATCTTTTATTTTCTGAGTTCTTCTTAATTTTTTATTTTATTCTTAGAACGAACTTATTTATCGTCTCTAATCTAAACACACATAGCGATGTCCTCTTTAACGTAGCATAATCAGAACCCAAAATAATATATTTTTCTCTCACGATTTAATTTCCTATAAAATATTTGTGTTTCAGTATAAACATATTTAAATTCTACGTTTAATAAATTACCTATTGACAAAACTGAGTTATAATTTATAACGACCTTAATAAAAGCAAGGTTAATACATAATTCCAGTCGAAAAACGGTCAGTTCATAATATGCACCTGATGATTGCATAAGGCATGAAACTCATACTCATGCCTAAAAAGTAGCCTAATATTCATAGTTACATAAATTAATAAATGTACATATGAGAAGAGTGTACATATGTATAGTATGATTATTCAGGTGTTAATAAACAGTGCTCAGTGTATGAATAGAGCTCAATTATATATATTAATAAATATACATATAATTCTACCTATATGACACGACTCGGAGTTATTGCGTTATGCAAACATTAGGTTCATATTTTAAACTGACTGTTTAATAGATTTAAAATTTATAACTATAGATATTGCTTAACAAATGTAGCTGCAAATTTTACTCTACCAGCTTCTTTTCTCGCACATTCCGGCTGTGGAACTCCTTTCTGTATACATGCTTCTTTGATAGCTACGATCTCCTAGAGTTTAAATGCAACGTCATTTGCTACTCTTGTCTCCCATTCATTCACCAACACTCTTGTATCTTGTTATTATCCCTTTCTACTCTACTATCACGCAGATCTTTTCACACCCATTCTACTCTTAGCCATTCCCTAACACCCACGGTAACATGCGCTTTAGCCATTCCCTAACACCCACGGTAACATGCGCTTTAGCCATTCCCTAACACCCACGGTAACATGCGCTTTAGCCATTCCCTAACACCCACTGTAACATGCGACTCTTTGTTTTTCACTCTCCTCTTATGTAACCCCTACCCACCAGTGTCCGTACTGCCTTGCTTGGGGTTAAAACGATTAGTATATATATACAGAGGTCAAACCATCTCAAGACAGTCTGAACAACTTCAAACGGATACTACCCATATATGGAACTGGACTCTATCTCTTTCCTCCCTTTCCTTTCTTTCCTTTTATCCTTTTTCTCTTTCCCCTTATATTTATTGTCATTTATGTGTTTGTTTGTAATCTTATGTTTATTATTATTATTTTTGTTATTATCCATCTCTTCATTTTAATAAAACATTCATTCCAGCAGAAATTTTGTACCAGATGGAGGAAATATTGTAAAATGTCTGATGATATGAGCTAATTAAACTCATTGAAATGAACTATAGTTTATAACAAATATGACGCGTTGAGTTTTCCTTTATAAACTCTCTCTCTCTCTATATATATATATATATATTTATATATATATATATATATATATATATATATATATATGAGAGACAGTTAGACTTTAGTAATATAACTCACGACATCGTCTCCAGGTAATGTTTTTCACTGACGTGAATTAAGCCGATTATATTGAGTGAGATTTGTTTAACGGCATAACAGTTTCTGTGGGTTATTTAATGCCAAATGGGTAGGGTTTTAAGTTTTTTGTAATGTTTGGTTATCGTGAAAAAGTTGATTTTAACAGATTTCGATGAAAATGATATTTTATTATTTTAGAAATCTGAACATGTCTTCTAGTATTCTAAAAATGTATTATGGCAATATTTTTTTCTTCAACAATGTGTTATGGTCATGATTCTTTCTTTCAAAAATGTCCAGTCTCCTATAAAAGTATTTTTATACTTTCATAGTCTTTTGATACCAAGTTCCTGGTTACCTATTTGCACAAAACTCTGACCATAACAGGTGATACTACTCCGGTTTAGAATGGACATGGAACAACAGCAATTAAGAGGTAGTTCCATGCTCCTTACAACCACCCAATCAGAAGCCTTCCTGCCGGGGCATCTTACAGTCATACCCAGGATTGCGATTATGTTGAATCAATACGTATATCTGTTTAAAAAAACGTTTGTTCACTCTGTCGACCTCGACGTGTTTATTCAACAAAATGTTTTTGGATATATATGTATATATCATTCTTATATGCCTCTCTGTATGTAAACATTCATAACAGACTTATTCAAATTTTAATTTTTTTTTTCCTCATCTTTCCCTATTACTAACCAACTTTTGTACACCTCACTTTCTAACACCGGTTCCGGTACGATCACCGATGTTAAGCAACGTCCAGTCTGGTCTGTACCTAGACGGATGACAGTTTGTGAATACTATCTACCTTAAGCTTGGATATGGTGTAATGGATAATATCTTGCATCTGTTAATCGGAGAGCGGAGTCCTGTTCCAGTTTGAGTCATTATGTTCACTTGCAGATACACTGTGGTAAGATATGGGTTCATCAGTTCTACCCATGTACGCTTTAATGGCTAACACGTATATCACTAAGTCATTATTATCTAAAATGAATAAATATGTAATAATATAATACACAAATCTCAACAGCTACAAAGAATATTATCCGGCGATAAATAGTCTACAAATTGATGATAAACCATAGACGAGGAATCAATCGATCAAATTATTATTTACCAGCAACACTTCTGCCATCATTCACCAATTCAGAAAAAATAACAAAAACTTTGGTTGTTTGGCTCATGTCTGCCTTTTCTAATGCTGATCTGATGCTTTGGCTTTGTGAATATCTAATTTTAATCGGATAAACTGTTCTACGACCAAGAATCTTATTGTCTGAAACCGAGCCATAGTTATGTCAAAAAATTTGGGAACTATTGTTAGTCCAATATTTCACGAATAAAAAAATTCAAAGAGAATGTGGATTACTTCGAAGATAACAAACACACACATACATACACACACACACACACACACACACACACACACACATATATATATATATATATATATATATATATATATATAAATGCAAAATTATCACTATACTCGTTTCGAAAAAACGTAAAAATGAATGTAAATAAAGAAAGAGCTAAGCACATGAAAATCAGTCAAAACGAGCCAGTACGTAGCCCAAAGAAAAAAAAAACGAGACTAGTAATTTCATATATATATATCATATGCGTGTCATACCACTGAATTTATCGATATATTTCATTAGATAAAACAGCGTTATTTTCATGCAACATTTAACATATTTGCAAAGAAAATACCAGGAAAAATTTCGTTGGCGAGTAGCATAATATAACAAATATTGCTAAAGATAGAAAAACTGGGTGAAGAAGAGGAAAAATCTAATATTAAAAACAGCAGAGGAGAAAAAGGCCGAGGATAGCAAATGCCAGAATAAACAGTTCCCATGTTGTTGTTTTTTTTTAAAGATTAATCCAAAAATCACCTAGTAGAGAAAAGAAACGAAATATATAAAATCACACGTCTTATAGCACAATTCGAATTTTCATGCGCTATGTAAACATCAAGTACTTATTATGAGCAACAAGTCATGCTATATACCAAGGTAATATGTATAAGTATAAAAAGATTATATATTTAATACCCCACTCAAATATTTCGACGTCATTTTACAGCAGGGTGGCACTAGTGTTTAAAGAGACATTTGCGGTTGAATACTAGAGAGCAATTAAGTCGTTAGTGTTTTGTTCTTTAATACATTCTTAGCTCTGCATATACCGTACATTTGTGTTGGGTGTGCATTGAGCTTTTTTTTCTTTTTTTTTCTTTTTTTTTTGTTTTCGAACTACCGTCTCTTGGTTCGAGCAGCCGCTATTTGGCTGGTATGTAATATATATATAGTCATCCGCAGACAGATCTGTTTCACTGTATCACAGCTCATCAGTACGGTTAGACTCCGATTGCTCCCTAAACCAGGCTCCTCTCCCCAGGACCACGGGAATATATATATATATATATATATATATATATATAATGTAATACGATCACCAAATTAAACAGTGGGTAGTAGAATTGGGTAGTATCTAGATTGGTGACATATTGGTAATTCCATGTACGGTAATCTTGGATATGAGGGTGATGTAATGTTTAATAGGTCAGAAACTGATCGATGAGACATGTTTCAATTTCAGATACATCAGTAGTTCACTTACACGTAAATATACTTGGAGAAGTTATGAATCCACATATTTTACATAGCAGCCATGGGTTAATTAGTAAGATACGTATGTTTTTTTTTAATCATTTCACCCTGAGCAAGGCGAAAATGATCTGATGAGCGGGGGGGCTACATAACTGAAAAAGATTAATTAGAAAAGAGTGAGGTGTACAAACTAGTTAGAAAGGAGCAATAGAAAGCTGAGAATGCAGGTGCGATGACAGATACATAGGTGGAGAGAAAGGGAAGGATATACGGGGGTGGGGAGAGAGCTAGAGTCCAGTGGTTAATAGACGAGTATTGCTATTGCATTTAAATTTCTGGAGGTTGTAGCCATCAGGAAAGCAAGAATATGACCGAACGATACTTAAATATTCCTAAAAATTTTTTCTGGCTTTAAATTATATGAAAATGTTTTATAACTCATAGAAAATGAATCAGTTAATCAGTCTGTACTCGTTTGCTACTTATGAAGTCCGTTTAATATTTAGTCTCTATTTCTGACAGAGACACTTTCATAATATTTATTTAGTAGAAACAAAACATTTCTCTTTGCTGGGGCGATCTTTATAGGAAGACTTTGGAATGGATCGGCGGTAATGCTTTGTTTATAATTAAAAATAAATTGACTCAGAAATCCGAATATTGAACATTTTTTTTAATTCCATATTATTATTTTTATTATTATTATTGTTGTTTTTATTATTATTAGCAGTAGTGATAATCAAGCAATATTTGATTTACGCCTGAAATGCACATATTGATGCATGAAGATATTGGCCTATATTGTGTCGAGATGATGTTCACATGGAGAGACAGGCATTCAGTTGAAAAAGAAATCAAGATTAAAAGATTGCTGGATTCAGATACATAAGTTTGCGTGTATTTATGTAAGTCAGTAGTTACCTATGAAAAAAGTTTTCTTACATATATACGCGCGTGTGCTTCTTTCATTAGTTTGTATGTATATATATATATATATATATATATATATATATATATTATATTTATCATAGTATATATATATTTTATAGTATATAACTAATAGTTTATAGCTATCACAGTGTGTGTATATATATATATATATATATATATATATATATTATATTTATCATAGTATATATATATTATAGTATATAACTAATAGTTTATAGCTATCACAGTGTGTGTGTATATATATATATATATATATATATATATATTATATTTATCATAGTATATATTTATTATAGTATATAACTAATAGTTTATAGCCATCACAGTGTATATATATATATATATATATATATATATATATTATATTTATCATAGTATATATACATTATAGTATATATAATAGTTTATAGCTATCACAGTGTGTATATATATGTATATATATATTATATTTATCATAGTATATATATATCATAGTATATATGATAGTTTATAGCTATCACAGTGTGTATATATATATATATATATATATATATATTATAGTATATATAATAGTTTATATCTGCCATTGTGTGTATACATATATTTTATATCTGTCATTTGTGTACATATATATAATAGTTTATATCTGGCATTGTGCGTGCATATATATATATTATATATATAATACTCTATGTCTAGAATTGTGTGTGTATGTATATATATGCATATATAATATTTTTATCTACCATTATATATATATATATATATATATATATAAAATATTATTTTTTATAGTTTCTATCTATCATTGTGTATATATATATATATATATATATATATATATATATATATTATAGTATATATAATTATTTATATCTGTAATTGTGTATTTTAAATGCGGAATGATGTTATATTAGTTCCCCGACTTCAAAGTTTCGTAAACCATTTTGTAATTGACCGCTCCATTCCTCAAAAATAGACTGCATTTGACTGCCACGTTTCCCATTTTTAATATTTTTACAATAAGTGAAAATATATTTTATACTGTGTTTTATTCCTTGTGTAGCTTCGTGCAGATTGCTCTTGCCAGACATAGGTTTTTCCAGATGCCACCCTCTTACAATGGTAAATCACTACCTTTTTAAGGCATTTCATGCAGTCGACTGGTACTCCACCAGTCGACTGCATGAAATGCCTTAAAAAGGTAGGGAAGATTAATAGAAACATAACTTCACCATCACTAGTGTTCACACCCAAACAATATCGTAATCGCAATTAGACTCATCCAACTATTTCTGAATCCTTATGCCTTAGCGTGTCTTAAAAACACAGTGAAATGTTCCTATTATAAATATTGACATCCATCAGTCAGTCAGTGAAGTGCCATAGGTCATACACGCTTTGGGCGATCATGTCTCGATAGTGACATTACTGACTGGCCAGAACATTATCATGCCGTAGGCTGCCATTGCTTTTTGCGGTAGACAGGTTGCCAAGCAAGGTTATAGAACCCAATCTGTTCTGTTATTTAACCCATAACTTTAGGGAAGAGACGGATTAATACAGTGGGTATTTCCAAAGGATTTTATGCCTAATTGAATGCAAGGAATTCAACCTGAATTTGAACTCAGTTCCTCGATTTGTCGTTCCACTGCACCACAACGCAACTAAGCGGTAAATCATGCTGTCTACAAATTTCTGGCTGAGTCAATTGCGCAATGGTGTTCTCTTTTTCACAGATGCTGTGTTACTTAACCATCTATACTGTGCAGTCGACTAAATTTTAAAAAAAATAAACACAATTAAAAATATAATATAGCAACCATTTTCCAATCACACCCGGTATGTAATGTATATATAATGTGTATTTCAGTGTGAGCGTGTTACTTATTGTGATGAAATTAAATTCGTTTTGTAAGCATTGCAGATTTGACTTTGATTTTCTCTACCTATTCGTCCATTAAGGCCTTTTACCAGACTAATATAAATTTAATAAACAAATATGAAAGACTCAAAAGCCTACCTGCATTGAGAAAAAGGCTTCGTTTCATGACGAAAGAAATATCCCCGAAGTTCAAAATATTTCAAGCCGGACACGCAACGAAATTCCCATCTCCTTCCCGGGCCACTAATAATACCTTTCTTACAGGTGTTTAGAATTCCCAAGCGATTTATCAATCTTGAGATTGCCAGGAGCACGAAATACTTCTAACGCCAAACGTGCCACAATTACTTTCCTCCTCTAACCCAACAAATCATTTTATACCGCACGCTTCTAGAAAAGTATTTCAATCTCCTTCTGCCAAAGCCTGAAAGAAAAGAAAAGAGAATTCCATGTTCTGGGTGTTGAATGAAGAGGTCCGTCTACAAAAATGCCAAAAAAAAAAAAAAATAACAGATGAATGTTTTTTTCTGAAAGCCTTATGTTTTTATTTCATTTCTCACAAGGCAAAACGCGATATTGAATAAATAAATAAGCAAGTATTTTCCTTTTATCCAAAAAAGAAAATATGAAATATTAAATTCATGTATATGTGCACCTAGACGTTTTTTCTTAAAACAATATTTAATAATTGCACCTGCTATTTTTCAAAAATAATATCTGACTGATATCAGGCTACATTGTAAAAAAAAAAAAACAACAGTAAAGATCAAATTCTTTCTTCAAGACTAAACATGGCAACACGTAGATATTTGATTTTGAGTACGGCAGGATATCATAAAAATTGTTCATGGTTACAAGGTTTTGCGAGAGATTATATATTCGGTAATCTTCCGCATTTTTATCACAGATACAACGTTCAAACCTGTTACTATTTTCACACAATGTCACATCCCATTATTTGCTTCCACTATTTCAGACTTTTACAACAAATAATTTGGCCATGTTTTTCCATGTTTGTCAAATCGTACTCATTAGCTCTGTATTTCGAATGCACGAAAGGATATTTTTCGCAGATTTTTGGCAAAATACTATCCCACGTGGGTGCTTCCCTAAACAATACAGTCTTGTGTTTGATTGAGAAACGACACTACCGGTCATAATTATTAGGCCACCCAATTGTTTAAAAATAAATTATGTATTGCATACTATTTTTAGTATTTATTGCCAAGGGGATTATTATAAATGAAAATAAAAAGGTTCTTTTGTGAATACTTCACAATAACATGTGCATCAAATGAATTGATAAATATTAATTAGCTATATTGCAATTTCATCAATGAAAGAATGAAAAATATTTATGGTGATTCGGACGAGTTAGTCTTTGTTTCCTTGCCCTGTAAAATTTTGCAAATTAATAATAACAAAAGAACCATTCTATTTTCATTTAACATTATCCATTTCTTTTAAAATCTGGGTTTGCCTACCAATTATGTCCGTTTGTGTACATATTTGCTTACACGTCTTACCTTTGATCACTTAGACACATTTTAATTTAATGTGATATTTGATAAAAAAGCAACTCGCACACCAAAAAAAAAACAAAAACAAAAAAAACTCATACTCTCTTTTTGTCATGGTAATTTTCGCATTATTATCATCTGTTAACATAACATTAATGAATAATACTCGTTAGTTTGTCTTTCATTAATCACCCGCTAATTCCATTTTCTTAACTGCATAGCGATCATAGATCTTTAAAATTTGCAGCAGGATTTACCATTTAGCAAACTTTGTCTTTTTATTAATTATTTCTGCTAACCCAGTTCTACCAACCATTTCCGCAACCTCGCTAGGTAGATCATGCATTATTTTCATTTTCCTCACCTTTTTTCAATCTATCCTTTACGTATCAAATTTATTAAGCCATTTTCCTCATCACATTTAGCATTTAGCAAACTTTGTCTTTTTATTAACTATTTCTGCTAACCCAGATCTACCAACCATTTCCGCAACTTCGCTAGGTAGATCATGCATTATTTTCATTTTCCCCACCTTTTTTCAATCTATCCTTTACGTATCAAATTTTTTAAACCATTTTCCTCATCACATACGACAAAAATTAGGCACCTGGAGGTGGTGTAATGGTTAGCAAGCTTGTCTTCCTAGAACCACTGCAATTGAGTAGTGAGTTCAATCCTCACTGAGTGTCCCATACTTTCGGCCTTATGCTATATCTAAATGGCGCTCAGAATATCTCCATGTACCTTAAAAATTTGAACTGTCTTTTTCTGATGTTAAATATAAGTGACCTTTGTTTTTCCTTTTACTCTAAAACATCGTTGTTGCTCACAATGTAAAAGTAAATTTCCAAAAAATGATTTTAAAATGTCAACAACTAATAACAGTAACTTTTCCGTCAATGGCTATGGTATATTCGTAATATAGAAAGAGATAATTTACCCAACATCATTACCATTGTTCCATCTCCATGCCTGTTATACAATATTTAATCTAGAATAATTAAAGACGTCTACACATTTATTTATTAAGAAACTCTTCCTTCATTAGCTCAAGTCATCGAGTACTTATAAACTTTATTTGACTTTTAACTAATTAATAGGGTACAGCAAATTAATTTATAGTTATACAGGCAACAATAATTTGCATTTAGCTATTGAATGAACTGTTGCAAATTATTTAATCAATGAACTCTGTCAATTAAATTCTCATTCTCTTTATCTGTCTCTGAGATCGTTTTAACTTATTCCTGTATTGAACGAACACCTCAAAATTGAAAGAACGATGTAATCTAAATACTGGTCTTCTGATAAGATGACGTCCGCCTTCTGTAGATTGTAAAACACACGTCGGTCTCGAGAGACCACGAATCTGCATCCAGCGTGTTATGATTAACCTGCTGATAGCAGCACAGTATAGGATACATGTCCTATATCATCTAACAGATAAAATACACAAGGTAAAATTGCACACACGCAAAATCGCATTCAAAGGACTAGAAGCATTTTGGAAAAACCCAGACCAAAGCAAATTTCACAAGTCGATGTGAATAGTAAAATTCTGTATCCTGATTGAACAGGAAATCGAAAATTAATTTATGACGTTAGTCAAAAATATTTTTCACACCTAAAGAAGAAAATGCCCGCTGGAGCTGGTCACATGACAAATTCACTCCTTAAAAGACATATTTTGACCGACCAAAATCTGTGTGACATGGGAGCGGTTAGATGACGGACTTTGTGGCAATGTATCAAAATAAATTTCAAGAAGCCGACTCGGGCGTAAGTGCGCGTCATATATTCATTCTACCTCTTCTTCGTTTTCACTCCCCACAGACAAAGGAAACAACAACAACAACAACAACAGGACACTCTAAGTACAATTTCTTTATTTGTTTCACCTTTCTCACCCTGTCACTAAACTACCAAAAAAAATGAAAGAAACATAAGACTTCAGAATAGTAACAGAATATACTACTATCAACTATCAACCTTGAATCCGTAATTTCTGTAAAACATTTTGATATTTACATTACTCTTTAAATAATTCAACAAAACTACATGTATTTTCTCAAACATTTTTCTTCTCATAAATATGTTATAGTGATCAGTTAATGAAATTTCACTTATATATTTCTCATTACAAATTTGTTATTCTGTTAATAAAAGTTTTAATTTAATGTAGACATGAAATATGTTTCTTTCGCAGTTCAAAATCTAACTAACCTTCTGATATATAAATTTCGGTGGTGTTGGGAACAAAGCAAGTGTGGCAAGCATAGCCGAGGCCCCTACAACAACATTTGTTATGCCTGTACAGGCCCACATGATTGTGACAGTTATACTTGCAAAGAATGCATACGAAGACGCTCATCCTCGATGCTGCTGTACCGAGCATGCTTTTCGTTGAGCATATTTCTCCCGCAGATAAAATTCTGTTGCCCTTTTCTTCATGGGGTCTTTACACATCTCGATGTCAACCTTATGTCCTTTTTGTAGATGTCCTTGGAACGAAGACGAAATCGCCTCCATTCCGTCTATCCAATTCCCGTATAGAAGGACATTGCAATTTCTCTCATCTGCCAAACCCAGGCGATCGCTTTTGGTGAAAGGCGTAGAGTTTGGATAAGTAAGCAAAAGTGAGAACTACAGCATTGTTGACACGATCGGAGCAATTGATGTCCAAAATGCGTCTCAGAAAGCAAACAGGAGAGCAACTGTTGTGTTGTTCTTATTCGGTGTAGAGGCTCTAAGACACGCTGTTGTAGAATAGCATCTTCTAATGACATTATGAATTGGAACTAGAATTATCCGTTTTCTTAATTTTTTGTTCTGGAACCGGGTGAGAAACCACACAATATAATGAGCAACAACAGAGTGATTGAGACAAAAAAATAGGTGATATTGAACGTAAATATACAAACTTGAACGTAGGTTAGTAATCCAGGAATATGATTGGAAAGGAATATATATATATATATATATATATATATATATATATATATATATATATATATATATATACAAGTTTTGGAAGTGAAGCTGAGCTGGAAATAGCATATCTGTGTAATAGTATTCTGGCTGTAATCTCGGTTCGGTATCATTCGGTAATTTACGGATCAGTCACCGTTCTCTCTATGGCAAAAGTATATGTATACTCAAGTTGAGTGCATTATCATAGAAAAAGGGGAGATTCCACAACATTTTCATATACAAATATAATTATTAAATAGTATGAGGATTTACCTTAAATTCAATGCTGAAAAGCTGAAAGAATATATAAGATTGTATATAAGATTGTATCCTCAGCATCTTTCTGTAAAACGAAATTTCCGTTGCCTCAAGCTTCTTCTATATCCTTGAGGATATCGTCCAACTTTCGCTGCCATACTGAGAGACAGGCATCACATAGCAATCCAGCACCCTCTTCTTTGTTTTCAATATGATTGTATTCATGTTTTTAATATTCAGGTTTGCTTTTGAAATGTGTCCTTGGCCATGCCAATGAATCTTTGTATCTCGACATTGCACATTCTATCCTCTATCAGCACGCTTCTGTGGTATTTAAATGTCCTTAATAAGCTTATTTTAGATTCCCCGACCACTACTTGACATACCAATATTAAATATGTAAAATGAATTAAAATATAGGTTAAAAAAATTGAAATATCTTCTAAAGAAATTGAAAAATGGAATAAGAATATTAAAACTTATAACAAAGTAATCTCAAAAACAAAAAAAGGGTATGGCCTGTTAGTTGTAAAATAGAACAGGCACATAAAATCATATAACATATCAACAGAAATATAGGATAAGGAACCAGATGACTGACGAGGAGATTTTAGAATAAAACTAGCAAATACAAATGTATGGTGAGAAATTTGAAAAAAGGACATGGAATCTTAAAATTTATGCGAAAAAAATTGAAAATTAATACAAGAAAATTATAACATAGCAATGAAAGTGAAAACATATTAAAAGAAAAATAAAAGGTACAGCAATAACATTGAAATATAGAAGGAATTAGAATATAGTGCAATGAAATTGGAAGATAGGACAAGGAAATTAAAAAATACGGCAGTAAAATCGAACTATATGAGGAAATTAAAATATCAAATGAATTTTAAAAATGAAAAAAAATGTATGACACTGAATTTGAATAATAGAACAAGAGGATTAAAAGTATGGCAATATAACTAAATATACGACAACGAAATTTTAAGGTGAGAATGAAAACGTGGACATGGAAAAACGGAGTGGTATATTAAATTTTAAAAAATTAGAAATAGGGCAATTCAATTCAAATGTAGTGGAGTAAAATTGAAAAGATAGTATAACGAAGTTTAAAATGCATAAGGAAATTGAAAAGTAGGACAAGCAACTTATAAATTAAAGCAAGAAGATTACAAAATGACAAGCAAATTAATTGTAGGGTATTTGAAGTCAGCATTCTAATATCCTGAGCAGTGAAACGAATAATTGGTTATACGCTCAAAAGTTAAGACAAATCCACTTGTGTTAGTTCTGTCTACGGTTACTAACCTGATATTTTTTATCATAAAGTTTGAAAAGAAAAGAGAGATCTCTAATGAATGCAATATTCTTTACTAGCTTTCAAAGTAAAGAAGCTGAGGAATAATCATGTTTAATTTTTTTCTGCGCATTAATTCATTCGGTAAACTATGCTATTTCTTTACTTGTCTTTTATAAAACGCTTTCCAGGGCAAATACAAACCTAATTTAAACAAAGTGAATAAAAGATATAAAAATAAATAACATAAGTCAACTAAATAAAAAAAATAAAATAAGGAAATTAAGATAAATTAATAGAGAAACGGTTTAAAATATACAGCAAGCAAATGAAAAAAAAGTTAGAAAAACGTCAAGACAATTGAATCGACGAACAAGAGTAATCAAGTCTACATTTTTCATTTGCTTCACTTCTTTTCATTTGTCGGTTTAAATTTTAATTTTCTTGTGAAAATCTAGAATTCTTCCTCGGTAAATATTCAAGGCTTACTTCGTGAAAGAAATAATTGCTTCATTACGACTAGAGTCGGCTGTTTGTATTCAACGTACAGTAAAATGTAATTTTCAAAAAGACGGGGGAGGTTGAGATTTAACGATCGGTGAAAGAAAGATTTCTCATTATTTTCACCTTTCAATTCGTCCTTGCGACTCTTCTAAACTTAGTGAATAATTGGATCGAAAAATAAAAGAATCCTTCGAACGTCATTTATACTTGATGCGATGCATGAATTGTCGTTTAAATGACGCAAAAATGAAAATAACACTGGCATCTTATTCTAAGATATGTTTTCAAAATTACACAAGAATATCTTGAAATACTTAATAGAAAATTTAATTAATAAATTCGCCATTGGCTTCAGAAAATGCCTACAAACGACTACTGAAAATACAGATTTTACAAGAACTCGAGAAAACGCCCTTTTATATCTAATCTTATCTTTTGCAATAACATTATTGAGAAATGAGTAAATCGTTTTGAAATATGTTTCCACATGTGTGGTAGGATATTGTATGAAAATATATCTTAAAGAAATTATTGCTTCAACAAGTTATCCACCTTTATTTAATTCTCATCAAGGCTTTAATTTAGCAGTGATTAAAAATATTTTAGTGTGGTATCTCGTCTGTCATTTCCAAAATTCTGACTTACTATCCTGATTGTATAAAATCATTTTGATTTATAGGATACAATCCTTTATTATCCACAAATTAACTAAAATGCAATAAGTAAAATTGTACACGACAAAAACTGTTCAGAACGACTGAAAACATTTTAGAAAATACAGACCAAGGCAAATTTCACAAGTCAGTGTGAAAATTAAGATTCTAGATTCTGATTGAATAGAAAATAGCCAATTGATCTATGACCCCAGTTAATTTTTCTTAGCACCAAAAAATGGGTATGTCGTTTGATCCCATCTCATGACTAAATTTACGTCCCTTGACCAAAAAATTCAGTCAGGGAGCATGATTTAGAGATTTAAAAAGAAATGTAAAAAATGTAACTTAAAACCGACTCCAGGCATATATGCTGGCGCCATACATTCATTCAACCTCTCCTTCCAGTTTACTTTTCTTCGTCTTCATTCACACGCCGTCAAAGAAAACAATGACAACAACAATAAAACATTTTCAACAAACTCCTAAAAACTAACGTCCGATAAGTACAATCTCCTTCATTGCTGGACTTTCCTTTTGACTCTGTCGCCAACCTTTAGAACAGGGAAAAGAATCAGACTTTATTAGTAGCCTGATTAATCTCTTTACATATACGCATTCTGCTACTATCAGTTATAAGCTCTTTGGCATTATTTTAAATTGAAAATCTCAAATCAACAACTATACTGCAATTTTTTATTACAAATATCTTGGGAATAATTTTAGGATAAAAAATGTCATTATAAGACACACAGTTGCAAAGAATTAATTTAACAGTAAAATAATTGGCAAGAACCAACGTAATTTCAGTAAATCCGTTTAGGTTTCTAGACTAAGATGCCATAACTTGATGGACAAGTAGAGATATTTACATGCAGATATGTTTTTCATGTAAGATATATAAGTCTTTTTCAATCTATGAAATTTCTAAGCATATTGAAAGCTGTCAGTACAAGGTATTGTATCCTAAATCAAATGTCATGACATATTGGGTAGATCACTAGGCTTTATTTGAAAGATATCTTTAAGGAAAATCGATTGAAATGGAAAGCATGATATATAAACTTTCACTTTTTCATCCGTACTTCTAAGAGCTGCAGAGAACCAAAACTGTATTGAGATCTGCAGAACCCAATTTCACTGGTTGAAATATATACCAAACTGAGCCGTGTTGATTTCGTCGGGTTGAATTATAGGGTTGTAGGAAGTGGTTCCTTTACGCGGTACATGACTGGTTCAGAATTCTAAAAAGGACATTTCAGAATTAATACGGAACAGAATAAGGAATTTACTCCTTTACCGATAATAATTGCCACAGAAAACGCAGAGGTGAAACCACAAACATTTAAATAATATATTATATGAACACGAAATGGATATTTTACAAAACAATATATAAAAAGAATTAGTTATCCACTGGAACGAAACTGATCCCAATTTTAATATAACAAATATTTCGATAACTAAAAGAGAAAAAAATCACTAAAACAAAAATGTATAGAGAGCGCTTTAATACATAGATGATCCAAAGTAAATATGCTTGCCGTTGCACTGAGCCTAGCAGATATTTTCTGATCACAATGTGCAAAATTTAATAGCAAAAGTGATGGAAACAAATGCATAAACAAAAATGAATCGAAATGATATCACCTAAATTATTTATGCACAACACATATATAAAATAAAAAATGTTTTAAATTTAAAATTTCCAGCGTCTCTCATTTTTGCGCATGTGTAGTCGCATCAACATAAAATGATACGATGGAGTCCTAAAGAATGAACCGCGAAATAAAACTTCCCAATTTGCAATATATATATATATATATATATATATATATATATATATGAAATGATTTGTTCGAACACTATTTTTATCGATACTCATATTTAAGTAGATATTCTTTTTTTTTTAATTAAACAGTATTATATATTTATATCTACTGGCTTATGTGGATAGGGGACGCAGGTTCGAATCCTGCCGAATGACACACATTTTCGTAATAGAAATTTATCGTAAATAATCAGGCCAGTAGATATAAATATATAATACTGTTTAATTAAAAAAACAAAAAACAGAATATCTACTTAAATACGAGTATCGATAAAAAATAATGTTCAAACAAATCATTTCAAATTGTCGGTGATTTATAACCCAGACTCGTTAATCTTCGTTAATTTCCGTAACATGTTTATATTTGCTGACATTACAGAGCAGATATGTTTATTGCGATAGATCAAAATCTGTGTTATATAGGCTTGATTAAAACCTCGTTTGGACTGAAGGTCATTCGTGGTCGAGATGTCTAAGACGTGCCAGATCACATGGTAGCTTGCCCGATGTGGATAGGGGTCGCAGGTTTGAATCCTGCCGAATGACAAATATTTTCGTAATAAATATTCATGGTAAATAATCACGCCAGTAGATATAAATATATAATACTGTTTAATTAAAAAAAACAAACAGAATATCTACTTAAATACTAGTATCGATAAAAAATAATGTTCAAACAAATCATTTCAAATTGTCGGTTATTTATAACCATGTTTCGTTAATATATATACTATATATAAGTGAGTGAGTGAGAGAGAAAGAGAGAGAGATAATGGTGCCAAAGCGATAGAAGTAGAGAATAATTGGAGAATAATTAAGATGAAATATTAAGATATAGATCTATATAGTGAGCTCAATGGATATTATTGAGAGTCATCTATATATATAAAAGGCAATCCGTGAGTCACTGTGTGACTGTAAGCTATGCATGCCTACATTTTTTAAGCTACGCCATTCAAACTTTCTAGGGACACATATCTACAGTTAAGCCAGGTGGACACATACTTTTTTAGTTTAAGTTCAGCAATTTTTCCTTTCGTACTTTTTGGCCAATGGAGCAGATTGTTTACATTTGCACTGTAAAACATCTAATATCTAATATCGTTGCTTCATTAATTCAAAGAAATCGAATCACACGTGTCAAACACGACTAAAATATTTTTATTAAAAACAATGAGCCTTTATATTTATTTTTTTCTCTAAAATTGAATACCTACACTTTTAAATATTCTTCGAAATTTTCTGAACTGAGAGCGTAATAGTTTTTATATTTTTAATTTCAGTAAAAGAAAATAAATACTTTTTATTTTTATGTTAAATTCATTTAGTCAACAAAAATATAAATATTTTCCCCGTAATTTTGAAAGAAAAACAGACGCAATGTTGTTTACAATGTTACACAAAACATCAAATCACGTTTACGCAAAACAAAAGAAAATAGATTTTTTAATGGAATGTTTTAACAATTTTTAACAACTTTTTATATAATTATTTTTTTTATATAACCAAGTCCTACTACTAAAATGTTTTGAGTTGCACGGGCAACGCCGGGCTATGATGCTAGTATGATATACACAAGGAAAGCACAACACAACATCTAAAACTTTCATAAACTATAATTTATTTTGACAGGTGTATAAACCAATCACTCCAGGCCAGGATTTCATTTGGTTTAATTTCCTCTTCTTCTTTAAGTGCCATGTCCCTTCAGAATTTAGTTAAACATGCACTTCCACTTGGTTCTGTCTCTAGACGCTCTCCCTATTTTTTTTCTCTTGGTATCTCTTCTAAACTCTGCTCCACCATCTATTTGCTTAGACTTAACAATTACGTCTCCCGTTGCTTCCCCTTGTCATTCTTTCTCTATATCCGACCTGGGATTATTAAATACTCCAGGCGCTCCTTACTCATTACGAGTCCAAGAAAACTCATTTTTCTCTTCCTGATATGAAGTATGAATTTTCTTCTCGTTTGCAATATTTTTAACTCCTCATCGTTGCACACGTGCTCCGTCCATGGTATCCTCAGCATCCTTCTGTAAAATCACGTTTCTGTTGCATCAAGCCTCTCCTTCATCCTTGATGAGATCGGCCAGAATTTACTTTCTATACAGAAAAACAGATATCACATAGCGATCCAGTACACTTTCCATTCTTTCTAATGAGACCATTTTTCAGTACTCTGATTAGGATTCAATGCGTCTTGTTGGGTTGTTTTCTGCCGTATTATCGAAAAGAACGAAGATATTCAATAATTTATGCATATTATTTGAAATGCACTTTTTGAATTGGATAATCTTGGAAAAAATGCATTAAGCAAAAATGGTTTAGAAAAATGCTTTAGATTATCATTTCGATTCCTTTATAGTAAGAATATAATAGTTTTTGGAACTATAAAACGACAGCCATTAAGTCTTACCAACTTGGTGCAATATTTTGTCGTACAAGAATAATATAAGATTTCTTTTCACATTTGAATATGTAGAAAAATTTACACACTCAGAAATATTATTTTACAAGTGAGGCCGGGTCGTAAAAATGTCAGCAACATATTCATATCAATATACTGATGAACATTTTCTTGAAAAGAAAAAAAAATCTCCTGAACGTAACAGGAAAGAAAATGTCTCTTTTTGGATATTTTTTTTTTAATCATTTTCACCCCGAGCAAGGCGGTAACGCCACTGATGCGCAGCGGCTACATAAAAGTAAAAAGGTTGGAAAAAAGAAAGCCGGAAACCACATCCTAAACAGGGAAGAAGGAATGAGCCTCTACACCTGTTCAAAAACATGGGTGGAGTGTGAACCGGGCGATAATTTAGTCTATCTACTCCAATATATATATATTACGAAAATTAACGAAATTGTTTTTAAACAAACGACAGCTTGAAATGGTTTGTTTGAACATTAATTTTGATCGACACTCGTAGTTGAGTAGATATTCTGTTTTATATTCAAACAGTATATATATATTAATTTTTACAGGTCTGATTATTATTTATGATAATTTCTTATGAAAATATGTGTCAGTCGGCAGGATTCGAACCTATTAACCTTATTTACATACTAATTGATCTGGCGCGTCTTATACTTCTCGACCACAAATGACCAATAGTCTAAACAAAGTTAAATCAAGTCTACATAACAATTTTTGATTTCTTGTAAATAACCATGTCTGCACTGAAATGTATCCTAATTTCAACAAATGTAAACATGTTACGTAAATTAACGTAGATTAAACGAAATGGTCTTTAAACAACCGACAATTTGACTTGATTTGTTTGATCGATACTAGTATTTAAGTAAATATTCTGTTTTATAATCAAACAGTATATGTATTTATTTCTACCGGTCTGATTATTTATGATGAATTTTTGTTACGAAATCAGCTATTTACCGATTCAAGAGAAATACACCTCCCCACAAAAAATAAGTAGATTTTCTGTCTTTTGTTGTTAACTGATTAGTTTCCTTATATAATGTTTTATATGTTTGTGTCAGCAAGAATTTTTGGATCTATCAATCCCCTGACTCTTGATAAGATTGTCTGCTTCAGTATATCTATCTTTGATCATCTGTAAATCTTAATCTCTGTCCTGACCTATGCTGTCAATATACAGACATGTTCACTTGGATTCGATTAATGTCTTTGTTGTCGTTTCAAAATAATTATAGCCGTATGTATGTATGTATGTATGTATGTATAAACTTTTTACGTACGTATGGGTTAAAAGGAATTGCAATGTTAATTGCAAAAATAAGTTTCCATATATGAAATATTCGCTATTCATTAACTGAACAGTTACGGTTGATGCGATTAAAATTTACAGTTTATTTTTATTGCAATATTTTTCCATTATATTACCCTAAGAGTCCTTCTTCAGACTAGTCTTCTGAAACCTCTTGCTGATCTATCGCATTTCCCATCGAACATTTTCAAATTAACTACACTCCTTATTTCTACCTAGTGTTCACGGCCAAACGCCATCATTCCACACACTTTGTAACGAATCAATTTAATTTTCTTCGTATTCATTTGATGGGGCATATGTTCCACTCAAACAATGTTTCCCCTCGAAAAATTTATTTCTTTTTGAAACGACCTACCACTCGTTCATCTATATGCCTTGTACTTTCAGGACGTAAGCGATCATGGCTTTCTACGTCTCCCTATCCCTGGTGACTCTTAGCATGCTTTCTCCTGTTACACCATAAACCCCCGTTCTGTCATTCACCTGCTCAGGTCGTTCAAATATATTATTCACTGATTTCCCCAGTCTCTTTTTCCCTCTCTCTGAGCTGTGATTATCAGATTCTCCAAGCTTTCCCTCCTCATTACATGTCCCAAAAACTTCAGTTGTCTCTTCCTGATGTTCAGTATTAATTTACATTTCGTTTTCATATTTTCCACAGCCTCATCATTGCTCACATGCGCGATCCATGATATTCGCAGCATCCTTCTGCAGAACAACATTTTAGTTGCTTCAATCACTACAATATTAATTTATTCTATATTTAGCCGTTATAATTATCCTCTAAATATCCACAGAATCTGTTTCTTTACACTGATATCCTTTATCTGGAGTGGTATCCGGGCTATATACAGGGTGATCTCCGGGCTATATACAGGGTGAATACGATCTAAAACAAAGAGTTATGATCTTCAGTAAATGATACTTATTTCTCGCACTGGTGAATGTTTTCTTCCAAACGGTTCGTTCAATCTAATATGGATAATTAGCATTTTGATATCAATAATTTTACTTGCATCATTTCGAAATTTAATTGAAACAACTGCTTTAGTTTTCTTTCTTTCAAAATACGGTCGGTTTTAAACACATTGGAATCACAGGGTGTAATTTCTATTTTTATGGGTCTTGTTCATTTGCAGTGGTATGCAAAAATAGGAATCTATTTTTGGTGTATATGATGAAATTCGTTTCGTCTTGAAAAAATATTGCGACATCCATAATCGCATCTGTTTTTTATCATACCAAACTACTATCGCTTCGACTGTCGATTCGTTGTCCTATTACCCTTGTCTACAATGGCCGTTACTTTAACGAAGCCTACGAAAACTGTAACGAGGCCCAAACATGCTGGCAAGCGTTTATAAATGGATTGCGGGTATTGTATGTGTCAGCTTTTCAACTGTCAGTCGTATCCTCAAGGCCAAAAAAAAAAAAATGAAATACTAGATCCATCTGTTGAAAACGCGAAGGAAATGCGTTCAGAAGTAAAAAACAAAGCCAAGAGACAACATATACGCAATAAGGGAAAGTATGAAAAATGCTTAGAAGCATTTTGTTTCAACTAATTTGCACAAGTGTTATATATATATATATATATATATTCCAAATACACACCCATTTATTACAATCTCAATGATTTAAGTATTTCAAGTGTGCACAAGATTTATATAAAACGAGACTCCTCATTTGTCAAAGAAGTTTTCAAAATATGTTTTTTTCATTAATGTACCTTGATGCGCTTATTCCAAATTTCAAAATTAAAAAGCAATACTCTTAGAATTACATACACACACACACACACACACACACACAGAGAGAGAGAGAGAAAGAGAGAAGCAAACTCAGACCTAGAACAGTGTTTTCTTGTAGAGTAATATCAAAATAGGAAATAATTGTCATAATTCTGCACACATACACACAAGAATCATACAGACTTAAATAGTTTTCCATTGGGAATAACATTTTATTTTTTTACCATTGAAAGAGTTCGGAAAGAGAAGAAGAAAACTTACCAGTAAATGTAAACTATAGTTTTGTTTGGTTTTCTCAGTTTGTTTCCCTTTTCTAATGCTTCGTTATTGTCCCAATCTTATTTTCTTTGCTGGAGATGATAGAGAGTGTAAAAATACACCATAATAATTGATTTTCTAAACACTTTTAACCACTTCACTTGCCATTATCAAAATATCATTTATCAGATGTTGTTATTTTATCCTCGTGAATGCCAAGCGAGTGTTTTTGTTTTTGAAAAGGAGCGTGCTTTAAAAACTGTCAAGTGACGTTTACAAAGTTGTATGCTTAGATTCTGTCACTGCTATTGGAGGTTTTTAAGCGATATTATCTTTTTATTTCGATTTTTATCGATCAAGTTATCAAGTTCCACAAGAGCAAAAGAATGAAAAAAAAAAGAATCACAAACCCCATTTTTCCATTTTATTGCTCTAGCGAAGTTTTACGTTTATACTCCTCTTATATTTTAATTAATATTTTTTATTAATTTTTTTAAGGATTCCCAACTTCCCTTCTACATGTAATATTTATTTGTCCTGTTTCTTATTAAAAATTTTGCCAACGAGCATCGTTGATAATGTGTTGGCTGAAAGCGTCCTAGGGTCTTAAGGTCTTATATACACAATGACATCAACTATATATATATATATATATATATTTATATAATTACTTCCAAAGTTATTATATATATATATAATTACTTCCAACGTTATTATTAAGCAAATATCAGATTGTATTAGGCGCCTCATTCTTAATTTGAATAGTGGGCATTCGTGAAGCAGGTTTAATTCCTGTCAGAAATCACATTTTCTTTATTTAGTATAAGATTTGAAGGAAATCGCAATTTTCAAATAGATATAAATCCCTTTATATATATATATATATATATATATATATATATATATATAAGACTTTCTAATTTTTTTATCGAACCTGACGCACAAGGAATAGTGGACATCTTTGATCCTTTTGTTTTCGAATTTTTCTTTTGCCATCTCCATATTTGGGGTCCTGTGTCGAGAAAATCTCCATAGTATTCGTTTGCTGTAGTCTATCTTATATTTTACAGTATATAGTTGAATGAGAGACATCATTTTCAGTAGTTACGTCTATGAACAATACATTTTAGTTTACTGTTGAACGTTGTAAAATTTTTGTTTTAATTTCGACTTTAAAACTACGATTAAAAGTTTAAAATAGGATTTTAGGTTCGAGGAGATGAAATCATAATGGATTTGGCAAAAATAATATTGTTTGTTCTTTGTTCTTGATGAAGGAGAGAAGTTGTATTTGGAGGAGATAGTCACTCCAGATGAGAATTATCGAAAGAGAGGAAAAACTTTCTGGATATATCTGGGACAGCTGTCAGCATCTCAACAGAATCTACTGAAGAAGAAGAAGATTCTCCTGTCTCTTTGTTGGATATCAAATGGAATGTCAATTTGCTTGAATATGAAAAAATATTTATTGCGATTTTACCAGTAAGGAAAAAAACAGATAGTGAACAGAAAATCTTTTTTATTTAACTAAGAGTACCTTGCTAAAGAGCAATCCACATTTCGATCTAAGATATACAGTGAAGTAATCAAAAATAAATTTAGTACAGTACTTACTTCTAAATTCAGCGTATTTTTAAACTTTCTGACATTCAACTATCATTTTTTATCATCGTAGAACATCATTTGTTTATTCAGTGATTCTGGAAGTTAAAAGACATCAAAGAATTTCTTGTAGAATTCATCAAACTAATATTGGATACGTTCTTCAAACGGTTATCTTTGTTTTTATGCTATTTCCCATTCAGGGTATGAGCGGTCAGGCGGCTTGAATACGTCATATCATTTGTAGTTCTAAACAATTTTTATCAAGTAATATAACATTGCGTTCCTATTTTCTCGTCCATTATTTTCGGATTATTCTCGCTAACATTGATGTTATTATCAAAGCCTAATGACTATTTTACATTCCGGTGTTGTTCTTGTGACTGCCGAGCTGCTTAAACATCAGGGAATTTTGAACTGAACACTTTATTTAATGTACAGGACAGATCGAATTCGTTCTACTCTACCTGTCTCGTTTGGTTTGTTTTATTTCTACTTAGTTATTGATCATCCCTATATTTCAATTGTGTCTGCCCTATTGCACAAAATTCGACCGGTGCTTTAATCTACTTGCATACGGTCTAATGTCATTTCGTATGTTTCCCACTAGTATATTTTTTGTATTTTACTTGATGTTTCTCTCAGTCTCGATTGCACCCAATATGTGAGTGAAAACTCTTTCAAGAATTCGTTCTTCCCTAAGTCTTCTAAGAATTTTAAAATTATTTAAAATTTTTGATCTAAGCACAAAAGCCCAAATTATATTTATATTGTTATATTTGTGTTGTTATTTCCAGTTATTGTTAAGAGAATAATTATTAAAAAAAGATTCTATAAAAATTAGCAAGGAAATTACGACTAATTCTTTTATGTACCTTCATGAGCGACCACCGCTCTCCATATTTTGCTGTCACTTGAAGCCCTTAATACGTTTAGTCTAAAAGCCGACCAGCTATCCATTTGCTCAAGCAGATCAAGTATTTTACGCGCCACGTTCTTGTGTCTCGTTAGTATCATATTTTCCGTGCCCTCATGTCCATAATTGTTATGGGTATTCTTGGAACCAGTCGTTTGCTATTATCTGGACATTTTACCTTGCACTGTTAGACACATTTTTCTCCCCGATAGTTTCAGGATTCGATTCCGAATTTTTCAGCCATTTTACCATCATTTGTTTGCCTTCTTTGGCATTCGAGTCTCCCATGGTAATCATAATGTTTTGTGATTTACACTGACCATTCAGTAGAAAGTCTATAATTCTTCTTCAGTACGTAAGCAATTGTAAAATGTATGTTGAAAGGCTCTCCCTTCAATTTAATTACATATATTCTTTAACAAAACTGACAGTATCTCAGAAGGCATTTCTTTGACTTGATCTAGTATCAATGCAATTTCTCTTTAACTGCATATATAATCCTGTGATTGTTCTTGAGAAAATCACCTTACTGCAGCAACGTAGAACATTTTTTGAATGATGCAAAAATTACTGGATGAAGGTCAGGATACACTAGTCGCTTATATTATTTTGTAATTTGTATTTCTTTTGAAATATTTTTAATTTGTATTATTTTCTGAGATGAGTAATCTTCAATAATATTGGAATTTGTTGATGTCGATTATCTCGAAAAAAATCAGTTATTGTTATTTCATGTTGGTCCATCTCTACCAAATCAAAGGATCGAACTCATGACTACTATGATAGCACTAACACATGTATAACCAACTGCTATATCCCCTACGCCACCGTCCCGAAGAACTTCAGTGGTGTGTTTTGGAGACTTTTATATTAAGTCTCAGAAGGATTTTTACAAGCAGATTATGTTAGTGGGTTCGTACCTCTTGTCATAATTTATATTTATTTCTGAGATGGGTAATTTTCAATAATCTTAGAATTATTTCGAACGGTTGTTCTCATCTTTGTTGGTATATGTTACAATAGACACAACGTAAATTGTAATTTAGTCGAAACATTGTGTCGATTATAACACCTATATCAAGTAAGATGAAAACAAAAATTCGAAATAATTCCAAAATTACATTTTTTGTGTTTCGCGTTTATCATTTTAGGATTTCCTCCAAGAAAAAAAGGTTTACATCAATGCGATTTCGCATGCACTGGAATGGTAGGGGAAATTAAATTTTTAATTGAAATAATCTTTTAATGTTCTTTGGCTATGCAATATTTCCGATTTTGTTTATGTTCTTTTTGTCCATGTAGTTGTTTAAATAGATCTTCCTAAAATTTTCTTGACATATATTATGTATGTATGTTGAAATGTTTATTGGATTAAGCTCACATCATCGACTATCCCTCTGTTTGACATCAATATAGAGGCAACTGCGTATTGTGTATTATTGACTACATCTTTGCATTAGTTAGGAAAAAAACCATCAATTAATGATTCTCAAACACGTATATCCACTAAAATACAATTAAAAATAATAATAATAATAATAATAATAATAATAATAATAATAATAATATATTATTGATATCAAATATCAGTATCAAGGATGACAATATGTTAAAGTGTATCATCAATACTGTAAAATGTTTCATTGATGACATCCGTATGGATTTTGGATTACATGTGAAAAAGCAACAGTAAAGAAAGGGGAAATTACAAAAAAAGTCCAATGGATATAGAATTTGTCACAAGGATTAGGGAATCGGAACATGAAATCTATAAACACCTGTGAGCCAGCGAACGAGATAGCATATACCATACCCAAATTGGGAAAACTGTACGAAAATAAAACTACAGGCGTGTGCGCTTGGTGTTAAGTACCGACATTAATTCACAAAAGAGAATATCAACAATAAACAGTTTGGCTGTCCTGTAGTGCAATATATGATTAACATCCTGAATTTTACCATAACTGAAATTAAACGAATGGATGTCAAACCGAGAAAGCTTCTAACTTATCAACGCATGTATTGTCCTCAATCTGTTGTTGTTTGCCTGCATGTGTCTAGACCCAAAGGAGTCAGAAGAGAAATTCCATTTGCAAAATCAAAACAATCGCTCTTCATAGTTACCTGAAATCTAGATGTTGATCTGGGTCAAAGAAACATAAAAGTAATATGAAACTTTATTCGGTAATAAAGGAATCCAGTAAATTCTGAAAGAAATTTCAAGTTGGTGAAGATGTGAATATAAATCATAATACAAGTACTACAGCGGCAAAGAACCTAAAAATCAAAGAGAAATTGAATACAATCTCTCAAATGCAGAAAGATTGGCAAGATTCTTCATGGTCAATATTCTGTCGGTACTAAATATTCTGATTGGGACAAACAACGTAACAATCAGTGGTTAAGTGCAGGATTAAAATCTGATATCGAAGGTTTTAATCTTGCTGAACATTTAGAATGCTTGCTAGGTAGAAATTGCCAAGCAAACATACTAAAATATTTGTTGACCACAAAGGCATATACTGTGATAAATACAAGATTATCAGTTGTTTCAGGGTATCAGGTTGCACAGTATTTGCACCAAGTGAATATAAAACTCGGCTTGATAGAGTGGATCAATATCTGCACTTGAATATGTGGTAAGGAAAGTGTATGAAACTGATATGATCACCCAGAAAATGTTACAGAGATAGGACCTGTTATAATTTTATGACTCTTTGCAATGGACACAGATAGAACATCCACATATAATTGTCAAGATATTGTGATGGAAGACCACAAGAACAGAATGTGCTTACTTATTGACATTTTATTTGCAGATTGTAATATATATTCAATAAACTATCAAAATCAAGTTACTTGAAGTGGAAATTTTAAAAGAAATGTGACACATGACGACATAAATGTTTCAATATTTTTTGGTACCTTAGCAATGGTTTAGGCATGTACAGAAACACTCATTAAAGGGATTTCTGGTAGCTCATTCCTTAAGAAAATACATAAAAATGTACTCACAATAATAACTCACACATTACTAAGAGATTTATTTATGTAAAATGTGTGATCTTATCATTCTTTTCTTTTCTTTTTTTTTAAAAAAGGAATGAGCGTTGGAGGATATCATGGAGCTTATTTCTAATCATAATTCACTGGTTGTGACACGTATGTTGTTGTGTATATAACAGAAATAAAAAATAATAATAATATTAATAATAGTACATATTTGGCTAGGCATCTTTCTTTTGAACATGTTTCGTTGAACATGAAGCACAAGGAGAAATTGATAAAATTCTATTCAGTTCTTCCAACATTCTAACATTTAATTTTGAATATTGGAAAAAAAAACGAAATAAAATTAATCCAAATCTTCTTGTTTGTGTGTTATATCTCAGTTTTAGCAGTTGTAATATTAAATACTAGTCAGGATCCTCCCAGTGACATTTGTGAGAAATACTGTTGACTGATTACAATGGTTTTGGCTCACATGCAGTTCTTTATTTAAACATTTTCTATTAATATTAGCATTAACCTTAAACAATTTGTCTCGAGATCGCGAAGGTATTAAACTTTAAATTTTTTTTACGTTTTGTGCTAACCTCTTATTTTCCGTAAGTTTCTCTTACTTTTTTCTTTTTATAATCGTATTTTTACATTCAACGAATACTTCGGATGTTGGTACAAAAAGTATCATGCAGTACTTATCTTTTTTCTTTCTTGCGGGCTTTTTTTCATGAAACATTTTCCTTTAACTGATTGTAATTGCGTTTGTGTTCTCAATTTCTTTTTAACATAAATAGCATCTTTCTAATTTGTGACATTATTAGACATTCTTCCTACATTTCGTTTTCATTTTTATATACGTTAATAAGAAATTTTTCGAAACTTTTGAAAAAAAAACAGTTTATTTTTCTTTATCTTATATTATTATTTTTTGATCTGATAACATTTTGTCAAAGACTGATTTAAGTTTTGTTTTAGATATTTAATGTTTATTTCTACAATAAACATATTTTGTTCTTTCTATTATTTATTTCTTTATAACTGAAGATTCGGGGACTACATTGCATAATATATATTTAATTTCTATTCCACATTTTTATGCTGCAATGACAATATCCAGAAATTTCCAGAATGTTTGAAATAAATCTTGATAACCCATACGCATAACCTATTTTTTTTAGATTATTGATAATCCATCTTAAAATTGCAATTTAATAAGATGGTACCCAAGCATTGTTATCTATTCTCTGTATGCGTAGAAATTCCTTTTTTGTTAACATAAATTTATAATAAACGTCTGTATGCAAACGAAAACGCGTTTTGTCTATAAGTTCACTGCAATATTATTGTTAATGCCTCTTCATCAATCTGGTTGGAGATTTTGTTTCTATTGATATTAGCAAATATGAAGTATGTGAGACGGATTTCATGTTACCGTCATCATATTTTGTTTAAAATTACTGCTCCTATGCCATAATCATTAGCATCTAAATCTAATAAGACTTCTGCTTTAGAATCGTAGAGCGCTAATGGTATGTCTGACGTTCGTATTTTTGTTACTTTAAACGCTCTCTTACACTTATCCATCCACTTCTATTCTACGCCCTTTTAAAGTAAATTCTTCAATGGTGCTCTGAAATTCTGAATCTTAAGTATATAAATTTCATAATGATTTGCTAGTCCAGACATGATTGTAACCTCGTAAAGTTTGTCATGGAAGGCATATTCTTAGTTGAACTTGCATTGGTTGACGTCCATTTTTATCAATAATTTGTCGTACGGTGTTTGATTTCAGACAAAAAAAAAATTACACTCTTCCACATTGGGTTTGAAACTGTACACTCCTTTTTTTTTATTCAAACTGTTTTCAGTTGCCCCATATATTGTTACTTAGATACATTTTTTATTAGTATATAATCTAGATGCGCAACTGGGAATTTTCAGTCTGCAAGCTCGGATCCATAGGTTGTTAAAATATAACTGGAGATGCCTCTATGGCCAAAGCAAGTAGGTTGAACATACAATCTGTTGTGCATATTGATAGTTATCTGAACATTCTTCTTCAACCTGTCTTTGTAATTACGCTTCAGGAAGAGTAATCTTCACAAATCTGTTTTCCAAACATTAAATTAGCGATCTTTTTTCTTTTAACTTAGTAATGATTAATTATTTGGTTATAAACACTTGTTTAACCCTGTTTAAAAAACAGCACTAACACGATTTTATTTTATTTTATTCATATACGTTGCTGGTGCTGTCCATTTTGAATGGTTAACGTTTTCAATGACACTTATTTTTTTAAGCTTGTCTAATTATTCTTTGTCTTGATCCCTGTCGCATGTCCAAATCCTGCCGAATGTCACACATTTTCGTAACAAAAATTTATCGTAAATAATCAGGCCAGTTGAAATAAACATATAATACTGTTTGATTATATACAGAATATCTACTTAAATACGAGTATCGATCAAAAATAATGTTCAAACAATTAATTCCATATATATATATATATATATATATATATATATATAATAAACAGTTATTGGTATATTCCAGAGGCCAATAAATGTGTCCAGTCAGTACCGAATGATTGTGGTATTTTTTAACACATATGCCTTAGCTTTTAAATAACTGCTTTGGAATGAGACTTTGCAAATCATTTCGTCAAAAAAAAAAGTAATTTCTCACATGAAACTTGCTATTTGCCTTTTAGAAGTCTTTTTAATATAGGTTTTCTGTTTAGTTTTTATGTAGCTTTATTGATTATCTTGATATAACTACCAGTGTCCATTTGCATTTTGCATCTACATTATTTCTGTTCACATACACAATTTTGGTGTGGGGTTCTACTATTTTTTTTACAGCACAATTCTTTGTACAAATTTTTCTATAAGAACTTTTCGTTGGTTTAGGTTTGTAGTGTAGCATCTTATGTCACTTTTCCCATAATTGTGCAATTATGAATTTTTCAACAGACAAATATCTCTAAAGTGTAATATTCTACATATAAATTATGGATTAATTGCTATTTTTCTACACTTGGTTTGCTTGTATACAATCATATTTTCACACTTTCACCGGCCTCGTGTCCTAGATTTAGGATTCTCTGACATCCGTCCGATATCTTCTGGAGATCAAGTTAATTCTGTTTTAGTTTCGTTAGAATTCTTGCCAGTATTATAGAGGCCTTTTTTTAACCGTTAAACCTTGAACGAAAATTAACCCTTTAAACTTTACCAGAGTCAGTTCTTTCATCTGAACCTTTCACTCTCCTTGTTGATGATTCCGCCTTATATTCGTTTATCTTTTCGTCAGATTCATATATTTCCAACGAGTATTGCATATTCAACTTTATATGTTTAAACATTTAGTAAATATATTTACTGTTTCTTCAAAATAATTTATCCTTTTTCTTTTTGGTAGTACAAAATTACAATATTTTCATGTTCTAGTGTGCTAACTTTCTCAACAAAAGTCTTTTTTTATTGCCTTCTAAGTCACTAGATTCTTACAATTACAAATGTTTTTACTATAGAGAAAATTAAAATGTGTAGTAGAATTAACACTCTTTTACGTGTTTATATAAATAAAAAAAACTATTGATATGTAATTTAAATTTTTTTCGAAATTGTTAGAGCAACTATAACTGAGTTTTAGATTATTCCTATTGAAAACTTTGCTAAAAGAATTATTTAGAGGAGTGTATATAAACATTAGCTACAATCATCCACCATCCGTTATCAAACATATTCCATCATCGGTTGAATGTTGCATTAACAATCACTAATTGTTTTTAGACACCCCAACCAATGGCTCCTATCTAATAAATGTTTCACTAAATCCCTGCTCTTCATGTGCTCTATCTCTTTAAGAGAAAATCGTAATACAATGAAGTTTTTTAAAAATCGTTGACATCACTATGACATCACTTTCTAAATATTTTGGTAGGTAAAAGAAAATAAATCACCTAAAGTTGAATAGAAAATTCTCAAACAAGCTATAATAACTAGATCATAAAATGAACTTTGTTTTCTTTATCTGCAAGAAAAAATAGAAATTATTAAGTCTAAGAAGAGTGACATATTACTTAATCAGAGGCATGAAACTACAGTAAATTGTAAACATATTCAAGAATGAGCCTTACAACCAGGCTAGAATTATAAAATCTTAGGTATGAAACTCCAGCAATTATAAACTTTTTATACTATTAATCTTACTCTCCGGATAATTTGCTTTAGCTATATGATCCACTTTCTTATGGTTTTCATTTTTATTAATTTTCCATTGAAAATTGTAATCTATTTGCTGCTTTAAATTTAATTTTAATATTAATTTAATTTTATTTCTTTTAGTTGTTTTTTTAGTTTTTAAGTTATTGTATTTTATTTTTTAAATTCAAATTTTTTAATTTAATTTAAATTTATTTACTATTTCAAGTTATTATATTAGCGCTACAGAATTTATATCTTCGTGTTATGATATTAAATAGCCTCCAATTTACTCTTTTTGAATAATTCCTCTGTTTGTGTGTGTGATTTCGTCATATTGCTTTTTAATGCCAAAGGACTTAGTTTACAAAAATGTAACGAACGTCTGTATCTATTTGCAATTTAATTCTTGCCAAACACTAAACTTTCTATTTCTCTCTTCCCTCTGTACATTTCTAACTTTTTCCACTTTGTTAAGCCCAGACAACATGTAACCAATATATATATATATATATATATATATATATATATCTGTCTCAATTTACTTTCTGTCTAAATTTAAAATTTATCTCATTTAGGCGTTTCCATTGGTTCTTTCCTCTCAGTTCTCCCTCTATTGTTTTCTTCTTGTTTTTTTGTTTTTTCTGTGTCTTTTTTTTCTTTTTTCTTTTCTAATTCTCGACTTCTTTTTTTGTTTTTTCATTTCTTCTGATCTTTTTCTTTTCCCCTTTTGTTTCAATATCCTCTGACATGGTACAAAAATATTACCCAAAAATAAAAGGAAGTGTTTTTTTGTTTTTATTTTGATAAAAATTTCTTTTATTATCATCATTATTAATGATCTGATGATACATTACTTTTTTTTTTGTCGAAACAAAATGTACAGTTTTGCAATAGGATGTAGTTTGTACAAATTATAAACTATAATATATATATATATATAGATTAATTAATTGATTGTTTAATTACTTAGTTTCAGTTCATAATAAGGTTAGACCAGTGCACATTTGTATTAGAATTGATCAATACAATTATATTGTTGAAAGTTTGTATATTTTACGCTTGTAAACGAGTTATTACCCGACCTAGGTTTCGACCATACTAGAAAACTAGGTCGCGTAATAACTCGTTTAAAAATAGAATATATATATATATATATATATATATATATATATATATATATATGTATGTATATGTGTGTGTGTGTGTGTGTGTGTTTAAATTAATGGATATATAATACACTATTTGATACTAACTGTTATAAATGCTCAATACATCTGTAGAGCATATATATATATATATATATATATATATATATATACTCATTTTTTATGATTGCATATTGCAACTCAGAAGCAATTCAATTTCAGTTTTCAATACACCGTCATCAGGCAGTGAAATGTAGTTAATTTACTTGTCATATATATCTTGATGACGAAATTTAAAATAACAAAATCAAACTAAAATTTTAAAAAAGACATCATATTAGATAATTATTGTGGTGTGTGATGTTATTATATTTTAAATGAATTGTGAGAAGGCACGTAAATTGGAGCAAAACTTAGTCACAGTCGACATGAAATTTCAAAAATTTTAAGAGGAATAGAATAAGAGAGCAGCTAATGTATTATTTTTAGAAGCGACAAAAAATTAAAAAAAAAATAAGTAATACGTCTTGAAGGCTCTTGTTGATATAAAAAATCTACATTAAAAAAGTAAGATTAACAAATTTGATTTTGATTTTAAAAATAGAAGTACTAGAAAATAGGGGAATGGTATTTAAAGCACATATATACAACAAATTTAACAGTTAATAAAGTTTAGTTTTAAGGGATATATATTTAACTTAAAGGGAAAATATATAGCTTATAGTAATCATATTGGTATAATTTTAGATATATTTAAGAGTTTGATCTTATGTTGGCAAGGAAACATAATTTCATTACACTGTCTAAAAACTTATTTTCTTGGAATTTAATTGTATGGATTTTTCTTGTAAGCAAACAAATTATAATTTATGTAACAGTTTACATGTTCTAGTTTTTGTTAATATCTTCAATTTTTCTGTAGAAAGTTTATTTTGATCTTTCAATTGGGAATAATATTAAGAGAGAGAATTTGATTTACTATATATTTTATTATTTAAGGATAGCTTATGCTGATAAAAACGAGACTTAAAATATTCTTTGTACTTCGGATATAATGTTTGGTAAGATTTGGATTTTCTGTAGTGCAGATGGTATCTCGTTACGCTTTGAAATTTGTCAGGCATCTATTCTGCAGATGACATCCTTTATGATCATTGTAATATCAAGTATTGGTGTTATTATCATTGTTTTTAATGATAATAACACTAATGATATTTTTTTAACTGTCGAGTTAGTAGAATTATGAGACCATAAACTGATATATATATATTGTTATAAAACCCTATTAGAGCACTCTAGCTATTGGGCGTGTTTATACGCGCTAAAAAGTCTGCCTTCTTCTACTGGACGCTCGTGGCCTAGGGTAGAATCGCCGACTGACGCCAATTCTTTCGGGTTTCAATCCTGGGTTAGGAAGCGACCAGAGCCTAAGCCGTACTGATGAGCTGTAATCCAGCGAAACAGATCTGTCTGCGGGTGACTATATTTGTACACATACTAGAAAGATCGAACGCAGTGAGATACAAACGAAATACTACACGGCACATATATATATATATGTGTGTGTGTGTGTGCGTGTGTGTGTGTGTATGTGTTAGTTTATGTATATATGAATTTAAAAAATCAAGAAATAAAAAGACCTTTCTCGGCCCAATATTTGACAAATCTTCATAAATTTATAACCTCTTAAAACGAAAATATATTTCGTCACAAGTATACGAATATGTGAACTACTACAACACAAAAACAAGTAGATGATTGACACCACATTTTGCCTGAAGAAGGTCATGAGACCAACAATTCGTTTAGCAGAAATCCAAATATGAAAAAGTAACATACAGTATATTTTCTAAAACAATATTTACGCTTCCTGTTTTTATTTAATAGGTAGACTTTCCTCTCAATTGTAACCACAGTAACATCCCCATATATATATATATATATATATATATATATATATATATATATATATATCCACTTATCCACTTATGCGTAAATAAACTTTAGAACGACATGAAACATTCCTTCTCCCTCCAGTTTTTGGTTGAGCAGGACATAGTTGGTTCTAAAATCTTAGCTGCCAAGCAGTAAGCCGTAGTAAACCGCAGAAATTAATGACAACATACTGCGGGAAATCTTCAGAAAATAAGCATGAACACCCAAGGTTATATCAAGTACGGTACTTAACTGACTGACTGATTAGTGTAAGCCTTGGTACTTGCTAGAAATAAAACGCCTGAAGTAGTACAGATATAAAATTGAGCAAATATCCAAATGCGTCTTTTTAATGTATTTATTCAATCTATGGAGTTAATTAATTTTAAGAGAACTAAAAGTACGTCTATGTATTATGCGCTGTGTCCACAATTTTAACTCATTTCCAGACAGTTTATTTTTAAGCTGTGGAAGACAGAAATATATATATTTTTGACCGATGAATCAAAAATTTTGTAAAGATCCAAATAGTGAGGTTAATTTAAACATTACCACCCATGTCTATTTACCTTGTATCTCTTATTGTAATTGTTTCTGAAAGTACTGATTTCATCAAATTTAAAATTTCGAAATGTAAATAGACCGACTTTTGTAACAAAGCAAACAATTCATTTAGAATGTACCTTGAATTATTTGTAGAGTCACTCTTTATTTATGAGTTTTTACTGCTTGTCTACAATTTTCGTGGTATTTACAGCCGAAATGTATTTTTGAATAAAAGAACAATTGAAGATTTAGCGAAATAGTATTGCAGTAAAGGATTTTTGAGAATAAAGCCGATTATTTCAAATACACGTTCAATTATTTATCTCGTACCTGGGAGAGGAGATAAATTCAAACTTTATTCATAGAGTAGTTGAATCTAACGAACCAAACACCAATTGGAATGTACTTTTCCGAATTCACATTTCGAGACATTATACATTGCTCCAATTTCAAAATTGACGGCATTAGAAGATTGAAATAAGGAATCGATTATAAAGAGGCATTCGAGTTCGAATTCTGCTAACGGTACTTTTTCTGTTTGTTGCTAATTGCATTGTATATCTATAAAAACAAGAAAAGAAATTGTAACTCAAATATGTGTATCCATTAAAAATATAGATTAGTGTAACAAGAAATCTATTACCAAAGTGAATATATCAGATTTTTCACCAGTAACTTTTCCCAGGAATATGTAACACTATGTACATAGCGGTTTTTTACGATATCTGTGTAAAATCGAAAAGGAAAAATACAAATTAAATGATAATATACATGGGGAAAAATTTCCCATTCGAAAAAAGCACTTTTTCATTTATTTTATCCGCTATTTATTTATTTCTTGGTAAGTGTAAGTTTACATGTTTTATATAAGAAGACAGTTACGAGAACACGAGAAAAAAGTGTAGGAAAGGTACTTACATTCGTAAAAAGAACGTAAATTTGTGTCCGAATCAACGTTACTTTTTTTAATCAGTGATACACGTTTTTCATTTCTATCTTATTGACACCAAGGTCTTTTCAATGTTAAGAACAAAAAAGCATTTAATAATAATTTCTATTATATATATAATAATTTCTATTATATATATATATATATATATATATATATGTGTGTGTGTGTGTGTGTGTGTGTGTGTGTGTGTGTGTGTTAGAACTGTCCAAATTATGTACAATGTCAAAACGTAAATTAAATGCCTAATCTCAATGCGTAATAAATTGTCATATATGTGTGTGTGTGTGTGTGTGTGTGTGTGTGTGTGTGTGTGTGTGTGTGTGTTAGAACTGTCCAAATTATGTACAATGTCAAAACGTAAATTAAATGCCTAATCTCAATGCGTAATAAATTGTCATTGGAGAAAAATGTATAAGAAATAGTTTACTCCCCAATACACAACAACACACACGCGCATATATATTTTATAAATATCTTTATATAAATTTATATATATATATATATATATATATATATATATACCATAAAGGTGATATAATTTTTGTATATGCGTTTAAAAACATGCCTGTGCCTGTATCAAATGCCTCATATTCTTAGTATTTATTACTTATTTTTATACAGCACATATTGAACACAGCAAGGATATACTTGTGTACACAGAGAATAATAAATACATATGCTATTTTTCTACCTACGTTTATTTTAAATTATTATTTTGATATTTTTGATGCAGAGGAAGAACTACTAAATCTGTGTTGAAGGTTTATGATGTATATTAAATATGATGAGATTTTAATGCGTTTCGTTTTTGGCTGAGTAAGCTGTTTAATTTCATGCCAAATTTTGTAAAAAAAAAATGCTGAATTGGTCAGTTAGTTCGTACCTATTTCCGATCCTTACTGGTCGTTTTTTAAGAACGTTTAGTTATAATAATGTTCGTCTATTCCATATAACATGCTTCGGATTGCTATTAAACAGACTCACAAACATACACACGCAAACAACACACACACACACGCACACACACACATATATATATATATATATATATATATATATATATATATACACTCCCTGTGTATATGGATATTGATCTGTGTGTGAGAGTGCTTGTTTACATATGGATAAACAATTGCATATTTCTGTGTAATATATAAACTGCAAAGATATATGTGTAAATAGATGGACTGACACGACTAAAATATACAAACCAACTTGGCTTATATTTATTGACGTTTATGAGCAATCATTGATACACACACACACACAAACACACATACATATATATATATATGTATGTGTGCATGTATATATAGATATATGTGTCTGTATACAAACATATATATATATTCGTATATATGTATATATATATATATGTAAAGATATGTCTGTATATATATATATGTATACATATGTATATATATATGCATATATACTTATATATATATTTATATACATATATACATATATATGTATATATTGATAAATGTGTATATATATCTATACGCATATATGAATATATTATATATAGTATTTACATTACTCGAACTATTGTCCTCATCTTTATTACCCTACAAAAGGGATGAGAATATTATACCCCAGTGATTGTAATAAATGCTTCTGTTCTAAATTTTTAGCACCTTTTTTAAGACTAAACGTACAAGGGCTGTAATGTCGTAGAAATGGCAAAAACGATTAGGGCAATAATCCGAATAATAGTAAATACTACCTCATCACGTAAATATAGACAATTAAATATATGTATATATTTTTATATGCATAGATATATGTATGAATATATATATACTTATATATATATACATAGATACATGTTTGTGAATATATATATATTATATATATATATATATGCATAGATATATGTTTGTGAATATATATATATTTTATATATCTTTACATATGTTTGTAAATATATATATATATTTATATATTTATATATGCATAGATATATGTGTGAATATATATATATATTTATATATATATATATGCGTTTTATATAATGCGTATATATATATATGTACACATATATGTATATATATATGTCTGTGTGGATGCATATATGCATATATATATATATGTATATATATATATATATATATAAAATGTGGATATGTTATTGAGTGGGCTTACTATATATATATATATGTATATATATATATATATATATATATATATACTGTTAATTTGCATTTACTGCAATCTATTAACACATGAGTAAACGTTTCCCAATGTTTCTGAATCAACATATACCCGCAATTTTATACGCCTCACACACACTACCAAACAAGTTTATATATATGTGTGTGTGTTTTTAGGCCTGATTGCACGGTGAATCTCTGTGTCTCCCTCATTTTCTCATCCTGTATTCTTGTCTTGTATTACTTACCAATCTTATATACAGCAAAGCATTTTGCGTGTACTGCCCAAAGTCCTTAATTTCAGAAACACGTTCCCCGCACTTCACATTCTATTTGAACAGTAATCAAACTGTTCATAACATGATCAATCGAAAATAAAATACTTGTTCTGTCTGTCAACGAGAAAAACCATTCGCCAGCAGAGGCAGCTGACAAGTCTTTTCCTGTCCGCCTACATAAAGCTCCAACGTTACCCGCATATGTCCAGATACTTTGGCTAATATATTTCTGCCTATTAGTTCATTTAAGATAAATACACGTCGGGATCTATAAAAGAAGTTGCTCAGTTGTGTCCTTCTAATGGTAATAGTAGCAGTATTATCAACTGTCTACTTGTAAGGATATTCAGTATTCATTGACCAAGCAACCAATTCTACTTGAATTACGCTTTTCGCCACTGCCTGGCGATCGGTTTGGTGTGAAAACGTATTATCTGAACTCCTCATCTCTGACGCTACTGGTAATATTAACTATTACCGAAGAAGGTATCATTTATTATTCATTGACCAAGCGGCTATTATTATTCTCGTTTTAAATTCATATAACCTTCCTCTTAAAACTTTTCTTCAGGAAAGTATCATTGTCAAGCTGGTTGATTTTATCATTCTCTCCAGTATTGATGGTAGGATTCTTTCCTAACTTTTTCAACAATTTGTTTGTTACTTGTTTCTGTTCGAGGTTCATATGACATATATTATATTCATTTTTGTTAATGAATCTCCTAAAAATAATGATTATTTTTATCTGGAAAAAATTTTGTTCATGTATGTATAGCGCCAGTTTAAAATTGTCAAAGAAGTATGGTCCTTGGTAAGACCTACAGCTTCGTTCTCTTAAAATCATTTTTAACGTTTGATCTTGGAATGTAGCAGTTTCAATATTTCTGAACGGGTTTGAGTGATTCATGACATCTATGGCATTATATTTCTAAATCCAATTTACCTGATGCAAGGCAGTAAAGCCACTAAGATACAAGGGGGTTTGTGAATGTGAAAGAACTATCAACAGAATACATTGTGAAGAAGTGAGAACAATAGAAGAGCAATGATGAAGTATAAAATGATTGACACTGCATTTTAATTTTTGAAAATTAAAATTGTCCGAAAAGCCTGGATCCGGGAGAAATTTTCTGGAGTGAGGTTATAGGGTTATATCTAGCCAATGTAACCAATCCAACTGTCAGATGATGATACATTTTTGCCAATCTAGCACGGCGTTAGATTTATAAAGTATAGGTACTAAAGTGAAGAGCCTATTCGAACATGAAAGTATGTATAGAAAAAAATAATCTGAATGCAACAATCTGACGTTGCTCGGGTGTAATGAAAGCTTTAATACTAATCCATGATCCTGGAGCTCAGATACGCTGGACGTTGACACGAAAGACGAAAAAGCAATAGTTGCTTTTTTTTAAAGCGAAACCATAGACTGAAAGAAAAATGAATGGACGTAAGTCAAATTTCGATTTCTTGGTATCGATATCAAATAAGTTTTCTTCGTCGTAAACTGAATTTTGAAGGCTAAATAAGTCCTCCGAGTAAATGGTATCATGGCCGAGACTAAGAACTACAATTATACCTATTTAGAGCCAAATTCAAAGCAAAAACTAAAATAAAAGGGCTGAAAAAAATACAGACCTACAGGCAGATAAACAGAAACACACACAAACTTCTTGCCTTATATATATAGACTGCGGTCGGAACTTTTGGTTTGATAAAGAACAGATTATTGTCCTCATCTTTGTTGCCATTATCTTTGTACGACGTTTCGGCAGTGTACGCTCCGTCCTTCTTCAGGAACTATGAATCACACCTTTATTACAATTACTGGAATATTCATGAGTTATCTCCTTCCAACCTTGCAATGACTTATTCACCGCTGTTGTAGTTGTTTCTAAACCTACAAATCTTTGACTCAATCACAAGAACTAACCAATGTCAATATCCACTGGGACATGTATCGTTAAATACAAGAACAACCGAATTTTTGGGACTTATAAGCCTAATGTCCAGCAACCCAATCTTTACCAGAGTTAATACTGGAAGTTTTAAATGTTAATGATTTTCTCTAGTATTTTTTTACCAGAGTTCATATTTCAATTTTTGGCACTAATGATTTTCTCTAGCACTCCGTTATACTGGTTCCCATATTGCGTTCATCTGCTTGCTTGGTCGGCTTAAAAGTTTTTGAAGCTTAGCCGATATGCTGATTCCTTAAGTTTACGTAGTTTCTAGTGGCGTTCTGCATCTATTATCTCAACTTTATCCCATAGGGTGTGGTGATCCGCTTTCTTACTCTATATATGATCAGCTACGCCTGACTTTTCCAATCCCCTCGTGTTACGGCCTTGCGATGTTCTTGTCGTCTTATCTTAAGTTGAAGGCCTGCAATACATGATACACACTAGTGCGATCATATCTCTCTATTTCCACGACTAACTTGAAAGAAGATTTTTCCGTAGTAGGTTGCCATTTCTTTGTGCTATAAAACCCAATATGCCCTGCTATTCAACCCAATGATAAAGGAAGAAGAGATTGATGACATCTTTCTCAAGGGTATCTGCGCGTAAGTGAATGCAACGAATCCAACCGAAATTTGAACTAAGCTCTCGGATTTCTCATTCCGAGCCGATAACCACATCACACATCGTTTGTTTTGCTCTGAACTTAAGAATATTTTTTTTTTATCATAATATTTCATTCTCAGTTACACTTTAGTGTCTTTATTGGCATACTGGAAGAGAAATGATGTCAGTGTTTGTATGCACGGTCCTTCTCCGAAAGTTCTCTCTACATTTTCCTGAAGATGTAAACTAGAGTCCTTTGACTCTGGAGTGAATCATCCTATATCTATCAATCGTTCTTTTTTCTCACGCTTGTATATAACAGGTGCATCTGGTTTGATCACATCTGCGCCTGTCGGTTTCACCACCAACATCAGTGAAATTGGGGATTGGAGTCCCGGCTTGGAGGTTATCCTTCAGACCAAAATTCTTCTAGTTTCTTTGAAGAACACTGAACGCAACCTCTATTCTAACATGATTTGTTGTAAATTACAGCTTATAAATTTATCATAACATAAAACAGAAAAACAAATCTCTGGAATTCGTATTTGCTGATTAGAATAAAATCCAGAATAGACTTGTAAAAATGGTAGAATTAAAACGGGATGTTTTTTGTCTATATTTCTGAGATGAGTTATTATTAACAGTATTTACATTGTTCGGACTATTGTCCTCATCTTTGTTGCTATTTGTACACAGTTTCGGCTGTTGTATGCTACGGACTACTTCAGGTGCTAAGAATTTCGAACCGAACACTTTATTACAATCACCGGGGTATATCATTCTCAATCCTTGTTAGAGCTCTTTTGGTAATCATGCGTTTTCTACAAAGATGGGGACAATAGCCAGAATAATGTAAATAGATTGTGTTTTGTTTTAATGGCTACCTGCTTGGATAAAATTAATCGGGGAGCTGTGTTCAAATGCAACTCTGGTTGCATTCATTTACATACAAATACTATTTGCAACAGCATGTATGCATCTTCCCCGAGATATCGTTTAAAAAGTAGGATTTGTACATGAGAAAAAAAATCATTGTTACCGGCAAAGGAAAACTCTTCAATAACTTCACAATCAAAAGTGTTGTAGATTTTAAATCACCCAGACAGGGTTGATAGTTCGTAAAAACACATCAATCACTCTATTATGATTTTAGGAAAGAAGCAGACATATAAATTATTCATGTGCAAGCACATTTGGAATAGAAAAGAATACTGACAAAACTGCCGAATTATCGACGAAATGTTTCCAATTAATATCAATAGTATAAACTGATATTAAAAATTCAGTGAAAGCTGCTTAGCTGTATATCAACCACTACGGGTTATTTAATGCCGAAATCTAAATAATCAGAACACAATAGTATGACTGCGGCGACAGATAACATGTATTGCTGGTCACATTTTTTAAATAGCACTGTTGGTCATTTTAAAATAGGATGTGCGTTGTGATGCAGTGGATACCGGCTCGGAACGAGAAATCGGGGAACCGAGTTCGAATTTTACTTAAATTCCTTGCATTCACTTACGCGCAAATACCCCTGTGAAAGGTATTAATCCGTCTCTTCCCTCCAGTAATGGGTGAAATGACAGGACAGATTGGGTTCTATAGCATTGGCTGGCGACCTATCTACAGCAGAAAGCAATGATAACATAGTGCGAGATAATCTTCTTCCCAGTCAGTCATGTCTCTTTCGAGACATGATCACCCACGCGTGTTTCATGTATGGCACTTGACTGATTTACATAAAATATATTTCAGGTAATTTTATTACAAAAATGTGTTTTATACGTTCGTAGATTTTTTTATTTGTATTTTTTTGTTTTTTGTTTTTTGTTGGTTAACTATTTTTCTAGCACACTCCACCCAAGTTTATTGAGCAGGTGTAGAGGCTTATCCCTTGTTCCCTGTTTAGGATGTGGTTTCCGGCTTTCTCTCTTCCAATCTTTTCACTTTTCTTTCTTTTTTTCTTCAATTGAGGTAGATGGACTAAACTATCGCCCCGTTCACATACTACCCACGTCTATTGAGCAGGTGTAGAGGCTCATCCCTTTTTCCCTATTTAGGATGTGGTTTCCGGCTTTCTCTTTTCCAATCTTTTTAATTTTATGCAGCCCCCTGCACATCAGTAGTGTTACCGTCTTGCTCGGGGTGATATGATAAAAAAAAAAAAGAAAAGGAATTCTAAGAGGTGCTACAACCCAGAGTCAAGATCTGGAAACAACAGTTATACAGCTTTCATTCCCCGAAAGCTAGTTATTTTTATTAGTCTGATAAGGCGATTGTATATAGCTAGAGATTTAGATATGTCTGAAAGGGTTTGTCGCCTTGCATGATGTACATATGAAAGGCCTAAAATGATTAGGATTTTTTTTTTTTAATTTTACGGCATAATGATTTATTGTGTAGAAATTTTGGACGTTTGGTTAAACAACATCTAACGTAGCCTATTCTCTTTCCAATATCCTTTTCTCTTACACTAAATTTTATACAAGAGACCTATAACCCGAGATATTTGTAGTGTTCTGTATTTACGAAATCTCTGAATTCGGAGTAGATGTCACCTTGCATTCCTTCAAATTTCAGATTACAATTTCTCTTGTAAAATTTTTCATCTTGTGTCTTGTTTTATGGGCTACATTTTAAAAGATGTTCAATTTTTGCTTAAGGTCATTTTTCCTCTGTATGCCTATATGCTCAGCAAAAGTTCCCCCCTTCATTAGTACTGCGGCACCTAGAGGGGAAGTAAGACTTAATCTCTCTTTCTCTCTCTTTCTCATGCTCTGTCTCTCACATATATAACTGGCCAGTTTAATAGCAGATTCATTTCTAATGTTATATGGACTGATTAAATGTGCGTGATATTAAATAGTCAGGCAAATGAAAGCCTAATATTTTAAATGCTAACATAAATGACCGAAACCAAATTTGTATATATATATATATATATATATAAATTCAGATAACATTTAGAGGGGAAATGGCCGTTTTTAGTTAAAGACATGCGTTGTCAACCCCGTTTAAACAAAGAATGAGAAAATATTCTAATGCCGGAGGCTTGGTAAAGTAAATGAAGTGGTGGAGGTATATTGGCTTTTTATAGTGTTAAGCTAGCGGAATCTTAGTAGTAATTTCTTCTCTGGTAGTGGGAGAAATATGGCTTGACAATTTGCTTAGTAGTGGTAGGTAAGAGGAAAAAGCTAACTGCTTAAACAAATTAAAAAAATGTACTGTGACTACATGAAAGAATAAGCTAATTATTGAAATTTAAATTTATTTCTGTGACGACACATACTAATGATTTCTTTACGTTTGTTCACAAGTACATTCTGATAGTGAAAATTCAAAATTATTATTTGTTCTATTAAACATAGATTACAACTGTCCGTTAAGCTATTAAGGGTTCTAGCTTTGCCTATCAGCCTCCACTTTATCTGTGGTTTTATTTTATTTTAATTGCCAGTATTTTCGGGAAAGGGCTGTTTGATATCGTAAATTGGTGTTAGTGAAGGAGTGCCTGTGTGTATAAAGCCGTTGCCTTCACATTCCCCCCGAATTTCCGATATAAATATTATACTTCTACTTCTCTCTCTCTCTCTCTCTCTCTCTCTATCTCTTATATATATATATATATATATATATATATATATATATATATATATATATAAATGGTTGAATTAAACAGAGACCTCACACACAAATATTTTTGCTTTTAATGCAAAAAAAAGTGATCTGCAATACTGCGTGCTAGGATAAAATAAATAATAATAAAATTCACAATGTATAAATACAGCAGCGCAAAGTAAGATTGAATTTATCCATAAAAGTCAAACACACATCAATTAAAGTTAATTTATGTCCGTGGGAACGTATAAATTTTTTCCAGCGTAAATTAATAATATTTTTTCTATACTTTGCATCATTTTGTCTAACGAAATGTTTGATTGAAGCTGTTACATTAAGGAAGTCAATAATTTTATTGGCCATCATTTTTAAAGTCCACGTAGGACAGGTTGGCATATTTATATTCCATATAATTTAGTAGTAATTTTATCTGAAAAATTTTTCGTAATATTTATTCGTAATTATATCTTTAACTTAGAACATTCAAGATATCAGAGATGTTCGTTGCACATATTGAAAATCTACATTATAATTAATCTAGATATTCTATATATACGCTGTAAAGCTTTCTAAAAAAGAAATTTCCAGAAGTTTAAAATCATACTCATATCAAAATTTCATATGTATTCCTTTTTTAGTTTTACTCGATAAGCTTAGCAAAAAAAAAATATAATTTCAAGAACAAATCTCGATATTTAACAAAAATTAATGATATTTTGTAATTTTGTTTCTTTCTCAATGATATAATGTACATGGAAATTAAACTAAATATCTTTTCTTGTGATCATGAAAGACGGGGCTGACACAAGTGCGCAAGGGTGACGTTGACATAAAATACTAGGTATAGTGGGTGATTAAAAATGTGAAACCTGACCAAGAACACAGAAGATGGCAAATGACGTTGCATTTAAATTTTTTAGAGATTGTAGCTACCAGGGAAGTAATTACACGAACGAGATTTCCACAGGCGGTAAGTGCGAGAAAAGCAGCTATTAGATAAGAAGAGTTGGTTACATATAATTATTTTGATGTTAAAAGAGCAAGATTTAAATGCTAATATAATCAGACAGTTAAGTACTATACGTGATACACGCTTTGGGCGATCATGTCTCGAAAGAGACATGATTGACTGGGCAGAAGATTATCCCGCAGTAGGTTGCTATTGCTTTCTGCGGTAGACTGGTTGCCGAGCAAGGCTATAGAACCCAATCTGTCCTGTTATTTAACGCATAGCTGGAAGGAATAGACGTATTAGTAGCTTTCCCAAAGGTATTTGCGCGTAAGTGAAGGCAATGAATTCAGCTGGAATTTGAACTCGGCTCCCCGATTTCTCGTTCCGAGCCGATATCCAATGCACCACAACGCACATCCTAACGCTAATATAATAGCGCGCTTAAATTCATCTAGCTGGGACACTAGAAAAAATCTCGTCAGAGCAGATGACATGAAAATATTGGAAGACAATACAAAGGAAAATCACGTCTGTAAGAATGTGACTGAAGGCGTAAGGATCGATTATATTGCAGATCAATCTTTGGATTTCATCGAGAATCTCGAGATAAATAGCAGGATCACCCGACCAGATATGGTAACAGTATTCAATGCATTATAAATGGGTATTTACCCCTGAGGGTATATCTCTTCCGCCTTCTTTTTTCTAAGTCAAATTTGATCTTGAAAAAATAAATGTGATATTAATTATTATATTGTGTTATCTTAATTGTTGTTCTTCCATCTACACTATTGATATTGTTCGGACAGTTGTCTGCATCGTCGCCGTCATATTTACGACGTTTCGACTGTTTTAAGCCGAAGTTGTGAATTCAATACATTGCCACAGCAGTGATGAACAAAAACATATTGAATTAAAAGGAGATAATTCATATTAAAACATCTAGACGCAGCATTTTTCGTAAAGCTAGAACAGCCTAAATTGTCAACACCTGAAGAAAACAGGAGTGTAAAACGACCGAAACGTCGTAAATATGACAAATAATATGTGGGCAAATTGTAAATAGAGTAAATATTTACAATATCTTATCTCAGAAATATGGGCAAATATTGATGGATCGGTAAGGACTCCATATACTAAAAATATGAAGACAATTATAAAAGTCCCACCAGAATCTTATACGAATATCGAAAAGTTTCATCCCTTCAACTTTGGCACCAAGACTATCGCTCAATTCTGAGAGAGGCCGCTGATATCTGAAAAGCTATACACGCTTTTGTGCAAGAAAGAATCCAGTACAACCGTTTTATGAAGCAAAACTACAATCCGATATCTCTCAGGGGCTAGAGATCTTCTTCAATAATATCGATGAAGAAGATCGAAAGAGGATAAAGCGTGATCTATGTAAACACTTCAGATACGATTTCGATCCAATCATGGCCTTCCAAGTACAGAAATTGAAAAAGATTAATGGATTGGAAGGTAACACAGAGGATCCATTAACCGCCCACCTCACCTGTCAGTGAAGACAGTAATAAACATCAGTCACAATCATCAGACTACCTCTGAGAAGTCAGTACTGAACAAGGGTCTCAACTTTGCAACGACCATCACATACTTGGACATCATTGATCGAATCTAGGATGTATGTTTTTGAACATGCTCGGTTGGATGACCTAAAATAGGAAAGGGAGACAAATACTGGGGAAAACAACCGCCTAAATCAACGATCACTAACCACTACAGAGGAATGACAACCTCATCACACTACAAGTTGACAATGGCAATGTGACTGAAGTGATGGACATAAGAGAATATACACGAAAACTGGATGACCACATTAGAAATGGCAGTACATACATGCAGTTGTCACAAGGTTAAAGACAACTACCTCACATACATGGTCTCCCCAAATTTTACAAAAAAAGGCATTCCACTTAGGACAATTGTCATCCGCTAATGAGCCGTTTCCTTGTGGATATCAGTCAGTTAAATGCCATTCCTAATAAACGTAATAAACGTTTGGGCGATCATATCTCGAAAGATACTTTACTGACTTTACTGACTGAGCAGAAGATTATCCCACAGTAGGTTGCCATTACTTTCTGCGGTTGACTGGTTGCCAACCAAGGCTATAGAACCCAATCTAACTGTTATTTAACCCATAACTGGAGAGAATAGACGGATTAATACCTTTCGCACGGGTATTTGCGCGGAAGTGAATGCAGAGAATTCAACTGGAATTCGAACTCGGCTCCCCGATTTCTCGTTCCGGGTTGATAGCTTCTGCACCACACCGCACATTTATGGATATAATTGATCCATCAGATGTTAAAAACTCTGTCCAGTTCGTGGAAGTAATTAAAATTCACCCATGCAATCTAACCAGATGGTGAGCCTGGAAGTGGTGATCTTGTGCACAAAGGTACTCACAGAGGAAACAGTATCTGTAGTTTTAGATAGACTAGCCTCGGGACTGTCCCTAGAAAAACATGCCAGTATACAAATAGATAACTTGATGAAGATTCTGACTTTCTGTACACAAAGAACATACTTTGAAATGAGATATGTTGGGAAAATTCGCCATAATTTATGGATAAAGCGCAGGGAGCAGTTTATGTATTGATTATAATAGAGAATCAATCTCCCGAATGTATATTTCATAGCAACAACAGTCCATGATGGTCCAAAAGTAAGGGATTGAAGGTAATGTTGACAACGTTCCTGGATAGAGTATCTTCTTGGAATCTGTTGACTATGTCCGTCATAGTATATGAATATAGAGTATCCTCGCCGCACGTAAACTGTTCAATGAAACAACGTCAAAGACAATCATTCACGAATGAACTTCCTGATTGGTTAAGCCTTCTATAGGTGAACTATAAAATGAGTGGCTCATGGATGTCAGCACAGTATATAATGGACGCAAAAAGTTCAGCGAGATATTTATGTGCATAATGACCAACATATACACAGAATACTTTGACGTGATGGCATTAGAATCCACATCCTTATGGTTTAGATACATATGATACCCTCATAAATTGCACCACAGCAGGAAGAGTTCCAGCAAATACTGGACCAGGTAGACTCAATAAGATAATCTATAAATTCACAATGGAGAGAGAAAACAAATAACTAGAATTCCTTGGTGTACTAATATCTAAAATAAAGCAGGGGTTCAAAAGAATGTAAGCTAACATTTACCGACAAATACTTCAAATTATATTCCTAGCACCAATAAAGTGAAACATCAAACAGAATTCATTAGTGTCTACCCAGAGAAAATAAACAAAAAATGATCAGTATAATCAGTACACTGCTACTTAAAATCTATGCTGGATATATGGCAGCAACTACGACAAACTGGGACAAAATTGTGTAAGAGAATAACAGCACTTAGAAAAGAGCCTCGGTCTGCCTTTCCTATGTGACGAGATTATCGGGAAAATGCAAACGATTTGTGGTCTAACATTTCGGAGCCACCATATCCGAGTAACAACTCACATAGAGAAGAACATGATTTAGGTGTTGCATATAGGCCAACCCATGGAGCTGTGCTAAAAATTATAAAGGATAAACGTACAGCCCCATTAAATAAAAGGCTGCAAAATACACTAAATTTGTAACACAAGGGGAAGTTAAAAAAAATCAGGCGTAGCTGACCACATTTGGAGGAAAATAAGTAAGATCACCATCCCCTTTGAGATGAGCTTGAAAAATAGACAGAAGACATCACTGGAAAATATGAAAACTTACGAAATCAGCACATATGCTAGGTTACAAAAATCTAAGCCAGCCAAGCATAGAAATGAATACCATATAGAATCCAGTATTATGTAGTACTAGAGAAAACAAGAAAAAAAAACAAATTTAAATATGAGCACTGGAAAAAATGGTTAATGGCACATTAAGTTTATAGCTCCCCAAAATTCTTAAACTGATGGTCTAATGTATAAATGTGAACACATTGTCTATTGGATAAAAGCGTTATTTGAATAAGGTGAATTAACCCAGTGTTGTGAGTTAAATACCTGGCCACAGCAAGATAGACTAACACTTGGAGAGTTTGAGGCCATGAAGAGGCATTGCTCATAGAATTAAAAAAACATATCCCGGTGGACCAAAGAAAGTGTTACAGTTCTAAATTCCAGTTACTTAAAGAAAGTCAGAGCGTACAACAGCCGTAACGCTGTAAATATGGCAGCGAAGATGAGGACAACAGTCTGAACAATGTAAAATCGTCTAAATAATTAATTTAACTCATCTCAGAAATATACATAATGCTATTTCGTTGTTCGCTTTTTATAAAATATATTATGTTTCTCATATTAACTCGCACTCAGTGACCTCTTGCTTTGGATGCAAGTATTAAAAAAAAGATTAACTTCTGTTTTCTTACTTCAAGTTATTTATTTATCCACCCGGGTTTTTTCATACTTAATAAACTCTTGTGCTATAATAGCTTTACTTGCTTGTTTGCGGTGAAAAGGTTAATGATGGTGCATCAAGTGAATGTAATCAAAATGATATCCCAATAATTATCTACTGTATCAGGTTCTTCATATTATACAATAATATATTGAATTATTTTTTTTTGTGAATTCATCACCTTACCTCATTATTCTGAATTTATATGATACTCAAAGCAAAATTTAATTACATGATTCGTTGAAGGATACTGCATTGTGTCTCTGATGAAAATATGGTTAAATGAACCACAAAATCAGATAGTGCCTTATAATTCAACAGCGTTTTTTTTTATCTCATTAATATCTAGAATAAATACATAGATTTTCAGTAAAATACAATTTACACTTCATTTCATATTCTAACCTGTAAGATTTCGAGAAAAATAAAACACAACATGACTTCATATTGCTGAAAAATCTTAACTGTCGCAAGTAGAACCCAATTGGCAAATATGCACACCGGATTTGATCTCGCTATAACAATTTATTGTGGCAAATATTTCGTTTAAAACATTCGTCTTTTTTTTAAAAAATCTTAACGCCAACAATAAATTTTGTGAAGAATCTTTGTTCCTATCGATAAATACTAAAACGGATATTTCGTTTATATTCACATTCTCTCCGATTGATGAATCTGTGATTAATAATAATTATTCGCTCCTAGTTAACAGGCTACATAGAACTAATAATGACTTCGGGTGTAACTTTCAAAACTCTACCAACAGATATAGACTCACAAATTACTATTCTCTCCCTGCAACAAAATAAAGTCTGTAAAATTAAAGGATAATTTAAGATCACAAAGTCTGAGAACGATGTTTACTGAACAAGATATATACTTCAGAAACGTTAAAAACGCCAAGTATGTATATATATATATATATATATATATATATATATATATATATATATATACTATAAACAGTCAATTGATGGTTCCATCTGATGATTTGACGGATACGACAGGCTACGAAAGACTGGGGTCGACAAGCTGAAGGTTACGGCTACAGCTCATTTCTGACATTTTTCAATTATAATTTGCGAAAGATTATCTGTGATTATGAACGGATTTTATTAAAAATAAGAAGACCCAATATTAGCAGTTTATTTACTCTGACATGTCTAAAAGAATATTTACTGCTTGAATAAACGATATATATATATATATATATATATATATATATATATATATATAAGACAGATTCCCATAATGATATATTTCAGTGAACCATTGAAACCTAAACAGTTCAGCTTTGTCTGAAAACAAGCTTCAATATCGTGACAGCCAGAGTGATTGGAACTCAATACGCAAACTATGGATAAAGAAAAATATCATTATTGTACAATAGGCGACTCAGTCATTTTGCACATAATGGGATTAATTAGTCTATAATGAGCTGTGAAGTTTCATAGTAAATTAATCAGACAATACAAAGAGGTGATCAGTCTTCATTCGAAGTTGAATAAACGACCCAAATGAAACCTATACAAGTGAAAGTATATATCTACTGATGCGTTAAATTCACATCGTTTGTTTGAATAATTATTTAGCCAGTGTCAGAAGTCTCTAAAACTGTACCGCGCATAGTGAATATGCTAATGGCTTCTGATTCTGTTCTCAGGTCATTCGAGACTTGTATCCAGCCACAAAGTTAAGAACAGGCGAACTCAGTGTATGTACATAGATGGACGAGAATGCGTGTGTGCAAATGGAGTTGGATTCTTATTTGAAGACGAGGAAAATATTTGAATTATGATAGAAAATATCATATTCTCTCCGATTGATGAATCTGTGTTTAATAAAAATTATTCGCTCCTAGGTAACAGAATACATAGAACTAATAATGACTTCGGGTGTAATTTTACAAATATCTGCCAAAAGTTATAGGCTCATAAATTTCTATTCTCACCCCTGCAATAAAATCAAACCTGTAAAATTAAAAGGATGTTTTAAGAACACAAGTAGTCTGCAAACAATATTTACTGAACCAGATGTATACTTCAGAAACGTTAAAAACGTCAAGTATATATATATAGTTACATATGAAATCGAAAAATATCACCAGTCAATTGCAGGTTTCATCTGAAGAATTGGCGGGCCGTTAATGATTTTCTTACATAGTGTATATTTGGCTTTTTTCTTTACCAAGTAGATAGTGGTACTATCAGTTTAAATTTTATTAGACGGATTTAAATTCGATAAATACAGTGTTAGGTTTTATCACTTATGAGACAGGAAAAAGAAGTAAAATCGAAACAATATTTTAATTCGCGTCACTATTCTCCCACCCAAACATTACGTTGCTGTACTGTCTGCTTTAGGTGCAAAGGGACCCAGACGAGCTATGCCGACGGGCAGAATCTTGTCTGGAGGAAAACAGACTGAAGCCTGCATTATGCAATGTCTACATTAAATTTTTACCCGATAACATGTATTTGTGTCACGTCATGCCTCAGTATGGAAGTTACTGGTGATTATCAAGTTAAAAACTTTGTGTTTAACTCTTTTACAGGGCACAATGGATAAATCGTTGGCATTTTATATTTTTAGTTTCGTTCATGTGTGTTGCTTATTTTTGATTTTGTCCACTGTATAGAATAATAGGGTCCGTTCGGAAGTAATGTGAGAAAAAGTGCAACATGATGTAATTTACTGTGCCATGACTTTCTGTAATGCTTGACATTTTCCCGGGAAGGTCCAATACGAACATTTCAGAATATTTGAGGTGTCAATATGAGGACAGTAAATCGAAGTTGGATATGTCTAACTGTGTTTGAAAAGAAATGGCAGGTCGGAAGACTCACTTTGATGGTTCTGATATAAAACCAATTTTTTTTTTATGAGGTTTCAACCTCAATATGAAGGCCTATATTAAGTGACTTCAGGTGGTAGTGCTGCCCTGGATCATGAACTTGGCTACAGGAAGACCCATTTTCTGGCAACAATATTCGAAAACTTGCCACTGAAACAAGAAAATCCAGTGATGGATGTGAGACAATTTCTGCGATTCTATCATCCTTTATATCTGGACGACAAACTCACTAATCAGCAAACCTTTGATTATTGTATCTTGAGCCTAGTTGAAAGAGAGACCAAAACCAAAGATGATTTGAAAGGAAGAATTATGGCAGTATTTATTAACTTAATAATAGGGACCGTCGAAATCAGCTGCAGGAGATTCCAAAGTCATTTGAAGGTCGAGGTCTTAAGCAAATGGCGATTTTATTAAATAAATCGAAACTTTAGTGTCTCAAAATATGTTTGTGTAAATTCTGGTAATTATATTTTTTTAAAATGAAATCTGTTATTTTTCTTTCGTAATTTAGACAACAATGCATCTAAATCAATCTGAATTTATTAAAATTTTTCAATTCTGTATTATATTGCAACATATATAAATCACTACATTTCTATCTCTTCATATCATGTTGCATTATGTTCATCTCTGTGTAGCAGTCTGTTCTTATCTATCTATCTATCTATCTATCTATCTATCTATCTATCTATCTAGTAGTCTGTTCATATGTATCTATTTATCTATATCTATCTAGTAGTCATATCTATCTATCAAGTTCATCTTGTTCCTATCTATCTATCAAGTTCATATCTATATATGTATCTATATATCTAACTACTATTCAGTTCACATTTATCTATCTATCTATCTATCTATCTATCTATCAGTGTGTTCATATCTATTAGAGTGTTCATATCTATCTATGAATTTGTTCATATCTATCTATGTATTTGTTAATATCTATCTATGTATTTGTCATATCTATCAATGAATTTGTTCATATCTCAGACTTTGTTCATGCCTATCTATTTATATATCTAAACTGCATCTAAAGATTATATGCAAAAGAGCTATTGTCAAATATTTCATGCAAAATTCATAGATGTGTTATCCAACAAAATAATGTGTATTATTATGTATAGCGAGTAAGCATGAAAGCAATTAAGTCCTAATTTTCAATTTCAGATTGATATTTAGTAATTTCTTCAGTAATTATAGCAATTTGCAGTGTCAAGAGATTATTTGCAAGAACTAGAATTTAGTATTTTGTTTCGTAAAAAATAACTAAGAAGGAATGAAAAGAACTATATAATCAAATAAATAAGCAAAGGACCATCTTCGCTTCAAAAACCTAGGGATTTGAAAAGAGACCCTCGAACAATCGAGAAAGTATGTCAAATGGGAATTCACCAAGGAAAAAAGTCTCAGGTTGAATTCAAGAATTTAACAAAGCGAGATCTATCACATATCCGAATAGAATTAATAAGACAACCAAATGCGTCAAGTGCGTTCATGTTTGAGGCCGCTGGAGGTCCTATGGTGTCAAGGGAAACAAGGTTTAAAGCATTAAGGAAGTTGTAAAAAATCAAATAGAAAAACCAATTTTAACAAAAACATGAGGAAAGAAGATTGCAGTGGGGAAAATACATGAAAACTTATTTCAATGAAGTGCTTTTTACAGACGAATCAAGGAACACCCACTATGGGCCCGATGGATGGGCTCGAGTACTGGTTTGCAAACAACATGACTTAAGAAAAAATTTTAAACGCCAGCAAGGCGGCGGTGGGATCATGATATGGTCTGGGAATATTGGTAATGTGCTTGTGGGTCCATTTAACATGAAAGTAAAATGAATTCCAAAAGTTAGATTGATTTTCTAGAGCAATATCTCTTTGAATGGCTTGATAACCAGTCTTTAGCCAAGCGTAGATCTATGATCTTTACGCAAGACAACGCACCAAGTCATGCATCAAACTCTACTAAATCTTGGTTGAAAGAAAATGGATTTGTTGAAGATTCTCTTGTAGACTGGCTTTCAAATAGCTGTGACTTGAATCCTATTGAGAACCTGTGGCGCATCCTGAAGAGAGATATTTATTCTAATGGAAGGAAATTCAATAGCAAGTGGGACCCTTGGGAGGGAGTTAAAGTTGCTGCAATCAACTTAGCAGCCGTGAAATTTTCAAATCTAATATCAGATGTTCACAATAGGCTGCTAAGAATTATTGAAAAGAAAAGAGCATTTGTGCAATAAATTTTAGAAGGTTCTTATTATTTTTGTTAATATATCTTTTATTTTTAAAATAATTATTTTTTATGTTTTTCCTTTAAGAAATTGACGACTTTGTTCTAAAATCTTTTCATATTAATTTTTACATTAGTTTTACAAGGAATAATAATGTAAAAGTATCAAAATAAATAATTGCAAATAAACTACTGACCGTCAAATTAATCTATTTGTTAACTTATTAAATTTCTTTCCAACAAAAAACAGTAGTTTTCTCTATTACTACATATCTAAGTTAATAATGTTGTGTAGAATCTAAACAACATCATAATAGGGCTTTTAACATTAAAGACGCAACATTTTATACAAATTGTTACGAGAAGAGAAAGGAAAGGTAAGGTGAATTGTTACGAGGAGAGGAGTGGAAGGTAAGTTGTCAAATATTTTTATCCAGTTAATTTGGCGAGGAAGTAAAGAGCTATACTTTTTGGAAATCCTTAAAGGCGTATATAAAGACTACTTATTGGCTTGGTCTACAAAAGAGGCAAACATATTTATTTACCCAGATAGTTCCATGAGGTTCTCTTTCAGGTTTTAGTTGTTCGGACTTTACTGTGAGATTCATTCGGCCGGATATACATCCTAGAATCTTTACCGGGGTTGATATGACAACAAAATCATTTTAACAACTCTTTCAAGTTTTTGTCTTTCGTCGACTAGAGAGATTCTTTCGGCTGGAGTATTTCGTTGAATCGAAACCGGTGCTGATGAGATCAGCACATCTTTTTATCAACTGTTTGAAGTTTTAGTTTTTTTGTTGTCGATTTAGGGATTCTTTCGGTTGGATATATATCCTGAAACTTAATCGAAGCTGTAGAGTTCAACCCATTATGCTATCAGACTGCCCCGGGCTCAAAATCTATTTTCATAAGGGCTAACACCTAATTTGCATATTTCTAGAACCTTTCGAATTTCCTGGAACATTCTACAACCTTCCAAACCTTCTATTTCTAATTTCCTTATTTTTACGACTACTTTCTGAATTAAAACATTTTTGTAACAAGTAAGTTCCAATAGAATCCATTACTATAACTGTCAAACATTATTAATATTATTTTTATGGTTAAATGCATCCTCGTAACACCAAATCATAACTTATATGACCTTACCCTCTCTTCTGATCTCAAGTGGAACCGCTACATCGAATCCATAGCTAAATCCACTGCTAAGAAGGTTGGGTCACTGTGTCGATCAAGGATGTTCTGTCCGCCTGAATCCATCCTGCATATATACAAGTCTACCATTCGACCCTGCATGGAGTACTGCTGCCATTTATGGTCAGACGCCCCTGCCGCTCACCTCAGTGTTCTCGACAGGCTCCAAAGGAGAGTTAGTAACGTGATAGGTGCTGACTTGGCGGCTCGATTACAACCCCTTCCCCACCGACGAAATGTGGCCTCCCTTTATCTGTTCTATAAGTAAATTTCATCGCTTCTGCTCAGACGAACTTAAGTCACTGGTGCCTCCTCAACAGGTGTTTACTAGTGCAACCAGAATGGCAACTGGGTCCCATCCATTCACAGTTAGTTTAGCCAAAAGCAGACGTCAATTCTACGCCTGCAGCTTCTTCTCTCGCACTTCCCGCCTGTGGAACTCGCTCCCATATTCTTGCTTTCCTGACGGCTACAACCTCCAGAAATTTAAATGCAATGTCAATACTCACCTACTAACCACTTGATTCTAGCCCTTCTCCCACCCCGTGTATCCTTCCCTTTCTCTCCCCACTTGCAACTGTCATTACACCTGCATTTTCATCTTTCTATTGCTTCTTTCTAATTGGTTTGTAATCCTCTTCTCCCCCCTCTAATTAATTTTCTTTCAGTTATGTAGCCCCCCACACCACACATCGGTGGCATTTACGCCTTGCCCGAGGTGAAATGATTAAAAAAAATCTCTAGACGCAGTTTAGTAATGTGTTCATATCTATCTATCTATCTATCTATCTATCTATCTATCTATCTATCTATCTATCTATCTATATCTAGTAGTCTCTTCATAACTGCTACCTATTTATCTATCTATCAATATCTAGTAGTCACTTCATAACTACTATCTATTTATCTATCTATCTATCAATATCTAGTAGTCTCTTCATAACTGCTATCTATTTATCTATCTATCTATCAATATCTAGTTGTCTCTTCATAACTGATATCTATCTATTTATCTCTATCGATTTGAACATCTCGATGTGGTGTAATGGTTAGCATGCTTGTCTCGCTAGAATCTATGACAAATGAGTAGTGAGATCGATCCTCACTATATTTCGGCCTTGTACTACATCGAAGAAAATACATATCTATATATCTATTTATCTAGTAGTCTCTTCATCTATCTATCTATCTATCTATCTATCTATCTATCTATCTATCTATCTATCTAGTAGTCTCTTCATATCTATCTATCTATCTATCTATCTATCTATCACTCTGAATCCTTTGGTATCTATCGATCTATCTATCTATCTATCAGTCTGAATCCTTTGGTATCTATCTATCTATCTATCTATCTATCTATCTATCTATCTAGCGAGATAGTTACGCGTGAGCGTGTACTGGTGAGTACCTGCTTCCTGATAGAAATAGTGGGTTAATTACTTCGAGTGCAGTTAGCTGGTGTTTGTTTCTATGTTAAATTAGAAATATCGAATACTGATATTGTTCATCCTTATTAAAAAGTTCATTATAATTCTAATAACAGAGACTGCCTTTGGAGAGTGAGAGAAATGAAGTTATCAGAATGCAAATGAATTGATTTTTATGTACATGACTTCGGCTAATGTTAATTGAAAAATACGTATTTTCTTGTACTTAGGTGAACTTGAATCAGCATTTCTCGAGTTGATCAATTGTGAACTCAATATTAATCTAAATGTTTTACTGAAAAGACATCGATCTTCTGCATTGAGAATTGATAAGATCGTGGACAATGTAGAAAATTATGTTGAACATTAAATACTAGTAGCGTAAGGTATATGCTCTTTCATCAAGTAATTATAGTGAAATGTTTTTTTCCAAGCAATTGCTAATTTTGCTACTAAGAGAACTGAGTCTCATCAGAATTTATGAGCGTTGTGGTGCAGTGGATATCGACTCGTAACGACAAATCGGGGAACCAAGTTCGAATTCAAGTTTAATTCCTCGCATTCACTTACACAAAATACCCTTGGGGAAATTATTAACTCGACTCTTCCCTCCAGTTATGGGTTAAATAATAGGACGGATTAGGTTCTATAGCCTTGACTGGCTACCAGTCTACCTCAGAAAGCAATGGCAATTTACTGTGGGATAATCTTCGGCCCAGTCAGTCATTTGTCGAAAGAGACATGATAGCCCAAAGCGTGTATCGCGTATGGCACTTAACTGAATGACTGACTGACTATTATTCGATTAATGATGTCACATATGGTCTGATGTTCTTCTTGTATGTATAAAGATTATTGAGAAAGATCTAAAGAAGAATATCCAATGTTATTGGTGCTGGTCTGGTGTCCCAGTCTTAGTCATATCCACACAGCTTTAATTTTGCAACTTTGTGCCATTTTAATACATTCTTTCCTGTGTAATATAACAATCTGGCCCCACCCGAGGAAGGCTGATGCAAGCGAGGGTGTTTCCGGTCGTTGAAAGGAGCGGATGTCATTTTGACCTTATTTCCGGCAGCAGCGGAAATAACTACAGAGGCAAACAGAACAGGTGTCTCTGAGAATTACGTGGGTGTGCGTGGGCGAGGCAAAACCGGAAGAAAAAGTCCCGGTTCTGGAGATTATAAAAAGACCTCGGCGCACGGATTCGCCAGACCAGAGTAGCAGTAGAGAGAGAGAGACACAACAGATACGACGACACTCCCGTCAACCCATTAGAGGCGCGCTCTCTCAATTCTCTGTCCCCTATGCTACACGGTTCATCGTCATTAATAAAAATATAACTTATATTTTTATATATATGCGTGTTTGTTGTTTGGCGATATACAACACCTGATGTGCTTTGCTCTGTCACATAGACAATGAATTTAAGGACACTGCTAGACTGGCAACAACGTCTCATCATTTTACAGTCGGATTGGCTAGATGTTACCTTAAGTTCTATCCTAACATTTTTTGGATGGCGTGATTTGTCGCTTGTGAAAATGTTCTGTAATTTTGCTTCCTAACCAACCAATTTAAAAGCTATATCAATCGTTTCAACTCTCGTCCCGACTCCTTATCTTCTATTTTTTTCCCGACCTTAATGTTATTTACTTTTTATTCTTTTACTCTCAGTAAATCATTGTGTCTTACGGGCTTTACTGCCTTGATTTTCTTTATAATCATATCACCCCAAGCCAGGCATTTTACTGCCTCTGTTTTGCAAGGGGTTACATCGGATGGTAAGTTATGATGAATAGTAACATGTTGTAGGGAGTGTTAGGAAGCGAGTAAGAGAAGGTTGAGAATACTGATGAGAGTGGAGTGGGAGAAGAAAGGAGTATGAGAGAGAGGATGCAGGTTAGTGAGATAGGAGATGACTATTGACTTTACAATTATATTCTTGGAGATTATAGCTGACAGGAAAACAAGTAAATGGAAGAGAATTCCACAGGCGGGTGGTGCGAGAAAAGAAGCTGATGAAGTAGAATTTGCATTTACAATTTATTGGTTTCAGATTGAAGGGTGGGACCTAGTTGCTAATCTTGTGGCTCAAGTAAATTTATATATACGGGGCACAGATGAGTTTTTATTCAGGTGAAACTAGGTGAACGTATATCTATAGAGTGTAAAAAGATATTTTATATATCTGTTATAGAATCTACGCTATTTTGGACAATAATGAACTATTGCTATTATTATGAACATTAGGAGAATATCTCTCTCAGGATGGTGTTCGGCTTGGTTGAGCCACGTCGGTCTAAGCCTTGGCAGTCAGACTGACGTGTAACACCATTTGTTTTCCGTTTAATATATATGTTTCACTAATTCCCGAGTTCAAGATTTCTTCCACGCCTATTCTTGGCCCTACGACACTGGCGACGAAGAACATTTAAGAAGTATATCATATTTAGGCATTTAAAGCAACATGCCTGGCCACATAGACAATTCCGCGAGATCCTTGTCGAAAACACAGCCATACTTAAACATTTTTTGTTTTTAATCATTTCACTGGGCAAGGCGTAAATGCCACTGATGTGCAGGGGGGCTATATAACTGAAAGAAAATTAATTAGAGGAGGGAGAAGAGGATTACAAACAAATTAGGAAGAAGCAATAGAAAGATGAAAATGCAGGTGTGATGACAGTTGCAAGTGGGGGAGAGAAAAGGAAGGATATACGGGGTGGGGGAAGGGCTAAAGTCAATTGGTTAGTAGATGAGTATTGACATTGCATTTAAATTTCTGGAGGTTGTAGCCGTCAGGAAAACAAGAATATGGGAGCGAGTTCCACAGGCGGGAAGTGCGAGAGAAGAAGCTGCAGGCGTAGAATTGACATCTGCATTTGGCTAACCTAACTGTGAATGGGTGGGACCCAGTTACCATTCTGGTTGCACTAGTAAACACCTGTTGAGGAGGTACCAGTGACATAAGCAGAAACCATGAAAGTACTTATAGAACAAACAAAGGGAGGCCACATTTCGTCGGTGTGAAAGTGGCTGTAGTCGAGTCGCCAAGTCAGTACCTATCACGTTACTAACTCTTCTTTGGAGCCTGTTGAGAACACTGAGGTGAGCGGCAGGGGCGTCTGACCATAAATGGCAGCAGTACTCCATGCAGGGTCGAATGGTAGACTTGTATATATGCAGGATTGATTCAGGCGGAAAGAATGTCCTGGATCGACACAGTGACCCAACCTTCTTAGCAGTGGATTTAGCTATGGATTCGATGTAGCGGTTCCATTTGAGATCAGAAGAGAGGGTAAAGCCGAGGAGGCGCTGTGCATTGCACTCAGGGAAAATCGCTTGGTCCATGCTTATGGGAGGCAGGAGAGGTTGCCTGTTATGGTTGACAGACAACAGCTTGGTCTTGGACGCATTGAAGTTGACAAGCCACTTCTTGCCGGAGTTCACCACAGAGTGTAGATCCCGTTCAAGGTCAGCAGCGAGATTGTGTCTGTCCGACATGCCAGGTTTCTTACTGTAGCGGGAGTAAATTGTGGTGTCATCTGCGTAGATGCCTACTCGGGACTTGTTCTCATCTAGGAGGTCGTTGATAAAAATTAGGAAGAGCGTCCGGCCCAGGATAGAGCCCTGGGGGACACCGGCATTCGTGCTGTAGGATGAAGAGGCATGCCCATTCAAAACGACCGTCACTTTGTGGTTGTTTAAAAAAGACTGGATTAGGTCAAGCAGGTGTCCGGTAATGCCGTAACCCCATAGCTTGCACAGGAGGCCAGAGTGCCAAACCCTGTCAAAAGCATTGGAGATGTCCCGAGCAACTGCACGAGCCTCGCCTGACTCATCGAGGGTCTGGTGCATGTACTCCGTAAAGGTTGTTAGCATATCGGCAGTGGACCTGGCAAAGCGGAAGCCATATTGCTTGTCAGAGAAGAGTTTGTGGGCAGTAAGATGTTGAAATATTTCAGCATTGAATATGGCCTCGAACACTTTCCCGAATATTGGTAGAAGACTGATAGTTGGATGGGAGCGAGGGGTCACCACAATTCTTAAAAACAGGAACGACTGAAGAGAACTTCCAGCATGCAGGAAAACAGGAAGCAGAAAGGCAGTAGTATTAGTGAGGACAGGGGATAGTTCAGGGGCACACCTCTTAAGGACTATCACCGGGATTCCGTCGTCACCGCTCGCCTTATGGCGGTTAAGTTTTGAAATTACTCGGGATACTACCTTCGGGGTAATATGTACGTCGTGCAGTGTGGCCTCAGTTCTAACGGGGAAGTCGGGTGAGCATATTCCAGATGACTCAAACATGGAGTTGGATGAGAATCTGCGGGCAAAGCACTCAGCTTTGTCCGCAGATGATGTGAGAATCTCAAATTCATGGATTAAAGGAGGTATAGAGGATTTGCAGTTGTTAAGCACCCGTTTGCATATCCGCCAGTAGTCCTTGGAGCCGAACATGCGGTCAGCTATGCGCTGTCGCATTCTCTCAGCGAACAACCGTTTGGCGTCATTCAGGATTCTCTTGCACTTATTGCGAGCAAACGTGAATAGGCGCCTATTGTGATCAAATGACTGGTTCCTGAATAGTCGGAAGTAATGGTTCCTGTGGGCAATGGCGGCCGAACAGGCAGTAGAGAACCACGGAGAGGAATGAGGTTTTAGGTAATACTTCCTGGTGGGTATGAAGGCATCAATGCCAGCTTTCACTCATGACGAGACCTCAGATGCACAGTCATCAACTGGGAGATCGAACACTTTTCCCCAAGGGACATCGCAGAGGAAATCGCGAAATGCATCCCAGTCAGCTTTTTGGTAGCGGTGGGAGGTCCTATAGGTAGGAGGCTCCTGAGGAGAGTGAGAATGGAAAGAAATACTGAGAGAGACAACAGTATAGTCGGAATTACCGAGCGGACAATGCTGCGAGACTTGACAGGCGCCAGGGGCAGAAGTAAAACATATATCTAGTAGTGAGGAGTGTCCGGAGGCAGTGCTTCGGAAGCGAGTGGGAAAGTCCACCATTTGCGTAAGGGATTGGGAAATAGCAAAGTTCATGGCGTGGACACCCGCTAGATCAGTAACAGAGTCTTTAAGCCACTCAGTGTGATGGGCATTGAGATCACCGAATACAAATATGTGAGCTAATGGGTGGCAGAAAATAGCCTTATCAATGTTGTCAGCAATGATATCTAGAAGGGAAGCAGTCAGGAGAGGAGGGAGAACGGTACAGAAAGAATAAATAACTAACCGAACTGAGGAGAGACAGACGAATACATACATACTGGTGGGCAGCAGATTCAAGTGAAGCCACCCTAGCTATGGGGAGGTGTTCGCTGACGTAGAACCCTAGCTCATGCATGTGGACAGTGGAATCCTTCCTTAAGAGGTTGAGATAGCCAGGGATGGAGAGGTCAGAGAGGGAATAGGAGAGTTGAGGTTGGTTTCGCTACGCGCTAGGATGTCCGGGGACTTTTCATGATGGAAAGCTTCTACGCTAGGAAAGTTAGTACGAATGCCCAGGATATTAGTGAAGGAAAGGTTAAAGGCTTTAGGTGGTTTGATTTTAGCTGGTTTAGGGTTGTTTCTGCTTTTCTTTGTCATAAGGTTTGTTTATGGATCGGGAACTAGAGTAAAGGATACAGACGGTCATTATCCACGATCTGTACTGGGAGAGAAACTGGCTA
>JBBBDQ010001706.1:372500-557500 GCA_037127315.1 Ascarosepion bandense
CAAATCCTTCTCTTGCCCTTTCTCTTTCACCCACTGTAGCTGCTTCGTCTTTGTCTTCAATCTTGTCCTGCCTAAATCTTCAACTCTCTTATGTAACCCCCTGCACGTCAGTGGCGTTAACGCCTTGTCTGGAGTGAAATGATTAAAAACAAAAATCCTCCATCCCACCCATTGGAGCATAAGCATCGACGAGATGCTTCTGTACCTTGTCCTTTTTACACAAACCTCTTTGTCCTCTGAGTGAGGTAACAGTTATTTAAATGTCATACGTGATACAACCTTAGACGATCATTTCTCTTTTGATCAATGACTGACTAGAAGTTTTTCCCACAGTTGATTGCCATTTGATTTTGCGGTAGACTAGTTGCCAACAAAGGCTAAAGTACCAATCTGTTTTTCTACTTAACCCTTAGCTGGAGGGAAAAATATGGGTTTACACATTTTCTAAGGATATTTGTTTGTAAGTGAATGCAACGAATTCAGTTATATTTCGAACTTAACTCTCCGATTTCTCGTTCCGAGTCGATATTCACTGCAACATAACGTACATCCATCTTCCCTCAATAAAGCTTTTGTGCAACTTATTATTTTACATAGATGCAGGTTTCTCATTTTAATTAACGAGCATCACAATGTTTATCAGTCCCTTACTAATTATGTATAGATGACTACATAACGATATACTCCAATCTTAATAGTAAATAATATAAATCTACGACAGCAAGTCTAGTAATTTCTCTGGGTTATCTCCACTCAGTTATTAACTTGGGAAACAAACAGATTATACATTTTAACGCTGCAAAACAACATTGCAATATTTCAATCACTATAGAGAATCTTTTTTGCCCCAAATTAGCATGGCTGATGCTAACCACCCAAAAGAGAAAATTATTGCTCCTTCTTGTTTTTGTTTGTTTCTTAATCGCTTCACTCCAAACAAAGCAGTATCACCACTGGTGCACAGGGGAGTACATATGGAGAAGAGTGAACGTTTAAACAGGAGGAGAGCAAAGAGATATATGAAGCAGTTACAGCGAGTATCGGAAAAAAGGGAAGAGAAATATGGGAATACCAGTGTGAAGAGAGCTGCGAGGGTAAAGTGAGAAAGAAAGAGAACAAGATAAACGAAGTGATGGGGAAAGGAAGAGAGAAGGATTGGAGTCAAGTAGACAAGAGATGGGAACTGACGTTGCACTTAAATTCTTCGATATTGTAGCCGTCAGTGAAACAATTATACGGAAGGGAGATCCCACGTTTTCTACTGACATGAAGTAGAGCGATTATACCGGATGAATTGCCAGGTACGTTGCTAAAATGTTGGTTCAGTCTATTGTCTGAGACACTTATTCTCGACAAAAAATTATTTATATATTTATGGTTACTTATATTTTTATAAATGTATTTGTATATTTATAAATCTACAATTAGACTTAACAGGTCTAATCAAAGACACATTAAAGTCAACATGAACTTCTATAAAATATTAATACCGTAGATTACATATCATATCAGTTATTGTTTTTATAGTACGTACATCTATTGTATGTTATTGGAAAACATGAAAATTCATCCGTCATTTGCATCAGTCAGTTAGACGGTGCTGTGATTATTGTTTGCTCTTAGTGTATTCGTCGTTGGACGCGATAGGTGTTGCAAGGTTAATAGAATACTGAATTTCTGTTTCAATTTTATATTAATTTCGTTGTTAATAAACTAAATATGTTCACCAAACATAAGATTTTGTGAAATATATCCATGGCAGCCTGCTGAATATGAGGCAAATAGCTTACAGTAAATTTTAAGAAAATTGTGGGTTGTCATGCGCTGGATATCGAGACGGAACGACAAAAGAGGGAGACAAGTTCGAATTCCAGTTGAATTTCTTGCATTCACTTACGCACAAATACTCTTGGAAAAGGTATTAATCAGTCTCTTCCCTCCAGTTATGGGTTAAATAGTATGGTAGATTGAATTCTATAGCCTTGGCTAGCAACTATTTTACTGAAGTAAGCAATGGCCACCTACTGAGGGATAATCTTCTGCCTAGTCAGTCATGTCTCTTTTGAGACTTGATCGTCCAAAGCGTGTATCGTGTATGACATTCAACTGACTGATTGTAATGATTCGCATTTTACACCAGCCATATAAGTCGATCCTGAGCATGGACATACGTTTTAGGCCTGAAAACTCTGCTCGTACGCAAAAATGTACGATAGTAATTCTCTTTATCGAACTCGAAATCTCTTTCTTGTTATTTCTTTCTTTGTTTATAATCTACTTACACATGTGTACTAATTTCTCAAAAGATTGAAGTTTTTTATGCATATCACAAGCCATAGGATTGAAAATCTTCAATCCTTCATTTTTGGTGATAAGAGATTACTAGTTTCTTTCGAGACATGTGATAATCATGTTTCTACTAAGAAACCCAACTACGTCTCATGGTAATATTATGATGAACAGTTTTTTTGTTTTTTTTTAAATATTTTATTTAAGGAGTCCTACACGTATGTGCGTTGTGGCGCAGTGGATATCGGCTCGGGACGAGAACTCGGGGAACCGAGTTCAAATTCCAGTTGAAAACCTTGCATACACTTACGCGCAAATACCCTTGGGAAAGGTATTAATCCATCTCTTCCCTCTAGTTATGGGTTAAATAATAGGACAGATTGGGATCTATAGCCTTGGTCGGCAACCAGTCTACCGCAGAAAGCAATGGCAACCTACTTCGGGATAATCTTCTGCCCAGTCAGTCATGTCTCTTTCGAGACATGATCGCCCAAGCGTGTATCGCGCATGGCACTTAACTGACTGACTGACACGTGACAGTATTGTCTTTGAATAGATAAAGGTATATTAGTTATAGTTAACGGTTGAGATGACAAGTGATCTATATTAATGTGGATATGCATGTACACATCAGTCAGTCAGTAAGTTAAGTGTAATACGTGAGACACGCTTGGGCGATCATGTCTCGAAAGAGACATAACTGATTGGACAGAAGATTATCCTGCACTAGTTTTCCATTACTTTCTGCGGTAGACTGGTTGCCAGCCAAGACTATATAACCAAGTACGTTCTGTTATTTAACCAATAACTGAAGAAAGAGGCGGATAAATACCGTAAGTGAATGCAAGGAATTCGACTGGCATTCGAACTCGCCTCCCAGATTTCTGGTTCCGAGCCGATATCCACTGCATGATAACGCACGTGAAAATCTATCTACCGTGAATTTAATGACACTCAAACATACAGACATATGCATGCACATATAAAGCTACATTTTTCAATAGAGGCATTAGTGTAAAATGATTTTATATTTAGACTGGTCAGGAGGTTGTCAATCATATTTTTTACTTTTGTTTTCCAACAATACAACATTTCATATTCAATGCGAAACAAAAGCTAATAAAATATTCACAGATAGAAAAGCTGTTTTCCTGATGAACCCAACGAATCAAACAAATATGTAGTATTCCACCAATTTACTATATCATAGCTACAAACGAAAAGAATTTATGTAGTCTCAACAGAAACTTTGTCATAAGTCCAAAACAACAAGCCAAATCTTGAAGCAGAACTTTACTATATCAACCGCAATGATTGTAATAAGGATATATTCTAGAAACCTCAAGAAGCTTAAACAAAAGATTATATGAACAAAAACAAACATCTTTAAAAACACGACACAAATCACAACCATTATTTTTACTTAAAAAATACTACTTTAACTAAAGATGAAATATTTCACAAGGAGGTGCTTTAATGCACAGTAAATTGACGTCCAAGTTCTTACAATTTTTCACCATATTGGAAGATTTTCTGCTATCAAAATGTAAGATAACTTAAATAATTTGATGGAAATGAAAAGAAAAAATATAAATGAATTTGGTTTGCAAAGAATTATATGAAAAAAATGATTTGAAAACATAGAAACTTCCTGCGTCTCCCCTTCATGTGCATGCGAAGTCATAAAAGCGTTAATAAACCCAGACTGATGAAGTCGTAACGGAGCAAACGCGACACCAGTAAACATTTTCAATTCTGTCTTATAATTATCTCAGTACTGTTTATGATAATTCAAACATATACATCGTTGTCACATATTATACCATATATGATAAAAAAAAGCGAAAAACAGGTAGATTAAAACCCACTGTTCTTGCATTTACTTTTATAAAGAGTTCTCATTCCAAAGTAGAGATTGATACTGTAATTTTGTTATTACAATGGTTATAAAAGCATTATATCACTACAAAAAATTTTAATGGTTCAGAACAATGTTGTTCTTCCTCAAATGATATTTTGAATTAAATGGTGAAATGATTTGATTAGAAAATAATTAGTGATTCATCGTCATTTAAAAACTGAGGCGGTGGTAGTTGGAGAATATGCTTGTAGATGTGTCAATATTGTTTAATCAAAAAAAGAATTAGGTTTAACTATGAAGTTTCAAATTTGGGTCGCGAATGGAAGAAGAGTACACTGGTGTCAGGGCATGTCACCTTTTAATTTTGTCTTGATAAGGTACACAGTGAGATTCAGTCAGTCAGTTAAGCGCCATACGTGATACACGCTTGGGCGATCATGTCTCGAAAGAGACATGACTGACTGGGCAGAAGATATATCCCGCAGTAGGTTGCCATTACCTTTCTGCGGTAGACTGGTTGCCGACCAAGGCTATATAACCCAATCTGTCCCGTTGTTTAACCCATAACTGTAGGGAAGAGAAGGATTAATACCTTTCACAAGGGTATTTGCGCGTAAGTGAATACAATGGATTCAGCTGAAATTTGAACTCGGCTCCCCGGTTGCTTGCCCCGAAACGATATCCATTGTACCACAACGCACATCCTGACAGTGAGATTACACATTATTAAATGGGTAGACTCTGGTTAGATTTTTTAAATTTGAATTTGTACGACCCTATGAGTAAAGAGGCTCTAATAATTAGGTTGGAATTAGAATTAAGTAATTATAGTATGCGGATGTGCGTTGTGGTACAGTGGATATCGGCTCGGAAGGAGAAACCGGGGAGCCGAGTTCGAATTTCAGTTGAATCCATTTTATTCACTTACGCGCAAATACCCTTGGGAAATGTATTAATCCGTCTCTTCCTTCCAGTTATGGGTTAAATAGCAGGACAGATTGGGTTCTATAGCTTTGGTCGGCAACCAGTCTACCGCAGAAAGCAATGGCAACCAACTGCGGGATAATCTTCTGCCCAGTCGGTCAAGTCTCTTTCGAGACATGATCGCCCAAGCATGTATCACGTATAGCACTTAACTGACTGAATTATAGTATATTACGTTTTGTTGTAGTTAAGAAATTCGAAACATTATTGTGTGGGTCACTTATTTTAGTAAAATGATTTTTAATTTTTAAGTATTATTAGAGTATAAGATATAAATTTAACATTGTATTTAATTATATTTTACAGAAAAATAGTGTCGACGTTTACATAAAACCATTAATTCATCTCTATGATCCAGTAAATTTTACTGCAGCTTTTCAATCTATTTAAATAATGTATGGTCCTACTATTTATCTTACCCAAACAAAATTAAAAAGTAACATGCCTACTCTGCTTCTTTTCGAAAACAAAATATACAATTTTAATGTTCAACCTCATTCTCATTTTTGATTGAACAGTACTGACACACCTACAAGTATATTCTATAATTACCACCCCTTCATTTTCTAAATAACCATGAGTCCATCACATATTTTTCTAAATAAATCGTTTTCACCATCTTAAAATATCACCTAAAGAAGAAAAGTATTCTTATGAAATATAAACATTTTTGTATAGTGATATAATGCTTTTATGAACCATTGTAATAACAAAACTACAATATATATATATATATATATATATATATATATATATATATATATAATGGTTTTATCGTCATGTAGATCATTTTTTCGGAGGCTTGGCTTTTGCAGATGTAAATATTACCGGAGTTTAATGTTATGTCTCGGCATTTGACTGAGAGGAGTCATGCCTGACGTTCACATCACGCTTTGAAACGTTTAAATATCAGTTCTCGTGCGAACACCGAAACGTCGAGCCTGGTCAGTACTTAAATGAGTGGCGACTTGTGATTACCATAATCTGGAATATTCTTTGTGCTTGTAGTGTGATGAGTATCGACTATCAGTTGGAAATTTGAGAGGCGGCTTTTAATTTTAGTCTCATTTGTTATGTTCACTTACGGGCATATATCTTTGGAGAAGGTATGAAACAACCCCATGTTCACTAAGCTATTGGTTACTTGCATCAGTAAAGTATCATTACTTTCAAAAAGTTATTACAATCTAAACATATTTTACAGCTGTGTAAGTAAAAGCTTCAAAATGTTGATAATACGTAATAAATCATACTAATCCCATGAGTTCACTTTATGTTTCTGATAAAGTTAAGTGTAGGAACTGAAGAGGTTCGAATTCGATTTTGGCTTGCCGGTTCCAGTTTATATGCAATGAAAGTTACAATTCACACAATTTTTTTCTTTCTTTCGTTTTGTCGTTTTACTGATTGATTTTTTTTTTTAATCATATCACCCCAAGCAAGGCGATAATGCCACCGATGCGCAGGGGGCTACGTAAGAGTAAAAAGATTGGAAAAAGAGGAAGCCGGAAACCACATCCTAAACAGGGAACAAGGGATGGGCCTCTTCACCTGTTCAATAGATGTGGGTGGAGTGTGAACCGGGCGATAGATTAGTCTATCTACTCCAATTGAAAAAAATAAATAAATAAAAGAGAGTGAAAAGATTGGAAAAGAGAAAACCGGAAACCACATACTAAACAGGAAACAAGGGATGAGCCTCTTCACCTGTTCCATTCTTATTGCTTTTTTCTTTCTTTTTCTTTCTTTCTTTCTTTTTTTGTTTTTCTTTCTTTCAGTATCGTTTTTCCTTATTTCCATATTTTTTTTTTATTTCCTAATTTCTTTTTCTTTCTTTTTCTGTATTGCATTCATTTTTACATTGTTTTTTTCTTTCTTTTATATATATATATATATATATATATATATATATATGTTTGTGTGTGTGTATGTATGTGTGTATGTATGTATATGTATGTATATGGGCGTGTGTTAAAACAGCTTTAATTGTGCTATATTTACGTGTTAAACTGTTGAATATCAGGAACAGAAATTATGGAAATATGAAAGTGTATATTGTAGCCAACCCGCATATGCGTCTGGGTGTTATCTTAAATGTTTATATATATATATATATATATATATATATATATATATATATATATATATAGCGCATTGATTTACATTGTTTATACTACTTGGATTATTGTCAAGTAACCAACGAGTAAGACAAAGAGTAAAGTCAGGAACTAACTAACGTCTATATCCACTGGGCCATGTGTCTTTAAGGACACATATTCCAGTAGATATAGACGTTGGTTAGTTCCTGTGACTTGAACAAAACAGTCGTGAGTTCAATACAAGGACAGCAGTGGTGAACAAGTAACTTACTGGGATAGAGAGAGATAATCCATTCCTTCCAGAAGAGACAGTAGGCAACGAATGAAGTTCATATACTCCAGTTATTGTAATAAGGGCTTCGGTTTGTAATTCTTAGCAGCTGAAGTAGGCCAGAGCGTACAACGACCGAAAGGTCGTACAAATGGCAATAAAGGTGAGCACAATAGTCTCCATATAATCTGAGAATTGCATTATCATTCTGCGTTAAAAATATGTTTTTATTAAACTTTCAGTTATGTGAAGGTCGATCAGTCTCTACTCTGCAACTGAAAATTGCGTTGTGCATGAAACTCCAAATGGTGCTAACACACACACACACACACACACACACACACACACACACAGATATATATATATATAGTGAGTGTAAGACGCTTATAGCTATTAGTATATATTGCAATGAACTGAAAAAACATCGTCTAATAAATTACTTATTTGCTTGGAATTTTTTTATTGGGCTCGTGAGTAATGTTAGTTTTAAAACAGATGTAAATAAAAACATGAATTAGAGTAGCATAACGAGCCAATTTAAATCTGGCGAAAGTGATATCTTTCTTAAGCAATTTACTTCAGGAATCTATATTACAATTCCAGACACCGTATTTCCTCATATTCCAGCCGGATGGCACAGTGTCTTCCCAATCATATTCGTGACTCAACTACCTGAAGCGCAATCTTCCAACGGAAACTCATCGTTTTTATCTGGTTCCACTGGTATAATTTTCCAATCTATTCGACAAATATTTTTGTTGTATGAGGACTATTTTTAGTTCTCTTTTTTTATTTTTTTAAAATTTTTTCGTAATGCCTATTTTTGACTTTTTAATTTAGGTTAATTATCATTTTCCTTGTTGCCTGTTCGTTTTTCTTTCATCTTTTATTTTTTGTTTTATGGCTTATCATCTTTTAAATGACCATTTTCATTCCTTCTTAGATTCGCATGATATGTTTAATATTGTTTTGTTTTAATTTTATTTTTTAGTTTTTTTACCTCTATTTCTCTATTTTGTTTCTATTTTGTTTTTATCTTTCATTTTTCTTTACTTTCTTTGTTACTTCTTTTCTTTCTTCTTTTCTTCCTTTCTTCTGTTCTTCCTTTCTTTTTTCTTCCTTTCTTCTTTTCTTCCTACCTTCTTTTCTTCCTATTCTTCCTTCCTTCTTTACTTCCATCCTTCTTTCTTCCTTCCTTCTTTTCTTCCTTCCTCCTTTTCTTCCTTCCTTCCTTCCTTCCTACTTTTCTTCCTTCCTTCTTTTCTTCCTACCTTCTTTTCTTCCTTCCTACTTTTCTTTCTACCTTCTTTTCTTCCTTTCTTCTTTTCTTCCTTCCTTCTTTTCTTCCTTCTTTCTTTTCTTCATTTCTTCTTTTCTTCCTTTCTTCTTTTCTTCCTACCTTCTTTTCTTACTTTCATTCTTTTTTCTTTTCTTTCATTCTTTTTTCTTTTCATTCATTCTTTTTTTCTGTCTTACTTCCTTTGTGTTTTTATTCCTTTATGTCTTTAATACTTTCTTATATTCCTCCTTTATTACTTTCTTCCTTTCTTAATTTCTTCTGTGTTCATTTTCTTCCCTTCTTTCCTTGTTCCTTCCTTTCTTCCTTTCCTCTTTCTTTCTTTTCCTTTTTCTTTTTTTCCTCACCTGCTTTTTTCATTCATTTGTTTGTTTGTTTCTTTCTTTCTTTTACTTTATTCCATTCCTTTCTTCCTTTCTTTCTTCCTTTCTTTCTTTCTTTCTTTCTTTCTTTCTTCCATTCCTTCTTTCTTTTGGCTTTTTTTCTTCCTTCCTTCCCTTCTGCCTTTCTTTATTCTTTTCTTCTTTCTTTCTGTCTTTCTGTTATCCTTTCTTTCTTCTTTTCTTTCTTTCTTTTTCTATATTCTTCCTTCCTTTCTTTCTTGCTTTCTCTTTCTTCCTCTATATCTTTCATTCTTTCTCGTTCGTTCTTGCATGAGATAATGCAGCTAGAAATAATCTGGTGTTTCTCTTATTTATCTGGATATTCTTCGTACCACCCATGAATTTAGGCAACGTCGACCCTAGCAACTAGATGGCTGGCCGCTTAGGAATATCACACGATGTTAGATTGGTGGTGCAATGGATAATGACACGGGATTAGTTAATCGGAAAGCCGACTCCAAATTCCAGCAGAGTTCGCTATATGCGCAAATACATTGAGGAAAGGTATGATCTACCTTTTCTCTTATCAGCTATGGTTTTATTAGAAAAAATATACCATGATTATCTCACCATCCCCTATTCTTACAACCTAAAAAACTTCCTGGCAATTATTTGATAAAATATAGAAAACTAATCAATCCATTCAATGCATATATCATTGAGAGAATCAAAAGATGAATCTGCAATATCATCGGTGCTGACTTGGCATCTCGGTTTCAGTCAAGTTCCCACTGCTGTAATGTAGTATACCTGTGCATTTTTACGGTGTTTGATTTGATGAACATTCTTCTTTGGTACCTAGACTTCAAAAATATAAGCGCAGTATTAGATTGATAATATCATCATTTTTCTGTTTCCTCTTCACAATACTCTTTTGTAAAACTCTTTTTCAGCGTCTTGTTTTTCTGTTAACTACGATCTTTAAAAGTGTAAGTACAACGTCGATAATCATCTTTTGCCTTTTTTAATCGTTTTACACGAAGCAAAGCGGTACCACCACTGATACACGGGGGGTACATAAGAGAGTAAAAGTTAAGGCAGGTGGAGAGTGAAGAGAAAGACAAACAAGTTACAGGGGATGTCAGACAAAGGACAAGAAAATGATGGGAACGCAGGTGTGAAGACAGTTGCGAAGGTAGTGAGAAAGGCAAAGAAAAACATACATAGGTTGATGTACAAAGAACTGGAGTCAAGTGGGTAAGAGTGGGGAACTGACATTGCATTTAAATTCCTGGAGTTTCTATTTGTCAGGAAAGCAAGTATACGAAAGAAGTTCCATAGCCTGGAATTGCGAGAAAGAAGCTGATGAGTAGAATTGCCGGCTGAATTTGGTTGATTTAACTGTAAAAAGGTGGGACCTTGTTGCCAATCTGGTTACGCGAGTAAATTCTGGCGGAGGGAGCACAAGTGACCTAAGTTTGTCAGAGCAGAGGCCATGAAAATATTTGAAGAAGAGACAGAGTGTAGCCTTATAGAGAAAGTGGCTCGAGTCGAGCTACAAATCACATTACAGATTACCCTTTGGAGCCTGTCGAGAACATTGAGATAATCAGCAGAAGCGCCTGACCAGATATGTCACCGTAAATCCTACTCATTTGATGTCCACTCTCTCTAAGATTTTTTCGCATTTTATTTCAGGCTCGGTAATTCTTTGCATATTAGTGGCTTTTTCGCATTGCTTGAAATGAATTGCTAACAGAATTGTTCTTCGTGCGTTTTTTCATAATTTCCAGACCTCATAATCCATTCCGTCGTTTCTTTATGTCTTCCACATTTATTTTTCTTTTATTTTTCCATTTTTCATTGGCGCCATCGATTTTTTTAAAAAATAACTCTTTTGCATTTTCCTTTTTTCTTCCTCTCCCTATTTCTACCTTATTCTCTAATTTGCCCTGTGGTGATACCGACCGAACAAAAGCGATGGACCGGATGTTTGCACCCTCTCAATCAAAAAGCAAATGACCAAAACACGACGGTGCGCATCCGGGTTCGCGCAGATGTTCCAGTTGAAAATTAAAAATTAAATATTAATTTTCCAATTCGCGAGGCTACGCGAATTTTATTTATCGGTCAATGGGAAGCCCAGAATCAAATACGGATATGAATTCCCAAATGACCACCTGCGATCCAAAAGGCGAAATAAAAAGCCGATATAGAAAGCATCGCCAGACAGAAAGACAGATAGACTCGAGAGAGACGAATGTAACTAGTATCTCCCTTGACCGAAGTCAAGTGGCTTACTATGTTCGCCTCCCTTAACTCTTTATCTTCTTCACTTTCTCAGAACTACTTAATGACCTAAGGCGCGAATACTTCAAAGGCATTCCTTACTTACAAACACTCCCGCATTCCTAAGCATTAATTTTCTTTTCAGCATTTTATTGCCATGAACATTTTCACGTCCGTTGGACCTATACTTCAAGTATTACTTTAATTGTGAAAACTTTAATTGATATGTGTATATATAAAATGTTATTTTTCAACTCAATTTACTTTTATGACTTATAGTGGGCTATCTACAAGAAGGCCAGATTCCGTCAATCTTCAACAATATACAACTACCCTTCACTAGAACGGACTAAAACTATAATCTGGAAATAATGGATAACCCGCTATAGCCCGTTCATTCACTTTATTGGAAAAAAAAAACGTTTTCATTACTGATTTTTGTTCTTTTTTGTTTTCCGTTAATCGTGATTTTTATATATCTCCTGTATTGTTTTTCGTTATCTATTTACTAATCTCCCGATTCATCATTATACGTTCTTATCCTATATCCTTCGCTTTGTTTTCTTGGATTTTCCCACTAATTATCTTCTTGAATCATCTGTTTAAATCCGAAAAGTCAGGAGGAAAAATCAAACCCACAGACTTTCGGAATAATTGATAGGAAGAACTATTAATTATAAAATCAGAATGCATCATTTTCAAAAAAACGAAGATCCACCGTGTACATTCCATATCGGGGACGTCAAAAGAATGAAAATAGCTTAAGGTTTTTTTAAATCGATGGAAATCTAAACTTGTTTATAAATGGAACTTCGTCTCTATGTGCGCGCGCGCGCGCGTGTGTGTGTGTGTGTGTGTGTGTGTGTGTGTGTGTGCCCGTTACTTATAGACTCCGAAACGGCTGAACCGATTTTCTTGAAATTTTACACAGTTGTACTATAAACATCTGCGTGTGTTCTTACCTTGGGTTCGTGTCGAGGTACCCTCGATAAATATCGAAAATCGATAATCGAAAAAATCGGGCTATAGAAAGAGTGATCCGATTTTAATCAAATTTGATACACTCATAGACAAAGACATAAGAAACGATATTCAGAAGTTTCAAGGTTTCAGTTCTTACAATAGTGCAGAAAATCGATTATATATATACAAAAGGCAAAATGTGTGCGTGTGCGTGTGTGCCTGTTTATCTGCCTGTATGTCTGTATTTTTTCAGCCATTTTATTTTAGTTTTTGCTTCGGGTTTGGCTCAAAAAAGGTACAATTTTAGTTCTTAGTCTCAGCCATGATACCTTTTACCCAGAGGACTTATTTAGCCTTCAAAATTCAGTTTACGACGAAAAAAACTTATTTGATATCGTTATCAGGAAATCAGAATTTAAATTACATCCATTCATGTTTCTTTGTGTCTACGGTTTTGCTTTAACTGGAAACAACTATTCCTTTTCAGTCTTTCGTGCCAACATACAATACGTCTGAGCTCCAGGACCATGGGTTAGTTTTAAATATTTCATTACTCCAAAGCAACGCCGGGCTATACTGCTAGTATGATCTAAAGTAAATAACATAAACTACCACATTTGACCAGTGTTCAGAGATATTAAAAACCAGGAATTAAAAAGACCAACATGTGAATAAGCTTCAAGAATTAAGATCTGTTAATAAAATCTCCAAGACAATCTTTTCCAAGTATTTAAGGTTCAATATTGAACGAGGAAATACATGTAAATTAACCTTTCGAAAGTTATTTTTACGGACGCATCTCAGACGAGAGTTGATAGACTAGATGAATGGATGGAATCTTATGCGTTGTAAATAATCTTGTGGTTAAATCAAGGCATCAATGAGGCAGAAATGTAATGACATGGGTTATAATTTCCGACAAAGTCTTTATTGAACCGTTCAAAGTTGAGAAATTAGGTAAACTTAACAGTGCTAACTATTGCGATTTCATGGACATTATACTTTTTTAGAATGTTGCCAGTGCCAGACTAGCGATTTCAAAGTGAAGTGCGTATTTATTTACGACAATGCTCTTGCTTGTGCAGCTAAGGTTACCGTAGCAGATTTAAAGAGGGTAAAAATTAGAGTGGAGATGAAGGATTGACCAACAGTAATTCCCGATTTGAAGCCAGTCAAAAATCTATGGTCAAGCACGAAGTTAAAGGTCGTAAACAGTTAAGTACCAAACGTGATACACGCATGGGCGATCATGTCTCAAAAGAGACATGACTGACTGGGCAGAAGATTATCCTGCAGTAGGTTGATATTGCTTTCTGCGGTAGACTGGTTGCCATCCAAAGCTATACAACCCAATATGTCCTGATATTGGTCTTCTTTTACAGCATTGAATGCTGGGCAATATAATAGATAAAGATGAAAATTAGATGAAAGATATTATTCTATAAAAGGAACCTGAGAATTCTATAAACTGAACTTAACGAGCTAGCTTTAATGGAAAAAAAAACTTATACATACACCTGATAACGAATTATGATAGCATCCAGATAGAAGAGAATATTTGTCCGCAAGTCGGTCGTGTAAATATTGATGAATGTAGGTTTTCGCAGGATCATGCATCTACGAACGTAAGGATATCTAGATGAGACGGCATGGTTTGAAATGGATGTTTCCCGACGAATTATGGAATCGATGCCAGAGTTGGTGAAATCTGTGAGGCTGGAAGTTGTGATAAAATATGAGAGTCACCTCTCACATAGTTTTTGACAAGTCAATGTTTTTCGGTCAAAAATACCCAGAAATTATTGTCATTAAATATTCTGTTCATTCTAATATATATTTTACATATGGCATTTTATTTTTTGTAAATTAGAAATGGTACACTGATCTGAAAAGAAAAAGCCAGGATTAATTTTGAAGGAAACAAAATTATGTTTGAATGATTGTTTGCTGGTCTTGTCTCTTCAACCCGTCGCCATTTTATTAATTCTTTACCTTCCTGATCTTGCAAGTGTGAAATTATTGTTGTTTCCTATATTGATTATTACTTTCCACACATATTTATGCACACACACACACACACACACACACACACACACACACACACACATATCTATATAGTTATATTTTCGTGTTTGTTTTCCTTCTTTCAGTTCTACTTATATGCACAGGGACTTTCATAGACACACACACACATATATATATATATACGTGTGTGTGTTTTTGTTGATGTGCCTAACCACACTGATGAGCTGTGATACAGCGAAACATGTGAATGACTAATACAGCGCGTTAAAATTTCCCTTCTATGATTCCATGCGCCTATGGCTTAGGGGTATAGCGATCCTGACTGACACCAAAATGGTCGAGTTTTGATCCTGTCCAGAAGCAAGTGGATGTGTCTTAACAACACTAATGAGCTGTGATACAGCGAAACAGGCTCGTATGTGGATGATGTATATGTGGATGACGCAGTGCCCTAGAATATATATATATATATATATATATATATATATATATATTCTAGGGCACTGCGTGTGGTGTATTGGTAAACAAGAATCTCTCGATATGACAAGATATGAGTCAATTCGTTCCTCATTGGTTCTCCATAGTTCCGGTATTATGACACATCTAAGCTACGCTTAGAAAATCACTTCAGGTTCTTTCTATCATTTTCTTTTTTATTGTTTTTTTTTAACTATGTCTATGAAGATATACTCACAATTATATATTTATATATATGTCATCCACATACAAGTCTGTTTCGCCGTATCACAGTTCACCAGTGTGGCTAGACATCCACTTGCTTCTGGCCGGGATCAAATTTCGACAGATTTGGCGTAAGTCTGAGTCTCTACTTCCTACGCCATAGGCGCATGGAATGAAAAGGGGAAATTTTAGTCTGTTTTGTATAATCGGTATATACACGCCAATCACTGGAAGAACTCAATTTATTGCTGAAGAGTAACTCGTAAATCGCAAAAGTTGTAATATTTTAAAAAAAATTCCTCTCTAGAGAGCTCAATTGTAATGAGAGTATAATGTATTTGTCATTCACATACAAACCTGTTTCGTTGTATCACTGCTTATATATATATATATATATATATATATTATTTCTTCTGTTTTTATCCACGCTTATTGCCTATCTTTTCTCACTTTATCAACATTTTCTTTGCAGCAACATTCACTAATATTTGTACTGTTTTCTTTTTTCATTTTTCTGTTCATTATTCGTGCTTTCCTTTTTTTTTTCAATTTCTTCCTCAATAGTTGAAGCGCTTTTTTTATTCATTTAGTAGTAAATGCTGCGGTTATCGTGGACCGAGCATGTGAGCAATGACGAGGTTTTTAAAATGATGGAAACGAAAAGGAAATTAATATTGAGCATCAGTAACAGACATCTAAAGTTCCTGGGACATGCAATGAGGAAGGAGGGCTTGGAGAACCTGATACTAACAGGCCAGATAGAAAGAAAAGGAGACAGGGGAAAGCAGCGGATAACATATTTACAAGGCCTGAGCAGGTGGATGACAGAACGGGGGCTGAGAGACGTTAGAGGAGAAAGCGTGCTAAAAGCCACCAGGGATAGGGAGACGCGGAAGGCCATGATCGCCTACGTCCTGAAAGGACAAGTTACATAAAAGAGAAAAGCAAGAATAAATTTCTACATGCTTTTCATTTTATTTTCAGATTTCGATTCGTTTCTTCCGCATTTATAGCACTTTTACTTACTCCTTCCTTTTTTAGTCTTTTTTTAGTACTACTATTTCTACTAATATTTTTATTTATGTTTTTTGTCTAATTTCCTTTGTTCTAAATTTGACAGTTTTGTCTTTCGTTCTTTCTTTCTTTTCGATTAAAATCTTTTTTGGTTTTTTTTTTATTTTTGTTGTCTGTAAATCCATCGGTTTTTGATTTCCTTTTTAAGTTTTTCCTTTCTTTTCTTTTTAAGTTTCGCTTCTTTTCTTCCAACATTACCGTTTCTTATTTATCGTTCGAAATTTTTTTCTATAAGTGCCAAATGTGATACACGCTTTGGGCGATCATGTGACTGACTGTACAGAAGATTAACCCGCAGTAGGTTGCCATTAATTTCTACGGTAGACCGGTTGCTAGCCAAGGCTATAGAACCTAATCTGTTTTATTATTTAACCCATAACTGGAGGGACGAGGCGGATTAATACATTTTCCAAGTGTATTTGTGCGTAAGTGAACGCAAGGAATTCAACTGGAATTCGAACTCGGCACCCTGATTTGTTGTTCCGAGTCGATATCCACTGCACCACAACGGTCATCCTCATTCAGTATATAATTCTTTATTATTTTTTATTCCTTATTTCGTTTTGCTCTGTATTTTTCTATTCTTCTTCCACGTATTTATAATTATTTTCTTTCTGTTAAAGAGTTCCTTTCTTCCGTTTCTTCTTTTCACATGTTCATTAGATTTTTTTCCATTTCATATACTTTTTACGATTTTATTTATTATTTGGTTCTTATTCTCATTTATTTGTTTCTATCTCTGCCTACTTATTCGGTGTATTTCTCCCTATTTATTGATCTCTTCTCTTCATTCATTTGGACTTTATCGAAATTATAGTTTTTTTCTTTCCGGTTCTTTTTTTTTTTTTTTTTCTGACTTCAGGCATTTTTTGCTTTTCTTTCTTTATAACCGCATCTTATCATTCTCACTCTGTCTTCTTCATACTTCTTCTATTGATGCATTTATTTCATTTAATATACATAGACTGTCTTTCAATAACCTTCCTCTTATATTCCTTTATCGTCTTTTCACTTTATATATTTTCTTTGAATTTTCTCTACAAGCAGTAATATATTTTCTGTTTAGCTCTGACATAAAAATTAGTACATGAACTCATTTGGAAGGTTTCTTAGGAAAGAAAAAAGCACTATGTCGAGATTCATTGGCTTCCTTGACAGAAAGCTCCCTTTTTCACGTAAATGATGACGTCAATCACAAATTCTAGTTGAATTGTAATGATAGTTAAATCCTCGAACAAAAGTAGGCTAGTTGTTGAGGCTTCATTTCGTTTCGTTCTAAATTTCGTTATATTTGCTATAATATTCTCATTTTATTTAGTCGAAATACTACCATCGATTTACTCACTGAGAGAATTTTACGTTGTGTAATTCATAGGCAACATCTTAGGTGCTAAACTAGGGAGTTAACAACATACTTAAAAGTAGCAATATTTGCACACACGATACAAAGACCAAGAGACACTCAAAATAGATCCTTAAAAAAGGAGATTGTTGTATGAGAGATAAAGGCTAGAAGCGTTGTTAGTAAGCATATATGCAAAGGATAACTGTTAACCCTAGAAATGAAAAAAAATAAAATTGTAGTGCCCAGTAAAATATTTTCTTGGCATTCGGTGTCGACCTTGTCCACCATAGTTTATGAATATATAATACAGCGCAGTACGTAATCTGCTCAATGGAAAAACGTCAAAGATTAACACACATGATTCATACACTACTGAATCGGAATATATAGCCAATACTCGGGAAAATATGGTCGCTTTTTATACACGTCACATGAAATATTTTGGGCCTTCTAATTGGTTAAAACTTTTATTAGTGAACTATAAAATGAGTCAGTTCATGGCTGGCTTACTAATATACAGGGGTACCCAAAAACTCCAATATTCGGTTCTGCTAAATATCAGTCCATAAAGCTAAACTTTCCTATGTGTATCCCTTCCTTATTAATGGAATATAAACTATATGAATTGTTTGCTTCAATGGAGGGTCCTGGTGAGTCTTAGCTGGGAGGGTTTATTTCGTAAAACTAGAGAAATGGTTTACTGAAAAATACTGAAAATCTTGCAGATACTGTCTGTGGGAGAGGGGTCAAGGTATAAGAAATAATTCAACACCTTTTTTCCATGTAATATATTTTGTATTTGTCTATAATTCGGAGTTGATTAATAGTAATTATTTATACGATTTACATTGTTCGGGTCGCTGTCCTCACTTCTTTTGTTATATTCACGACGTTGTACGCTCCGTTCTTCATCGGGTGTTTGAAATTTCAAACTGAACCCTTTTTTTCGTTCACCAGGGTCTATTATTCTAATTCAACGTGTTATACTTCTTCCAGATGTTTAAGTATCAGTTAAAGTGTTGAAGTGTTAAAAGAAGATAACAGATACTGAGATATTGAGATGAATCATGCTACGTGGAACTAGAACAATATATCCTGGTAGACTAAGTAAAGTGTTCAGTTCTGTATTCTTATTACATGAAGAAAGCCCAAGCGTACAACGGCCAAAACATCGTGAATATATATCAAGGTATATGAGGACAACTGTCCCAAAAATGTAAATAACTTGTTGTACCTAACACGTTTATGCATTAACTTTCGTTACAGGGATAAGATTTGAAATTTTATTGTCGATTAAGAAAACATAGGATCTGTGAATTTATAAGTAACTTTGCGTTCGATGCAGTTTTAGCGAATTTGAATATCGCTTATTTGGCCCAGTACATTTTTATATTCAATTCAACCCAAGTGAAATGATAATACTACTAAGACGCATACGTAAAATAGAATCAGAAAACTTTAAAAGAAGTCGAAGACCTAATGTTAAACAGAAAAGACAAACGGAAAAAACATCTAAGTCCTGGATACATGTATAGTTAATTTGTCTTGTATACCACAAAATCGTAGTAACAGGACATACAATGAGGATATAAGTAATCATATTAGAAAAAACCAAAAATGCCGACCATCATAATCGTATTATAATTATCGTGATGCATTTTTTTTTTTTTTGCATCCAGATCGCTTAAGCTATCTCTAGAATGATTTACGACTCTGTACTAACCCGAGCAATGACAGTTTCCTGGCTGTTATCAGCAATGAGGTCCTGTCTTGCGCGGATCTTCCCACCATGCTCACACTCCTTAAACAGCGCAGACTCTGCTGGCTAGACCATGTACACCGCATGCCAAAAGACCTCTATGGAAAGCTGGCCTCTGGAAGGTCTCAAAATTAAATCTACACTTAAAATAAACCATCAAAAGTTAAAGAGATAGTAGTAATATTACCGGAAAATTTACTCCAAAATAGATCGAACCCAAAATTTAATCGGATCGAACTGGCCATGATGCCAAACATCTCTGAAAGTTTCATTGCAATCCATCGTGTAGGTCTTGAGATATCTTGTCCAAGAACAGATAGACAAAACGCTACAGGAAACAATACCTTCGTGTTAAAGCGAAGCTAATTATGAGTAGGCGCATATCGGAAAAGTTAATGATATCTCACGAGAATTGAAACAAAAAAAATGAGGTTCAAGTTTAGAAAATAAGCGGAAGAAGATTTCTTTTAATCCGTATTTTTTTTAACAATTTTTTCTTCTTGTGTTATTTTTGTAATATTGTAAATGTTAAGATTCTGTAAATACTGACATCTTTAGATGCACATTTTGGCGATTGAATTACATGTGAAAAATAACTCAGTGAATTCATTTTCGAGTCAAGGTTCATCCTGACCTGTTATTTCGCGATGAGGTCATCATGAGCTTTACGAATTTTCAATTCTTTCGCATTTTTCATCTTTTAATCTTTTCTTGCAATTATCGGTAATTTTGCTGATGTTTCACGTATTTTGATAATTTCCCTGACAGTTTTTACGCCCGTGAGGCTTGTTCTTTGCATTATTAACTTTTTTCTACTAATGCACTTCTTTATTATATTTTAAGCTTGTCACCTACACCTTATTAGTTTTATTTTCACTATTCGTTTCCTTTTTTTTCTGTTCTTTCTTTTTTTATATATTTTTCAATAAGTCTAGCGTTTTATTGATGTTCCTTCTTTTATTCTTTCTACTCCTCTAAACATTTTCATTTCTTCTCGGGCAACCTTCAATTCATTGTTTTTCGATTAGGAGAGATATTAAAGAAAGTTTAGAATCTCTAAAATTGCTTATAAACTTTACTGAAAATCTGTTTTAGATTTTTCACTTTGTTGCTTTACTAGCTGTAAGATTCTTTCTTCATTAATACATAAACTATTTTTTCCTTATCTTTCTTTTGCCACTCCACTAGTGACCACTCATCTTAAACCTTCTTCTTCTTCTCCTTCATCAATAAATTTAAATAGGTTGATCGCGCACCTCGTCATGATATATAGATTAGCATGCTTATCTCACTGGAAATTTTGCGACTGCGTATAGAGTTCGATTCTCACTGGTGCCTGCATACTTTCGGTATTATGGCACATGAAAGATGCACCACGAAAATCACTATCTAGATTGTTTTTATGTGTTAATTTTTCTTCTTATTACTTACTTCATTCGATATTTCCTCGTTTTTATTCAGTCTTTATCTACTCCACTGTTTCTTTTTATTCTCACTGATTATATTTTGTTGTTTTTTAAATATATTTCTTTTATCTATTTTATTTTATGATTACTTTCTTTTACAAATGGAATAGCTAGATCTATCTATCGCCCGGTTCACACTCCACCCACGTCTATTGAACAGGTTAAGAGGCTCATCCCTTGATCCCTGTTTAGGATGTGGTTTCCGGCTTTATCTTTTCCAATCTTTTCACTCTTACGTAGCCCCCTGCACATCAGTGGCGTTACCGCCTTGCTCGGGGTGATACGATTTTAAAAAAACTTCTGTTTTACACTATCTACATTGTTCGAATTGTTCTTCTCATCATCGTTGCCATATTTACGACGTTTCGGTTGTTGTACGCTCCGGCCATCTTCGGTTGGTTGATATTCCGAACTGAACACTTTATTTCATGTCCTGTTGCAGTTCCTCATGTCAGTCTTTTTCCAGATGTTCCAGTATCAGTTATCGTCCTTTAGCTCAACTCTACAAGTTATTTTTTCACCTCCACTGCAGACAGATATTGAACTCACAACTCTTTTATTGAAGTCACTGGATTCAACCTAAGCGTTTATCTATTTGTTGTTTTCGTTTTTGTTTTTTTTTTAACTTTTTTAGATAGGGTTATTTATTTGGCTCAGTTTGTTATTCTTGTTAATTTTGTTTTTTTGCTTGTTACTTCTTTTTCTTCTTCAGTCTTAGATATTTTCTTCTTCCGTTTACCCTTTCTCGATTTATTTGTTTTTGTCTTCTTCGGTCTTATTTAGTTTTTTCCTCAGTTTACCTCTTTCTCTTTTTATTCGTTTTTCTTTTTATTCTTCTTCAGTCTTATTTAGATTTTTTTCTTCAGTTCTATTTAGATTTTTTCTACGGTTTACCTCCTTCTCCTTTTATCCGTTTTTTCTTTTAATTCTTTTTCAGTCTTATTTAGATTTCCTTATCCAGTCATATTTAATTTTTTATCTTCCGTTTACCTCCTTCTCTTTTTATTCGTTTTTCTTCCTATTCTTCTTCAGTCTTATTTAGATTTTTTTCTTCAGTTTACTTCTTTCACTTTTTATTCGTTTTCTCTTCTTATTCTTCCTCAATCTTATTTAGATTTTTGCAGTTTTTTAAAGATTTTTTCTTCATTTTAGCTCTTTCTCTTTTTATTCGTTTTTCTTTTTCTTCAGACTTATATAAATTTTTCTTCTTCAGACTTATTTGCATTGTTCGTTTTGTTTTTATTTGGTTTTCCAATTTTATTGTGGTTTATTTAGAGTTTTATTCAGTTATTTAAACTTACCTTTTGCAGTTTACCTTTTTCTCTTTTTATTCGTTTTTTTGTTTCTTTCTTATTTCGATTTTTTTCTTCTTTCTTACTTCTTTCTCTTTTTATTCGTTTTTTCTTCTTTTTCAGTTTTATTTACATTTTTCTTTTTCCGTTTACTCTTTTCTCTTTTTATTCGTTTTCTTCTGTTTCACTTTCCTCTTTATAAATGGATTGCCTATATTTCTTATTCTTCATCTTTCCAGTTTCAAAAAAATATTTATATTTCCCTATCGTCAATTTTATCGTTATGTTGTTCAGTAATCTTTGAGTATTCCCCCTTTTTCCCCTGTTTCGAATCATTACATATTTGTTCGTCTTAAAAGTGATCATATTACAATATATATATATATATATATGTCAGTCAGTCAGTCATGTCTCATACGTAATTCACTCTTGATTGATCTCTTTAAGAAAGAAACTTAAGCGACTGGGCAGTAGATTGCTATTACTTTCGTAACCAAAGCGAAAGAACCACGTCTATCCTGCCATTTACCTCATAGCAGACGAGAAATTGTGGCACGACAGATCATTACCTTTCCAAGAAATATTACGCATAAGTGATTCTAACGAAGTCAACTGGAATTCGATCTGGGGTCTCCCAATTCTCGTTCCGAGTCGATATCCCCTGCAAAGCTACATTTAACGATACCGAAACTTAAATCGAGGGGCCAGGTTAAAGATTAGGTTGAGCATGTTCGAATGTTTTGTACTATATATTTGGATAAGCTACTGATCTAGGATGTGCGTTGTGGTACAGTGGATATCGGCTCGGAACGAGAAACCGGGGAGCCGAGTTAGAATTCCAGCTGAATCCATTGCATTCACTTACGAACAAATACCCTTGGGAAAGGTATTAATCCGTCTCTTCTTTCCAGTTATGGGTTAAATAGCAGGACAGATTGGGTTCTATAGCCTTGGTCGGCAACCAGTCTACCGCAGAAAGCAATGGCAACCTACTGCGTGATAATCTTCTGCCCAGTCAGTCATGTCTCGAAAGAGACATGATCGCCCAAGCGTGTATCACGTATGGCACCTAAACTGACTGACTGATCTAATTAAAGATCTTAAAATTTTAAATTATTGGGGAATGTACCCTCTCTATATTTCTTAGTCAACCAAACGAATAATTATTCTGAATTTCTGTCTTCATGAGCCGCATTTTCTTTAGTTTTGATGACAAGATCCTTGTATTTTGATAGTTATTATTCTTATCTATCTTATTATTGCATATTGAATGCTGTATTTGTACAATTTGAATCATTTTATCCGTGCGTTTCTAGGGATTTTGAATTTATTCACTGTACATAATGAACATTTAGATCGTTGCGTTCACTTTTCATTAATGCCCTTGGGAATTTAATATTTTTCTCTGACTTATTTCCGTAATGGCTGGATAAATTGGACATTTTAGTATTTGGTGGTGAAACTGAATTTGTAACAGGGGAATATTCAACGTGAATCCCCTTAACTTCTGCTGTAATATTTCGCATATGTAAAAGGAAGGTTTAAAGATCCATGATCACATACGTCCTGAAAGGATTTCTTTTTTAATCATTTCACCCCGAGCAAGGCAGAAATGTCACTGATGAGCTGGCTGCTGCATAACTGTAAAAAGATTAATTAGAAAAGAGTGAGGAGTAGTACAAACTAGTTAGAAAGGAGTAATAACATTATGTTTCAATAGCATGTTAACATAGACTCCCTAGATCTGAGTGGCAGCCTGTCTAAATGATAAAAGTATCTGACTAAACCGTATATATTTCAGTGGGATAACATTCTACTATTTTCCGAATAAATTATGGCAATTTGAATGTGATAATGGAAGATATGGATCTTTGAGTAGCAAGCTGTCTCAGTTACTGAAAACCGAATATCAAAACGTAGAGAAGACACTACCGCCCCTCATAGACTGCATGACAAAAATACTTTTACGGTTTTTTGTTTTTTTATATACAATAAAGAATCACATGATAGTATAAATTTTAGAAATACCCTTTGCTTAGCATTTCTCCAAGTTCGAGTTTGTGTCTCTAAGGAATCTGAGTATAGAAAGCGAGTTGACTTTTCAAAAACTTTTGCAGCCCTCTGTCGACTTCTCACCTTTGTTTAAGCTTTGTTTAAATCGGTAAGTCGTTTCATTTAGACTTCTCAGTGGTATTCGAGTCAATCCCTCGGCATCTTGGCTACGCGTCGGCGTTCAGTAAAAATATTCAACAGAAAAACGTTTCACTCTTTTTCCAAAAAATTAATAGAATTCCCTTCTATTCAAAAACATCTTGACCAGCCATCAGAACCTACAGCTATCATATTAAAAAAAGACGAAATCTAAATGAACTTCCTTAAGAGAAAATCTTAATATTTTACTATACATATGTTCCAAGATGTTTTCAATAGCTGTCATATTTAGAATTCTGTTTAATGATCAAAATTTGTCGTCTGCTGACAGTCTTATCTACGACTTCACAAGTTCTTTTTATTCGATTATCAAATCCAGTCTTCCTGTTTGAATGAATGGGTGTTTGTCCTCGTCTAAAGGCCCGTGGGTGATACGTCCGTGCTCGAATGGTCCGAAATCAGAAATGTCTAAACTTGGGCGTGTTCGAATCATTGTACTAAATGCGATATGCCCATTATATTCTGTCGTGGCTGCAAGTATTGAGGTGTCACTTCTTTTCTTCGAATCATGAGAGGTTGATTTATATTCGAAGTTAGCTTTTTGACTTTGTTTAAAAACGCATTACTTATAAAGTAATTTGAATTCAGATGTATCCTTTGCCTAGACATATTTTCAACCAAAGCGGTGTTTTGCTATATACATATTACGTTCCTACATAATTTAATGCAATGATCTTGTCAGGTATTTAAACACTCTGATTCTTAAATTCGAGCCGACATCAATTACTCAACTGCAAATTCTTTCTGGGAATTAATCTTCTTGAATACATATGTAAACATATTTATAAATGGAACTTTGTCTCTGTGTGTGTGTGTCCGTTACGTATAGGATCCGAAACGGCTGACCCGATTTTCTTGAAGATTTACACAGTTGTACTATAAGCGTCTGCAAGCGTTTTTACCTAGGTTTTGTGTAAAGGTACCCCCGATAAACATCGAAAACGATAATCAAAATTATAGAATGAGTGGTCCGATATTAATCAAATTTGATACACTCATAGACAAACACATAAGAAACGATATTCAGATGTTTCAAGGTTGCAGTTCTTACAATAGTGCAGAAAATTGTTAATATATATGAGATAAGATGTTTTTGTGTGTGTATGTGTGTGTGTGTCTGTTCATCTGCCTGTATGCCTATATTTTTTCAGCCATTTTATTTTAGTTTTTGCTTCGTGTTTAGCTAAAAAAGGTACAATTTTAGTTCTTAGTCTCAGCCATGCTACCATTTATTCAGAGGACTTATTTAGCCTTCAAGATTCAGCTTACGACGAAAATAACTTATTTGATATCAATACCATGAAATCAAAATTTGACTTACATCCGTTCATTTTTCTTTCAGTCTAGGGTTTCGCTTTAACTGGAAACAACTATTGCATTTTAATCTTTCGTGTCAAAGTCCAATGACTCTGATCTCCAGGACCATGGATTAGTTTAAAAGCTTTCATTACACCCGAGCAACGCCGGGCTATACTGCTAGTAATTTAAACTCTGATTTTTGTTGACACAATGCCTGTACATGATTGAGGTTAACGCTTTTTCATAGTGCATACTGTTTTTCTGTTAATTTTTGTATTATATTTCCAATATCTTTAGAAATTCATTTATGATGGATGGAATATATTGCTCATTAATTGTGCTGTGGATTAAATAACACATGTCCTGCGGTATATGAACTAATTTAGACGCTTAATTAAAAAAAATTCAGATGAGTCTAAAAAATCGTTGGAGTCAGTCCTTGGAGTAATTTTTACAGACGTCACGGAAAGTAACTAATCAAGACTTAATAATATAAGGGCTAGAAAACGAGGTAGAATCGGACAATAAATATAAATGATAATAGAGAAGTCATTCGGAACGCAAGAAGTATCAAAAGGAAATAGAAATGTCTGAAAGGTTAATCGTTACAAAATACGAAAGCTAGAAAATAGAACGAAAAGAAAATCTCATGAAAAGATAGAAGTAAATATATAGGTCAATATATTAAGACTAAGAAAGGATGTAGAAAGAGTAAGCCATCTGGAAACAAGCTTGCTTGATAGGTACCAATAGACAATGAGCGAAGGTTTAAAAGCCAACCAAGGATTGAAAAGAGGTGTGTTGTGGTGCAGTCTATATCGGCTCTGAACGTAAAATGGGAGAGCTGAGTTAGAATTCCAGTTGCATTCACATACGCCCAAATACTCTTGAGAAATCTATGAACACGTCTCTCTTCCTCGAGCTATGAATTAAATAGCAAAACAGATTCGGGTCTATAGCCTTGGTTGGCAAGCAGTCTATCGAAGAAAGTAATGGCAACAACAGAATGAGAAACCACAAGCAATAAAATACGGAAAAATAAAGCCCGAAATACCTGAAATATTATCAGTTATCAAAAACGTTGAATTTCCACTGATTTTTTATCATTATTATTTTTTTTATTATTATTATTTCATTCTGCACACATGTATAATGTTTGAGATTTAATTGGTAAAATAAATTTATTTTTTTTTTTTTAATCATCTCACCCCAAGCAAGGCATTCCACTGCCACTATTGCGCATGGGGCTACATAGGGGAAGGTAAAGAGAAGGAGTGGTTAGACATAGGGAATGTCAGGAGGAAGGTGACAGATGAGTAAGGATACCGAGGATGAGGGTTGGGCAGATGGGAAGAGTGTTTGATAAAATGGGAGCAGGTTAGTGTGTTAGGCGGTGTCTATTGACCTTACATTTAAACTCCTGGAGATTGTAGCCGTCGGGGAAACAATCGTGTGGAAGGGAATTATGTACTTCTTTAAAGGATGGGCTAGAATTTATTCCTTCAGTTGGTCTATAAGAACACATTTCTAGTTAAAGTAAGTTCCCCATTAACATCCGGAATTACTGATATATTCAATTTTGACATTTTTGCATACAAGCTTCGTGTACTCTGATAATTCTAGATCTTAAAAATTGTTGATGTTTTGTTAATATTGTTAGAAGTAGTAATATTATTAGTAGTATCTGTTTTTAATTTTCTATCACAATTATTATCAAAGTCATTGCCTAAAGTTGTTTCTGAAGAAAAGATTTAAATGATATATACAGAGTGTGATAGAAAACTTGTCGTTTAAATTACACGATAATGAAAATCACACTGACATATCATTTTAACAGATGTATTTACCAAAATTGCACAGAAATATTTTAAAATACTGACGACTAGATTTATTTAATAATATCGTCATTGCCTTTAACCACAGCCACTAGAGGACTTCGGAATTTCCAGCAGCTCTTCTGAACGGTCATCGTTTTTATTTGTTTATACCATAATCCTTGACTTCTGTTAATTTTGGGGGTTACATGAAATTTTCTTGTTACCTCGCTCAACTACGTCACACAGATTATAATAAAAAGATTGCATCCTGGTGGGGTTAGGTAGCCAGCTGTAAGATGTTATGCGGCCAAAGAAATTGTCTGACGGACATTACTGGTTTTCACGTTTGTGTGGCAAGGTACAGAATCCTGTTACTAGAAATAGCCGTCCAGCAGACACCCACTTGTTCCAGAACAGCACTAGACCCTCAAGTCATTTGATAAAAGCCTCTATGTTAAGTCTGAGGCTATGTGCGATGATAAATGGAGGCATAACGTCACCATCACTAGTGATAGCGACAAACATCTTCGTGATCATCGTTAGACACTTAAAATTATTTCTGCATCATCTTAACATTTCTAAGATTGTCACCCAAACAGTCTGAGATGTTCGTATTGAAGCTTCAGGTTTAATATTTCTGGTAAAGTGAATAGCACCACGGTGATATTTTCTCACAAGCGGTGCCCAACTGACCCCACTATCTAAAATCAAACACAACGCGCATGCACGGAATTAAAATAATATATAAAATGATGACAATTAAACCATTGCAAATTTTTTTTGTTTGAAGAAACTTTAATTTTAGTAATACTTAACATATACCACGTTTAAATATACTTTATCTTGATAATACTTAAGTTTTACACAGCAATATTTTAAATGCCTTGTAAAGGCAGACTATCAGCGATATAGTAAATATTAATTTATTTCTATTCTATTAGACACAGCGCTCTAATTATTTTGAGTATAACAATACAATTCAGATTCTATTATTTGGCATTTCCAGTCTCAATCCTCTCTGTAATAATATAAAGGTTGGATATATATATATACATTAATATATATATATATATATATATATTACAAAATCTTACTGAGATTTACAAAATCGTATTAACAGAAAAAATCATTTAAATTTAATCTTTTGAACATTATTTTTAAAAGGTAATAGTATTTCAGTGGATAGTCTATTTTCTTATAATTAAACAGTGTATTTATATATTTACACCGGCCTGAATAGACTAGTTACCATCCAAGTCTATAAAACCCAATCTGTTCTTTTATTTAACTCATAACTAGAAGGAAGAGATGGATTAATAATTTTTCTAAGGGTAATTGTGCGTCAATGAATGCAAAGAATTCAACTGGAATTCGAACTGGGCACCCGATTTGTCGTTCCGAGTCGATATCCACTCCACCACAACGCACATCCAAGAATCCAAAAATGATTTGCACAAGCGTGAAGAGCAAGAAAAATGTGTTAGCAATGCTATTTAGGTTATGTTTAGCGATTGAAAATGCAAATGATTTGATCTAGCTGCCAATCTATTTACTCGTTATTTTCTTTTTTTATATATGAAAAAAACATGTTCTTTATATTCTAGGAATTCTGTTTACTGGAAAAGAAAAAATATGCCCTTCAAAACCTAGAAATGGTATTAAACGACGGGAACATTTTGAAATTAACGAGTGCTGAGACATTATGTAATATAAGCTCATCTATACGGTACTGAATGCGGTAAAATCACCCAGGGAAATGTTGGTCAAGTCGAAATTTTTAAGCTTTCCAGAGAAAACGAAGTAGTCATGTACAATCAGAAACTGAAAGTTAAAATTTCTACGACACATAATGAGGATAGTGTGTAGAAAATCTGGTTCTGACAGGACAGAAAAGAAACTTTCTATTGCCATTCAGTCAGTTAAGTGCCATACGTGATACACGCTTGGGCGATCATGTCTCGAAAGAGACATGACTGACTGGGCAGAAGATTATCCCGCAGTAGGTTGCCATTGCTTTCTGCGGTAGACTGGTTGCCGACCAAGGCTATAGAACCCAATCTATCCTGCTATTTAACCCATAACTGGAAGGAAGAGACGGATTAATACCTTTCCCAAGGGTATTTGCGCGTAAGTGAATACAATGGATTCAACTGGAATTCGAACTCGGCTCCCCGGTTTCTCGTTCCGAGCCGATATCCACTGTACCACAAAACGTGGCAGAAAAACAATTGGAATGCATATTAAAGGGGCATGCATTACTTAGATTTATAAGGATAGGAATTTGAAGAGACTATATGCATGGCGATGGAAGTAGCAAAAATCGTGTTAATCACTATGTTTGGACTCTTTGCATTTATATGCCTGTCAGTATTAATTGTTTCTTTTGATTAATTCATTTATTTTTTACTGTTTATCAACCCTTTGCGGGTAATTAAAAACCAGAATATATTACTAGATTGTAAGATGTTATTATGCTTTTTGGAGATAACAATGTTTTTAGGTATATAAGTCTTACTAATTAACTCATATCTGGGGAGAGAAAATGTGGATCTATACATTCCCAATGAGTATTTGCGTGTAAGTGAAATATAAATTTTCAAACTGGAATTGGGCTCTCTGTGTAACAATTCCGAGCCATTAACGATTACACCATACCTTAAAGCACATAGTCTTTCAAAACGGTTACCAATCTAGCTAGAGACCAGGTTTTACGATGCTTAACTTCGGTGATCCTCCGGGATATTTCAGTTTTAATAGTAAAATCCACAAGAACGTAACGTCATTGGTCTCTGTCTGACCAATTTATATTGGTCTTCATTTTATTATTATTATTATTATTATTATTATTAAATTGAATCATTTTATGAAATTATTCTTAGTATTATTATTATTATTTTTTAATATTTCCCACAATCCTTAGGATAACTTTATTTTTAATGTTGACCTTGCAACTTCACGCTTTTGTTTTTTCTTCTTGTTTATCACCTTCGACTTCTTTTCCAACTACTACTACTACTACTACTACTACTACTACTGCCACCACATTTCTTGATATTCTTATTAAATATCGAACGAAATACAGTTATCAGTGCTGTTATTATCATTAATATTATTTTCGTTATTAGGCATTTAAAATCAGCCTTGTTATCGATTCTTTTCTAATTAACAACTAATTAGATATAGTTTTAATGATAATTATAATTTTGATGATGCATTCAGTTCCCCCCCCGGAGAATTATCAGCCGGTTCGGTGAAACTTGCCGACATCGAGCATAACGTTGCAAAAGAAGATTTCAAATATTGGAATGAAAAGCCGATCATAAAACATCATCATTAAAATCATGTCAATTACCATCCTTCTCGAACCCCGAATTTTAAATATCTTTCGAACCAAAGATGAATTTACGCCCTGTTTAGGCGGGTTATTCATTTTCCTTTAATCATTTCACCCCAAGCAAGACAGTACCGACACTCATGTGCAGGGGATTACATAAAAAGAGTTAAAGGTTTTTGGAGGAGGAGAGTGAACAGGAAAACTAACCATCGACAGCGTGTGGCAGAAAAACGTGAAGAGAAGGAAGTGAACACAGGAGCGAAAACAGTTGCTAAGGTAGAAAGAAAGGAAATGAACAAGATACACGGTGTGATGTAGAAAAAACTGGAGTCAAGTGGATGAGAGATGGAAACTGACATTTCATTTATACTAGCAGTATAGCTCGGCGTTGCTCGGGTGTAATGAAAACTTTTAAACTAATCCATGCTCCTGGAGCTCAGACTCCAGGGACGTTGGCGCGAAAGACTAAAAAGCAAAAGGTGTTTCCAGTTAAAGAGAAACCGTAGACTGAAAAAAAAAATGAATGGCTGCCAGTCAAATTTTGATTTCCTGGTATCTATATCAAATAAGTTTTTTTCGTCGTAAACTGAATTTTGAAGGCTAAATAAGTCCTCTGAGTAAATGGTATCATGGCTGAGACTAAGAACTACAGTTATACCTATTTAGAGCCAAATCCGAAGCAAAAACTAAAATAAAAGGTCTGAAAAAAAATACAGACATACAGGCAGATAAACAGACAAACACACAAGCATCTTGCCTTATATATATATATATATATAGATAGATAGATAGATAGATAGATAGATAGATAGATAAAAATATCTATATATATAAAAATATCTATATATATTATCGATTTTCTGCATTATTGTAAGAACTGCAACATTGAAACTTCTGAATAGCGTTTCTTATGTCTTTGTCTATGAGTGTATCAAATTTGATTAAAATCGGACCACTCCGATTTTTTCGATTATGGATTTTCGATATTTATCGGGGGTACTTCGACACAAAACCAAGCCACGAACACTCGCAGATGCTTATAGTACAACTGTGTAAATTTTCAAGAAAATCGGTTCAGCCGTTTTGGAGTCTATAATTAACAGACACAGACACACACAGAGACAAAGTTCCATTTATAAATAAGTTTAGATAGATTTGTGAAGGTTGTAGCCGTCAGGAAAGCAAGCATATGGAAGGGAGTTTCACAGGTGAGAGGTGCGAGAAAAGGAGCTGATGGAGGAGAATTGTCGCCTGTATTTGGCTGATGTAACTGTAAAAGGGTGGGACATATTTGCCAGTCTTTTTGCACTAGTACATTCTTTTGAAGTGGACAACAGTGGCCTAATTTCGTCAGAGCAGAAGCAATAGAAATATTTGTTTAATCAGTTTTTCCTAATAGGTATTCAAAGGTATAGTAATATGTTTCATATTCTTTCTTTAACTATGAACAGAACACATTATCGCCATCCAAAATGCCAACTACATGCAGACATATTGGCAGACAAGGATGTTTCGATAGGAACAAAAAAGAGAGTACTGGATTGATCTGAAATGTCAGTTTTTCATTAAGGCAGTGAATACTGGACAATCTCATCACAGATGAAGAAGAGATGAAAGCAACTGAAATGTGGTTCTACAGAAGGATGCTGAGGATAGCATAGACTACACATGTGAGCAAGGATGAGATTTCAGAAAGGATGGATTCGAAAGAAAAAACTAATACTGAACATCAGGAAAAGACAGCTGAAGATCCTGTGACATGTAATGAGGTAAGAAGTTTTAAAGAATCTTCTACTCATAGGTAAGACAGAATAAAAAAGACAAGTAAAATATACGCGTAACAAACTTGATGGGCTGAGCAAGTGGATGGTAGAGCGTGCATTGTGTGAAATAGCAGGAGAAAGCGTGCTAAAACATTACGGATAGAGAGGTGAAAGGCCAAGATCACCTACCTCCTGAAGGGATACAGCACAGAAAAGAAGATCTAAATCTTAACTTATTTATAAACGGAAATTTGTCTCTGTGTGTGTGTTTCCGTTACTTATAGATTCCGAAACGGCTGAAGCGATTTCATTGAAAATTTATACAGTTGTACTATGAGCGTCTGCGAGTGTTTTTATGTAGGCTTTGTGTCGAGGTAGCCCAGATAAATATCGAAAATCGATAATTGAAAAAATCGGGTTATAGAAGGAGTGGTCCGATTTTATTCAAATTTGATACACTCATAGACAAAGACATAAAAAACGATATTCAGAAGTTTCTAGGTGGCAGTTCTTACAATAGTGCAGAAAATCGATAATATATATATATATATATATATATATATATATATATATATATATAAAAAGCAAGATGTTTGTGGGTGTGTCATTTTATCTGCATTTGTCTGTATTTTTTCAGCCCTTTTATTTTAGTTTTTACTTCGTGTTTAGCTCTACGCAGGTATAATTGTAGTTCTTACTCTAAGCCATGATACCATTTACTCAGAGGACTTATTCAGCCTTCAAAATTCAGTTTACGACGAAAAAAACTTATTTGATATCATTACCAGGAAACGAAAATTTGGCTTACATACATTCATTTTTCTTTCAGTCTAAGATTTCGCTTTAACTGAAAACAACTGTTGCTTTTTAGTCTTTTGTGCCAACGTCTAAAGTGACTGCGCTCCAGGAGCATGGATTAGTTTAAAAGCTTTCATTACACCCGAGCAACGCCGGGCTATACTGCTAGTACTTTATATTACCAGGTAATACTACATTGACTTTATCATATGTGATAATAGGTGGAAGCTAATGACATCAAATATCCAACATCTTTTCTCCAAGAATATTTGCTTGCAATTTCCAATTTCCTGTGTATCCATCTTCTTCTATGTACCTTGTCCTTTCAGAACGTAGGCAATCATGGCCTCCTACGTCTCCCTATTCCTAGTGGCTCTTATCACGCTTTCTCCTGTAATATCTTGCAGTCCCCGTTCTGTAATCTACCTGCTCAGGCCCTTCAAACATGTTATCCGCTGCATTACTTTGTCTCCTTTTCTCACTATCTGGCCTGTTAGTATCAGGATCTCCAAAACCTCCTACCTGATTGCCTGTCCCAGGAACTTCAGTTGTCTCTTCGTGATGCCCAATATTAATTTCCTTTTCGTTTCCATTCTTTCCAACACCTCATCATTGCTCACATTCTATGATATCCACAACATCCTTATGCAGAACCACATTTTAGCTATTTCAAGTTTTTTCTTCATCTTTGTTGACATTGTCTGACATTCACTGCTATAGTGATTTTGTCCAACATTCACCGCCATATTCTGTATCCATGCAAATAATTTTAATGTCATTTTTGTGATGTAAATTTTATAAATTCGGGCCCGAGTTACATAAGCAAGTATAGAAAAATAAAATATATCAATGCATTACTACTTTTTTTGACAAGTTTTGTCTATATAAAAAACAATAGTTTATTAATATATTGCCATATTTTCCTCCGATTCCTGTCGATCTAACTTTTCTTTCATTGTCCGCTTAGCTTTTGTTACCATAACTCAGGTCGGTAATGTGGCCCTGAGATGAAATTTTGGATACCACACTGCACGTAGAATTGAGTTGGGTATCCAGAAAACCCAGTGACCCACTAAAATCAATAGGTTATGACTTAACCCTCTAGGGCCATTCGTATCATATTTGATACAGTATGAAAACAAGCCTTGAAAGAAATATTTTCCTGAAAAATTTTTTAAGAGAAATATTTTATAAATTTCAAATGAAAGCAGTACTGACTGCTCAGTCACTGAATATCAAATGTTTCCTTATAGGGAAATACTGTATCAAATATGATACGAATGGTCCTAGAGGGTTAACTTTGAAATGTAAATAATTCCAGACATTATTTTGTCTTTGATTTTGATAGTTGATGGTAATTCGCCCATGACTTGGACGCAGTCTGCGGATACACTTTCTGCTACCTGACTGCTTGGTGTTAGCGAAAGATGGTTTATGCTTTTACAGTGTTTACGATATGAGTGTTATATCGGGGACGGTGTGAATTTGCAGACGAATAGGACAGCCATTCATTTTTACCGTTATATGTTTGTGGTTAGACTTAGAGTTTGGAAGTAAATTTACAACCAAACTTTTGGTGCATGTTTTTCTACGCTGACTGCAATTATGTGTCTGTTATGTGTTGGTTTGTGACATAGTGGGATGCAAAAATCCATTTGGGTTCCATTCGGTTATATTCCCGACAAAGATGTAACTTGAATGAGCAATATCTAAATAAATTCTAGCTGTACACAATTCCAGCAAACAGATGAATGTTTCTTATCTGTTGAACCTGGTAGCGTAATAATGTGTTGAGCTTGAACAGTGCTTAGGGCGGCCGTTGTTGAATTAGCCATGTTTAAGATACACCAGTCGTTGACTCTTCACTCCAACTTGTTGCAGTGTAATGACTGGGTTTTGTTCAATTTTTGATAGAATCCTTGCGCAAATGTATTCATCAAACACTGATCTCAAAATATATACAGAGATTAATCATTTAAACTTTGTTTCGGTGATTGAGGCGATTTTAAATTTCTTCTTCATAATTTATTCACTATGCCAGGAAACGTAGCAAGATCGCCTAAATCACACTTTGAAATAATAAGGCAATTAAACTACAAATTAAAAGTAGAACTTTCCTCACCAAATGTCGGAATAGTGTCTCAACTGTTTCGTCATAGTTGTTCTCGCGCGTGTGTTTCGGTGAAATATAATTTGCGTACAGATGGTCGAAGTTTTCGTAAAAAGGGTCTGCCTTTTCACTCATACGCATGTTTTTTTGGTTTTTTTTAATTCAACCCGTAAAAGATTCTCGAATCTTGCAAACCTTGTACTGAAAGTCAGGTTAAAAGCTGGGTCATAATCAAATTCCGTGATTGAAAACGCTACCGCCGCTGTCGATGCGGATATTTTTGCTTGGGAGACGCTGATGTGAGTGCCGAAAAATTCTAAGTGAATAATTCCATGAACTGTAGTATTTGCTTTAAAAGCTGCTTATTTGTTCAGTTCTTCCTTTCTTGTGTGTTCGCGTTGTTCAGATACCTCGTCATCAATTTTGTTACGTTGCCAGGGGATAAAAAGATGGTTTTGTGAGAAAGCTAAAAGGATGAAACGAGAGGATAATTCTTAACAAATTTCGTTACAAGATAGATATTGACTGAAGCTGCTGAACGAGTGATGTTGAAAAGTGAGCCTTAGAAAACTGTCCTACTCAAATTAGTGCCATGGCTGAATCTCTCATCTCCCAGAATGCCCTGCTTCCAAAACAGAGGATGTGAATAAAGTCCTTACTTTTATCTGTCCGGTCAATGAGGAATAACTTATCTATATTTTCGTTGGGGCACAGTTGGTTCTAACAAAAATGTAAATATATCTTCCCACACCACAAAACAGTCCATTTCCACTATTTAAAATAGCGTTGCAACTGGTCTTCTGTAGAAGCTTATGTTGACCATGCCAAAGTGAAATTTTTCAAGTTATTCGCAATGACACACACGGAACTTCCCATTGAGATATATTGTAGAGTATTTCCATGCGTTTATAAGACATTTTATAGGTAACGTCTTTAATAATTCTCCAGCTTGTATTTAGCTAGATTCCTAGGATATAAACTTCCTTATTCGATGCTATTAATTTTAAATCTTTGTTTCTTCTTTTTAAATTATCCCTATTTTTTTACAAGTTCTACCCGCATAACATAGTTTAACAAAGCAAAACTTATTTTTTTTAATTTACATTAGCCTTCATAATTTATCCAGCAGTATATACGAATTTATTAAGATAATTTCAAATTTGTTTATACTAGCAGTAGAGCCCGGCGTTGCCTGGGTGTAATGAAAGCTTTAAAACTAATCCATGGTCCTGGAGCTCAGACACTTTGGAGGTTGGCACGAAAAACTAAAAAGCAATAGTTGTTTCCAGTTAAAGCGAAACTGCAGGCTGAAAGAATAATGAATCGATGTAAGTCAAATCTTGATTTCCTGGTATCGATATCAAATTTTCTGCACTATTTTAAGAACTTCAACCTTGAAACTTCTGAATATCGTTTCTTATGTCTTTGTCTCTGAGTGTATCAAATTTGATTTAAATCGGACCATTCCTTCTATAACATGATTTCTTCGATTATCGATTTTCGATATTTATCAGGGGTACCTTGACACAAAACCTAACTAAGAACACTCGCAGACGCTTATAGTACAACTGTGTAAATCTTCAAGAAAATCGGTTCAGCCGATTCTATAAGCAACGGACACACACACAGACACACACACATTCACACAGACAAAGTTCCATTTTTAAATAAGTTTAGATTATATTTCGTTTGAAAAAGGAAATAGAACTTAACTAGATTCACTTTTGAAGAAATTGTAGATAAAGAGATAAAAGGATAGATAAGTGGAAGAATGGAAAGTTAGGCAGATAAATGAAGATGGATGGACAACCATATGGATAGATAAACAGATAGATTGATAGATGAACAGATGTATGGGTGGATAAACAGAAAGATAGATAGATGAACGGGTAGATGATTGAACAAAGAGATAAATAGATTGACTGACGAACAGAAAATTAAATGACCATATGGATGAATGAACAAGCAGATAGATATATGCATATATTTGAGAAAGCTTTATTTGAAGACCAATCAGAAATAATTTTCATTTAATATTTCATTTTCTTAATTTTTTGTCATGCGTTGAAATTAGAAATATAACATAAAAATAAGTAATAAAATTATATTTGTAATTGAAAAAAGAAATTGGGGTTAAATGAAAATTAAATGGTAAAAACGAGTGAAAAATGCTTATGTGTGTTTAGAGGACAATCACCAAGTTGTGTTTCAAATTCTTCACAAAACAATAAAAAAACATCCAAACCGAGAAAATTAATTTAGCTTTAGTTCTAATACAAATAAAGCAACAATTACTGTCTAAATATATTCATTCATATGCACGACATTTTCTTTCAGTTTTCAAGCTAAATTTGTTCATCTCTAGTGTAATGTTATTAAATAAATTTTTCTTTATTTTTGGAAATATGTAGCGAACTTACGCACTAAATTCTAGTTAATGCACACATTCGAACATAGGCACACATATAGAAAAAAATATAGCATATTTTCAATACATATCTTGTATAATATACTTACACCTGTAACTGTCTCGTGTTACTGCGTAAGAGTGTTAAATGCTTACCAATCTCACTACTATATTGACCAATCAAATCTCTTTTATAATTTATAGGATGATTTTGAATTATATTTTAAGTTCGTATGGATAATACCACAGAGAATCTTATATATAAAGAAAGAGACATAGGGAAAAGACAAACAGGGAGAGAAAGGTATATAGGTAAAGAGTGAGAGAAGAGGATGAATAGATACGGACGCTGATATTGATCTGGATGCAAGAAAATGAAAGTTTTCGAACACATTTTTAGTTTGCTCAGTTTAACTGTGATTTTAATAGATACTCATATTTGAGTAGATGGTCTGTTTTTTTTTCTTATTATTATTAAAGGAAATATTCATTAATTAGAATCTACCGGTCAGAAAATTTGAGAATTATTGTTGTAAAAGTAAATATGCATCCTCCATATTTTCTCCAATAAAATAACGCTGGCACAAATAAATTGAATTAATGATTTAATGATCCAATATATATATATATATATATATATATATATATATATATATATATATATATATATATATTACTAGCTACTCTAGCATCTACGCATCACTCAGTAATGAATTAGAAAGCTCACAGTACTGGCGTATGAATACATGGTATATCACACGCTAAAAGTCTGCCTTCTTTGACCGAGCGACAATATCTCAGAGGTAAGATCGCCGAATGACGCCAATTCGAACGGATTTCAATCCTGTATATCTAAACTTACTGGTGAGCTGTGATACAGCGATACAGAACTGTCCGCGGATGACTATATATATATATATATATATATATATATATATATATATATAGCTATCAGATTGTTATATATACATATATATTAAAAACTAAGGCAGACACGTTATTTCATGGTAAATAAGAAGTAAAGGCTTATTTCAGGCGAACCGTCATCAGCTTCCGTCTTTATTGGACAAAAGATTTTACACGAATCTTCTGTGCAATAAAGACGGAAGCTGATGATGGTTCGCCTGAAATACTCCAGACTTCCTATTTACCATGAAATAACGTGTCTGCCTTAATTTCTTTTTATAGCTGCTCTATATATATTTATATACATATATATTTAGAGCTGTTCTAGGGAGTTATCCTACCCTTGTATGTACAGGATATTTCTTTTATGGTAAACTACGTTTAATTAAGCCATATAAATACACATTTGACTGATTATTTTTAGAATATTCCTTTCTGCCTTGGTTCGTATCTTAATGTAACCGAAGATAATATTACGAAAATGTTACGTAAAATAACGAAACAAATAAATTTAAATAAAGATGTCAGTTAAGAACAATTTCGAATGATTCTGTAAATAGTTTCGTAATATATATATATATATATATATATATATATATATATATATATATATCTTGGAGAACTTGATACTAACAGGCCAGATAGAGGGAAAAAGAGACAGAGGAAAGCAGCGGATAACATATTTGAAGGGCCGGAGCAGGTAGATGACAGAACGGGGTGCTGAGACTCGTTTTGCAGAAAGCGTACTAAGAGCCACCAGCGTACTAAGGAGACATAGAAGGTCATGAGTGGCTACATCATGACAGGACAAGATACATAGAAGAAGAATATATATATATATATATATATATATATATATATATATATATATATATATTCATATAGATAGGTGTGAGTTTGCAACGCTGGGTTTCACGCTTTTGCGATCGTCAGAGTTTGTCTGACGATCGCAAAAGCGTGAAACCCAGGGTTAGAAACTCACACCTAACTATATGAATATGTCTGCTCTATCACTGATATTGAGCGCTTTTAAATAAATACCACGCATATATAATATGTAAACAATATAATATATATATAACAAATTGCATATTTATATATATATATATATATATTGATATTTATAATTATATACATACACTTTTCACACACACACACACACACGCACACACACACACACACATATATATATATATATATATATATATATATATATATATATATATATTGTAATTTTATTATTACAATCGTTTATTAAACCATTATATCACTACGCAAAATTTGTCATGTTTCAGTAAAATACTGTTCTTCTTCAGGGGATATTTTTAAATAAATGATGAAAACAATTTAGTTAGAAAATAGAGAGTGTATTCATGGTTGTTTTGAAATTTAATGAGCGGTAGTTGTAGGAAGTTAAACAATATGCTTGTGGGTGTGTCAAAATTGCTCAATCAAAAGTGAGAATTAGGTTTAACTATGGAGTCTCATGCATCATAGCAATCTTCAAGTGATTTGATAATGTGTGCATTTGTAACACTATTTTCAGTTGGCTGGTATTAATTTTGTGGGATTTTCAAAATGAGAAGAGATTACTCTAAAACTGGAGAATACAATTATTTTTTATCGGGTAAAGTAGCCAATATGTTTGCAAGTGGAACATACAGATGCAGATAAAAATCAGTGCAAAATTATTTTTGAAGCGAATTTATCAAAGCTATTTTAGTCAAAATATTTGTCAATGTGATTTGAAGATATTTCACCCTTGGTCAAATTACGGTCTTCAGAATTTACCCTGCACTGATATATTCATTCATATGCACGACATTTTCTTTCAGTTTTCAAGATAATTTTATTCATCTCCAGTGCAATGTTATGAAATAAATTTTTCTTTATTTTTGGAAATATGTAGCGAACTTATGCACTAAATTCTAGCTAATGCACACATTCGAACATAGGCACACATATAGAAAAAAATATAGCATATTTTCGATACAAATTTTGCATAATATACTTTCACCTGTAACTGTCTCGTGTTACTGCCTCAGAGTGTTCAATGCTTACCAATCTCACTACTATATTGACCAATCAAATCTCTTTTATATTTCATAGGAGGATTTTGAAGTATGAAGAGGCAGTCAATAACAGAGGTTGGGTTTTCCTCCTCTTTTCCCTGGCAGTTGAGTTGTTAAATGTAATTGTTTTCATTTCGAGCGGATAAGTGTTATGCTGCGAGGGAAATCGAATACCTATACATCACTTTCCCACCTCGGTCTATGTCCCTGTCTAACAAAACTATGGCACAATATGAAATTACTTAGATGGTTACGGTGATTGGGACGAGACGGTAATCGTCATTAATTGGGGCAAGTGAATGGCTGTTTGAACAATACGGTCGAGCTGAAACAAAGACTGCTGCTAGAAAGAAAACGGGGGAGAGTTATTGCAAGAGACGATCAGTCAAAATTCAAACAACTGGAAGTTGAATAATCCATCGTCCCCTGAAAATAATACAATACGTATATTATCATCTTGTCGAAATACCAGCCAACTGATATTTCTTTTTCATTACTTATTTTGACTTGCTATTAATCTTGTATTTATTTGATATATATATAAATATATATAAATCTACACCGAGTAGGCGCCGCCTGAAATCTGGTTTTCATTATATACCAATCCCTTGCATGTCTAGTTGATTCTCTTCAAATGATAAGCAATTAAACTTTGTCAATCTGAGATAAACAAAACAACGTAGGCGGAAACAACCAATTGTCAGGAAGTTTGGCTTAACGCAGCCAGGGGTTGTCCTATTTATTTATTAATACATATTTTTGCTATGTTATACAGCATTCAGCATTGTACTTTTCACACTTGATTGATATGTATATATTGATGTGCATAAACATATATGTATATAGATATTTATTTACTGCTTATCTAATATAGACTGCATATCATATATATATATTATCATCCGCAGACAGATCTGTCTCGATGTGCTCACCAGCACGGTCAGAATCCGATTGCCTTTTTCAACCCAGGATTGAAACCCGACCGAACCGGCGATTCCACCTCTGTGATATAGGCGTTCAGTGGAAGAAGGCAGACCTTTTAGCGCATATATTATCATTATACGCGACCATTAGCTAGAGTTCTCTAATTCATTTTACTGAATGAGAGATGCGTACACGCCAGAGTAGCTACTGATTTTCAAAATCTACCATTCTTCCAGAGTGCTCAATCAGGGTGTGAGAGCGTAAATATTGTCATCCGCAGACAGCTCTGTCCCGCTGTATCACAGCTCACCAGCACGGTCAGACTCCGATTGCCTTTTTCAACCCAGGATTGAAACCTGACCGACCCGGCGTGAGTCGATGATTTCACCTCTGGGCTATGGGCGTTCAGTGGAAGATTGCAACCAAATATATATTATATAATATTCTAATGCGTTTAGTTTACATTTTCGATCAGTTTAACCGAAGAACTGTCTTCACTTTTGATAATAATTTGGCTTCCTTTCCAAGGCAGCGGAATTGTAATGATTGATATACAAAGGTACATCAATGATTACAATTTCGCTGCCTTTTTCGGAAACGTATATGAATATTTTTGTTACTTTATTTTTCTCATGACTTTTATATACAATTGTTTATACAGATTTATGGGATATTTATGACCTAGAATATATCTTGATTTAGTAGAAATTCTTACCTTCTTTCTAACTAGAGATTCACTAATGAAAAAAAAATAACCACATCTTTATCTTTCACTTATTTTCCTTTTATTCGAGATTTAAGTCCCTGAAATGCGCCGATTTCAGAAACACGATATATCACTTGCGAATGCACAAAATTTAAGTATCAGCTGACAAATATTCACAAGATCTATTTCAGTACCAAGTGACGATGTACATGAGATATTCTTCAATATCACCCGACAAATATATGAAATATCCTTCAGTAAATATTAAACATGTGCATAAAATATATTACGTGACAAGTTAAAACATTTTCTTCATCAGTATATGGAAATTGTTTTCATTTTTGTATGCTTCTCAACCAAATCATATGATTTGTTTATTTTAGTGTTTGGTTGCGAATAACTTTACTAAAATATATTCGGGTCATAGAAAAGAGATATTGTCTAAGCTGAAGAAGGAAGTGAAGATGAACGGAAAAAGTGAATGAACTTAGATAAAATAAAGAAAAAATATTAATAAATAAATAAATAACAAACGTAGAGATGGGCTTTGTTCAAATGCATTCTTAGATACAATACCACAGTGATCATAATTTCTTTCATCTTCCCGCGCGAGAATATATCCACAGTACTTTGCCGGAAGTGATATAGCAGGCCATCAAAGAAACCAGATGCACAAGAGAGTTGGTTTGAATTCACTTCCAACTACGAAACGTAGAAGCATGCCACCTCACAAATGAATCCGAGTCTGCAATCGTTAGAACTAAAATGTCGAACCGATAGATATAAAAATATCTACCCCAGGCGTGATACGGTTAGTCTTTCAAACAACGCACATAGAGAATGTAAAGCCTCCATATCAGGGTTCTTTCGACGGAAAGAGGCGCGGAAAAAACAAACTCGGCAGTGGGAATTGACAAAATTTAGATTTGAAAGATATGGAAAGTTACTAATAGATGATTTAAGTCTAGTCGTATACGCTAATCGATATCTCCACTTTATTATATACGTCACCATATATTAATTCGTAACGGTACTGAAATCCTTTTATACAAAATGTCAAAATGTGGAGTGTCGGGATTCGATACAATAACATAAAATCTTGGGGCTGCTGGTAATTTAGCCGTTTATCATAATCCCACGACTTTCATGAAAAGAATAAATTTCAGTCGGAAAGATAATGTATGATTAACAAATAACAGTAAATTTTTCTAACAAGAAAAATACAAATATTTGGTTGAACTTATTGAGTGTAATATCCTTTTTTGATTTTGGATAGAATATAATCTGTATCACGTATGTATGTGAGAACAAAGGAACATTGTTACATGCTTATTCATGCGTCGTAGGAACATGGATAAACGAAATAGATAGAATTTAGTTCTTAGTGTAGATATTGGCGCCGTAGTCTGAAGCTGTCTCATTTTAGGTTGGTCAGAGCTGATTTGAGCGAGGCTTTTGCATGTAGACGTGAATTGGATCTTGAATATTAGCCGCTTGGAGGGACGTGGACCTTGGTGCGACTTGTGAGTTCCTTTCTTGGAGCCAGACTTCCTGATATTTATGAATTTCATTTCTAAGAAATCGGCTCCAGAATTATATTGTTTTATTAATAATTAATTGAGCCTAAAATATCACGTTGTATTTTCACTACTACATACTCGCGATATTTTGGCGGTATCTACTTATTTAAGGTGACTAATAAAATTATATATATATGATTTATTTTCTTTTTTTTCCGGTTTAATTGGTTTGTTTTAAAGTGTAAGGAATTTATTGCGTGTCATTGGATTATAAATATTTTGTAAGCTTGGTTTAAGGTTTATATAGCTATTTTATTAAATATTTAAAGAGACACGACAATGATGTCTTCCAGATAATTAATAATCTAGTTCTAATGATATATAGGAAACAAGAATTTAATATATCAGGTGTGTTTTCAGGTTCAGATAGCTATTCTATTAAATCTTATTCCTGGACACGACATTGATCTCCACCGGATAATAAGTAATCGATTTTTAATGATATGCGGGAAACAGTAATTTAATATATCAGTTGTGTTTTTAATGTTTTGACGAATGCACCTCTCTCTCTCAGATCTTTCCGTAACATTATTTTGCTTTATTTTTTAAGGTGGCGTATCGCCTGCTTTGCTGGATATTTGTTCCTTAATATTTTGATATTGGAAACTGGATTTATTTTATAATGATATCGCCCCAAGCAAGACATTTTACAGCCACTGTTTTACAGCGGGTTAGACAAGAGGAAAGTTATGAGAAAAAGTGACTGATTATAGAGGGTGTCAGAAAGTGGGTAAGAGAAAAATGAGAATACTGACGAGAATGGAGAGAACGGAGAAAGGAGCATGAGAGAGAGAGAGAGAGAGAGAGACAGAGAGAGAGAGAGAGACAGACAGACAGACAGACAGAGACAGAGACAGAGAGAGGATGCAGGTTAATGAGATAGGAGATGACTGTTGACTTTATATTTAAATTCTTGGAGATTGTAGCTGTCGGGGAAGCAAATAAACGGAAGGGAATTCCGCCGGTGGGAAGTGCAAGAAAAGAAGCTGTGGAGTAGAAATTGCCTTCGCAATAAAAGGTTGGGACCCAGTTACTAATCTTGTTGCTCGAGTAAATTTATCGGAGCAGAAGCAGTGAAAGTATCTGTAGAAGAGACACAGAGAAGCCACCATGCGCCGGTGAGAAAGTGTCTGTATCTGTGCTGCTAAGTCAGGATCGATCACATTACAGATTTTCCGTTGAATTTTGTCAGGACACCTAGGTGGATAGCAGGAACACTATACTTGATATGGCAGCCGTATACAATGCACCTGCAAATGGTAAAGTTGTATATGTGCAGGATTGATTCAGACGGGAAAAACCTGCTGTTCCTACACAGAGAACCGATTTTCTTAGCTGCGAATTTAGCCATGAATTCTATATAGTCATTCCACTATAGTCATTCCAAGCTCATGTGTTTTCTGTTTTTGCTGTTGTGGGATTTGGTTCAATATGATCGAAAGGAATATTATCATGTTCTCCATTACTTGTCCTCTTCGCTAATGTCTTGGTGCAGATCTGAGCAGTTTGAATATAAAGCATGTTTTTACTCCGTCATCTTTTTTTAGAAATATAAATGTGCAGGTGTATAAGTCATTTGGTAGTTATGTTTTTTCTTTTTCGTATATATGTAAAGGTTAATAATGTTGTTCTGTGTTTCAATTCTTGTACAAAGATTTTGTAGCTAACATCTTCGTGTTGTCGTAATAGTATTGAATATGTAAAATCAATGTTGTGCCAGTAAGCATTTCAGCTGGTTTACAACCTAAGTACACTTCATTGGATGTGCGTCGTGGTGCAGTAAATATCAACTCGGAACGACATATCGCGGTGTCGAGTTCGAATTCAAGTTGAATTCCTTGCATTCACTTACGCCCAAATACCTTTTGGGAAAGGTATTAATCGGTCTCCTCCCCTAGTTATTAAATAATAGGGCAGATCGGGTTCTATTGCCTTGAATGGTAACTAGTCAACCGCAGAAAGCAATGGCAACCTACTGCAGGATAATCTGCTCAGACATAATCGCCCGAAAGCGTGTATCACGTTTGGCACTTGATTGAATGACACTTTATCAATGTTTCTAATTAACAAACGTATCAGTAGTAAATTCTCTACCTAGTCTGTTTTGTTTAATCACATTTAACTGTCTTTGGAAAAATTTCCACCACTACATTTGCATAAGTGTTAGAACCGGTAGTTTTTATGTTCTGAGTAGATGATTGAACTCTTTATATAATATAGACTGACATTGTCGGTTGTGAGTTCTGAAGGTACACCAAATATTGCAATCCACACAGTAAGCATAGTGTTGGCTATTGTAGTGGTTGTGATATTTTTATCGCTATTGAATCAATTCAGCGGGTCATGAATGAGAACAGTGTAAGTGTCCCAAAATATCAGCATGTATGTTTGGGATTCTTGCATCAATTGGGCTTAATTTGACTGCATGTCATTTGGCGTTATTATTTATATTATTCTTCTGACATGATAAATAATCTTTTGTCTAATTACTTATGTCAGTTGACATCTTTGTCCAGACAAAATGTTCAGCATTTAATTTCACAATTGTTCTTTTTTAGGTGAGAAAATTGATGGAAATTTTTGAATAATTGCTGAATAAAATTTGGTGGTAGGTACGGCCTGTAGTTAAGTTTGCAAATGTCACAGCAAATCGTTTTTAGCATTGAATGAAAAAAGTAGTTCAAAGAATTTTAGTAATGTGATTTTTTGTACTTGTATTGGAGTGTCAACGGTTTAAACATTCTATATCACCGTTTATCTTGTTCTTCTACTTTCTCTTTACAATTGTCTTCACACCTGTGTTCTCATCCTTCTCTTGCCCTTTCTCTGGCAACCCCTGTAACTGGTTTGTCTTACTCTTCATTCTACTCCTGCCTAAACTTTTACACTTATGTAGACCACTTCGGATCAGTGGCGGTACCGCCTTACTTAGGGTGAAAGAATAAAAAAATAATTTGAAGTTCAAAGAACTAGAATCTAAAGAAACAACTGAAGCAATTGATATTTCTACTGCCATTATTTTTTGTAATATGTCACAAATCTGATGTCTGAAGATAATTTGGAAATATAATCCAGGTGTCTGATTTTCCGTGGATTATATTTGCGTATGTGTGTTTGATGCGTATGAAAATTGTTTATACTCTGCATATATGGTGAAATATATGCCCTTCAAGAGATGTTGAAAATGTTTGGTGAAAATGTATGTTCCTAATAGCTCCCTAGAAATTTTGCTTTTTAACCTTATTTAGTTTACTGGTGAAGAAAGATAGGGGTGTGAGTTGTTTGTCTAAAATCTGGTGTTTGACTGCACTCATAGCTGTTTATGGAACATCTGTTGTGAAAAAGAGTTTAATGTCCTTGATTTAATTCAGGTAATCCAAGAGTGTTGATGAATGATTCTACACCAGATTCTGTAACGTAATATTTTTGTTCTTGTTCTTTTGTAGATTCATCAAGGCTATAGTACCGCTGTAAAATTTCACTATAAATCTCCTGTAATAGTTGATAAGGTTTATAAATTTTCGCAATTGTCTTAGTGACGTGAGATGCATAACGTGGATATTTTCCTCTTTTTGTTTTGACTAGTATAAGTGATGTGCGTTGTGTTGCAGTGGATATCTGCTTGGAATGAGAAATTGGAAAGCCTAGTTCAAATTCCAGTTGAATCCATTGCATTCACTTACGCGCAAATACCCTTGGGAGAGGTATTAATCCATCTTTTCCTTCCAGTTTTGGGTTAAATAACAAGACAGATTGGGTTCTATAGGATTGGCTGGCAACCTGTCTACCGCAGAAAGTAATGGCAACCTACTGCGGGATAATCTTCTGCCCAGTCAGTCATGTCTCTTGGAAGACCTGGTCGCCCAAGCGTGTATCACATATGTCATTTAAATGACTGACTACATAAAACTGTTGGAAACATAATTAAAACTTCTACTGACCCTAAAGTGGGGGATCGGTTTTCTATTGTCATGAAGTAATAAACTGATCCCCCATTAATTATATTCAATATACTATTGTAATATGATCTATCTCTTCTCCTTCCATTTATGAGTTAAATAATAGAATAGATTGGGTCCTATAGCTTTAACTGGCAACCAGTCTACCGCAGAAAGCAATGGCAACCTACTGCGGGATAATCTTCTGCCCAGTCAGTCATGTCTCTTTCGAGACATGATCGCCCAAGTGTGTTTCACGTATGGTACTTAACTGAACGGCTGATAAGTGAAAAATATTTTTGGCCAAATTCACACCAGATAAAATTTAGAGTTTCCTCTTCAGAAACACAGGTGTGGACATTCATTCTCAATGCAAAATATAAAAGTCTTTGAAAAGATTGTTCTAAAAGTAATGTATGTTTTTTTTTCGGTTTCAGCTGACGACTTCAATATCGTCTCTGTAGGTAAATATAAGGGTAAATCTCTAAATACCTCGTAGATTAGTCTCTGGAAATTTTGCATGGCATTCAGTCAGTTAAGTGCCATATGTGATAGACGCTTGGACTATGATGTCTCAAAAAAGACATGACAGACTGTGATGATGTCTCTTTCGAGGCATTCTCACGAACTGGGATAATAACGGAGTCGTCAGCGAAGTTCTGGATGTTTGTCTCGGCAACTTGCACATAGTTATACGCCTTCACCAGGTCTAGCTTCGAGAAAATTCGAGTGCCTTAAAGATCAATTGCAAAATCGTGTCTATGTAGCATCGTGTCTCTGTTAAGAATGGTTTTGGCGTTTAGTCTACGGAAATCACTAGATGGACGCCTTGTTTTTCCGTATTTTTTTTTTTTTTTTTTTAATGGGTGTTCTTTTTTATATCATGTGCAATGGTGATGAACATGCGTTCTTAGATGGACGTATGAATCCTAAGTTTAACATTTGATTGAATTCAGGCTTGGCTATTTTTTATTTGTCAAATTTGGATAATTTCAGTATATAGTGCACAGTTCGTCCTGTTGTTTTTATGTATTGCTTGGCATTGTGTTTAATTGTGCCATAATGTTTAAAAGGTTGGTGATTTCCATGTATATTTTTATTAATTCATTATTATCGTTATCTAATTCTAATTGACTGTCATTGGAAGCAAATTTCTCTCATTGTATGTCCTGTCAGATTGTCAACAAGGGAATGAGTGATGGTGTTGAACGATTAGCTAATATAGCGAAAAGATCTTCACCTAATATCTTGGGAGAAAAGCCACAGAAAATTTTGCAGCATATCTCGATCGATGATCACTCATTTCTTGCCAAAAGTACTAATTTTCGTGCTGTTAGCAGTTTGAAGTTTGTAATGTCTTGGCTATGAATTTTGTTTTGGATCCAGAGGTCAAACACTTACTGCAGCTTCGATGATTCCAGTAACACGTGCCGTGTCTATCTGTTTTTTTTTTAATCGTATTTCCCCGAGCAAGGCGGTAAAGCCACTGATGTGCAAGGGTTTTCATAAGAGTAAATAGATTCGGGGGCCACAAAAGAAGAAAAAGTTATATAGGAGGAGAGTGAAGAGAAAGACGCACCAGTAAGAAGGCGCTAGAAAAGGATGGGAATACAGGTGTGATGACAGTTGCAAAGATGGAGAGAAAGGAAAGGATATACAGGGTGGTGTGGAAAGAACTAGAGTCAAGTGGTTAAGAGGTGAGTATTGACATTGCATTTAAATTCCTGGAGGTTGTAGCCATAGGGAAAGCAAGAATATGGAAGCGAGTTCCACAGACGGGAACTGCGAGAAAGAAGCTACAGGAGTACAATTGTCGTCTGCATTTGGTTGACCTAACTACGAATGAATTGCCAGTCTGGTTGCACGAGTAAACACCTGTTGCAGGGGCACCACCTTGCTGGAATTTATGTTTTCCGGTCACATATTGATAAAAGCACATGGTTTTCTTTGCGACGTCTTGCTATTGTACCAAATTTATAATGGTAGTAGAAAACGTTTAATTTTCGTCTTCCTTTATAATTGCTTAAACTCCTATTTCTACTCTTTCGTCTTTACTCAGGACTGCTAGTTTCAAGAGAAATTCGTTGTAGTTGTTGTTGGTTTAAAAGATACTGCATATGTTTGGCAAAAGTTTCAATTGTTTTATTGTTGCTACAAGTTTTCGTTTTGTTGTTGGCTCGTTGATTGTAGTGAAAATGCATTCGCCTACCTACTTCTAAAGCACACGCCTCTCCGTAATCCTCGCCAAATTCGTTTCATCTGCTATTAGGGTTAATATTTGTGATATTATCTGCTGTATCGTCGAGTGGTAAAACAATACACAAATGCTGAAATAATAGCTTTATTCGGTAGATACAATTTAATAGCCTCTACTAGATCGCAGCAATATAGCTGGTTGAGTTAGCAAGTAATCACGGTTTTTATCGGTAGCTCACCGCTCCCACTAACTTCCGCGTTCAACCGACTCACTTTATATATATGTGAAACTATCGACACTGCAAAAAAAACAAACAAACAAACAAAAAACCATATATCCAAATAAAACATTACTTAAACTAAAAAAGCAACCTGCCCAAAACTAAGTTAACCCATACCCCTCTCCAAACCAAATAGCAGCACCTCAAGAACCATGAATGAACGACTAGACCATTCTAAAAACTCACACCACATATATTTACATCGTTATCATTAACAACGACGCCACTTCCAGACAAGATAAATAAGAAACCTGTCTTAAACTAAGCCACCTCTCCTTACCCATATTTCTAAGACTACAATACGACCAACAGAATTAGAATAAGCTCCCAACCCCACCTTAACTTAAACATCACATCACCACAAATAAACCGTTTTCACCATTTAAATTTTCATTTCAACTTCGTCACCCGATGAGAAGCACCTAATACGTAGCCTCGAAACGCGAAAATGTTTGTGTAGTGACACTATGAATTTATAAAACATTGTAACAACTATTACAATATAACGCTCTACGTATGTATCGAGAACTCTTTATAAAAGTAAATGCATGAACAACAGGTTAAAAAACCTATATTGTCTCCAAATTATATTATTAATTTTAACCACGCGCGTTGGTTGTTTTTATTTTCTCGACTGCACTGTATAGTAGGTTCATTTGAGCCCGTTTTGTGAGAAAAACAACCTCATGACGAAATAAACACAGCCAGAAAAACGTACTGCTTGGCATTATTAGCAACTAGTTCCCAACTTTTTACAGTGAAACCGATAAAATGTAATCGCAATTTCTACTCTATCAGCTTTCCTTTCTTGCACTTCCTATTTGTGGAATAGTCTTTCGTATATCTTGTGGAGTAGTTTTCGCACTGAAGGTTATAATCGTGCTATGTCGGTTACTAATCGACTTAACGCACCCAAAATATTAGGAACTTGGTAATCTTCCATTGAAAGCAGACTCCTTAATATTCGGTAAACTGCCGACTAATATCAAATGCCTAGAAGTTCTTCTGAACTTTAACAGAAGTCTGAACAACTCCCATGAACTTCCCTAGAACTTCCTGCTAACTCTTATTAATATAGGAGGAACAGGCAATTATCTGGGGAATAGGTGTGTTTCCCCATAAGAGTATACTTGCTTCCGCGACAGCTACAATCTCCAAGAATTAAATGTAAATTCAATAATCATCTCCTATCTTTCTGACTCGCATCCCTTCTCCCAAGCTCTGTATTCCATACACTCCACCCACATGACACCAGTATTCCCATCCTTCTATTACTTTCTTCCTGACATCCCTTATAACCTGCCCTTTTTCTCATCACTTACCCTCTTCTAATCCCCTGCGCACCAGTGGCAGTATAACTGCCTTGCTTGGGCTTCCTTTCATATATATTTTCCGTTGATGTGTATCTGTACACATATCATTAATATCGAACACATACATATGACCACACACACACACACACACACACACACACACACACACACACATATATGTATATATATATATATATATATATATATATATATATATGGTTGTGAATTCATGAACATATTTTTTTGTATTTTTTAGGAAAAATTTAAATGTGATTTTCATTAGCGTATGAATTTTTATCTTTGAAAACATACTGAAAGTCTGTATATGTAAATGTGTTTGTGTGTTTGTAACTCTACGTATTTTGATTTATGTAGAGGATGTACACTTGAAACTCATCTGACACTTGTATTTCTTTTTTTCTTCCTACCCCTTTAGATTTCTGCATTCGTGTAATTCGATTAATTTATGATAATATTTTGTCATTACTTCTTTTACTTTTTCTCTGTAGAAACGAATAAGGATTTAAAAGCAGACAAAAAATTCCATACGTTATTTTTCATTAAAAATTTTGTAAGATTTCTTTAAAAACACAGAATATTATCTAATATACTATTATCTAATATTCAGTCAGTCAGTTAAGTGTCATGCGTGTTACACTCTTGGGCGACCATATCTCGAAAGAGACATGACTAACTGGGCAGTAGATTGCCATTACTTTCTGCGGTAGACTGATTGCTAGCCAAGGTTATAGAACCCATACTGTCCTGTTATTTAATCCATAACTGGGGGGAAACAGATTAATACCTTTCTTAAGGGTATTTGCGCGTATGTGAATACAACGAATACAGTTCGCTGATTTCTTGATCTAAGCCGATATCCGCTGCACAACAACGCACATCGTCTTAAAATAGGAAATTACTAAAACGTGCTAAATGTTATTTTGGCTGGATATGAGATTAACGGAAAATGTCTAAAAACGAAAAATATACATACATTCAGAAAATGAAAATTGAAACTTCTAGTTTAAATCATGAAGCTAGGAGAATATGACACTCACAGCGCATGTTGAAGGCAGGAGAGAGAGAGAGAAAGAGAGAGAGAGAGAGAGAGAGAGAGAGAGAGAGAGAGAGAGGAAAGCAGCTAATAACCCACCGTATGTTTCTTTGTAAACGATTGAGTAAAAGCGATTAGGAGACATAACAAAAGACAGACACACACTAAGAGCTACATAGGAAATGAATATTGCCCACACTCTAAAGAACATTGCTAACAGAAAAAAAATATTTACAGTATTTATATTATACTGACTATTGTCCTTATGGTGGTTGCCATTTGTACGACGTTTCGGTCGTTGTGTGCTCCGGCCTTCTTCATCTGCTAGGAATTTGTAACCGAACACTTTATTAAAATCACTGGGCTATACCACTGGGCTAAGGGGATATAGACAGTGGTTAGTTCCTGTGACTTAAACCAAAGAGGTGTGTGCTCAATACCTCATACCTTGCATAAATAGTGGCTTTACGCAAGGAATGAGGATTATATACCCCAGTGATTGCAATAAAATGTTCGGTTCAAAATCCCTAATACCTGAAGGAGGCCGGAGCGTACAACGTCTGAAACGTCGTACAAATGGCAACAAAGATAAGGACAATAGTCCAAATAATGTAAATCTTGTAAATAGTACCACATCTCAGAAATATAGGCAAATATTAAAAGAAAATAGTTATTAATAACTTACACAATTTTTAATTCTTTCCGATGCACGATTGTAAAATACTTGATTGAATAAGTATTTCGCCATCTTTAGATAGGCTTCCTCAGATTAGAACGAAATAAATCTATGCGTGGTTCAATATTAAGTTTTTCATACATTTCAGCTAAGATGGCGTCTTTCGTTAGAGATGAAAGTTCATTGTGCAGTTTTTTGCATAAAAACTTTATTTTAATTTTCTTGTTTTGTCGAAATTTGTTTATAATATATTCACAGCACTCGTACAATCTGTTTAAAGTCAATCCCTATGTAATTTTTCACAAAAGGGTTCAAAGTAAGAGATGCACACGTCTTTTTGGCATGCACGCACGTGTGCGTGTGAGGTGTCTATGCACGCTTCTGTATATGTCTATGAATGTCTGTACAGATATGGAAATATTTAATGATGTAATTGTGTTTCGGGAAGAAACATCTTCCGACGATGAACACATTTATTGAGTTAATAATTAAACAATTTAATTGCTAATTTAATAACTGCTTTATTAAATTAGTAATTAAAGAATGCAGGTTTGATTAAATGAGAAAATAATTTTTAGCGGTGAAAATGTATGAAAAATGCTTGAAATTCGGTATGATATCTGCTAAATTTATGGCTAGGACCATACAAAAAATAGTCAGTTAAGTGTCATACATGATACACACTTGGGCGATGATATCTCGATAGAGAAATAAATGACTACGTAGAAGATTTTCCCTCAGTAGGTTGCGATTACTTCCTGCGGTAGACTGGTTGCCAATCAAGGCTATAGAATCCAAATTCTGCAGTTATTTAACCTATAACTGGAACGAGAAAAGATGGATTAATACCTTTCTCAAAAGTATTTGCGCGGAAGGGAATGCAACGAATTCAAACTCGTCTCTCCGGACATTTTGTTCAGAAAGTAACAACTATCTTATTTGTAGAACAATTTTATATGCATTTGCATATAATTTTTTTTCTGTTCAAATCAGTTTGCTCAAATAAACCAGCTGCGCAAAATATTCCTACCCAATTAAATTCCTGATAGATTTTTGCACAATGCTGGGTTAGTGAATGAGAAATTATACATAATATCTATGACAAATTATAAATAGTATTTATTTCTTAATTAAAAAATAATGCGAACACCTTCATTTCAGAGTTTTGTCCTATATATATATATATATATGTGTGTGTGTGTGTGTGTGTGTGTGTGTGTGTTTGTGTGTTTGTGTTTGTGTAAATATTCTCAGATAATCTGAAGGTAAGAACAATATGATTTAAAGAAAGACAAAAAATATATATTGTTTTAGTCGGGACGTTTCGTTCGTCGACGGACTTTATCGAACCAAAAAATAATGTTTTTTTTTTATCTCGATAAAGTCGGTTAAAACAAAATATATTTTTCTTCTTGTCTCTTTTTTGATTACGTATATATATATATGTAAATGAGTGGTGGAGAACTCCCGCGTGTGAATATGTGTGTTAATATATATATATGATAACTAGTATAAATAATAAAAAGAATGAAAATGTAAAGGAAACAATATATCCTGTGTTTCGCCCTGGTTTCCTGACCGATTTTTTCAAACTGTTATGACAAGAAGAAGCCTAGCGCGTATAGCGTTCTCATTTGTTAAAGAGAAAAATCGAAATACCCTGAACAAAAAGAGTTTAATATGCCAAAAACGATAAGAGAAACCTTTGTGTTAATATTCACTAATAGATATCTACTATCTGTGGGGAGGAGAACTCTAAAAAATCTTAAAGACTGGCGAGGTTCCAATTCCTGTTTACTGTGGTAAATGATTGAGTAAGTCAGCTGGGCTCATTTAAGGGCAGCTTCTATTAGCCTGGTTCCAGGCCAATAAAGACACACATACACACTCGGGAATTCTCCCTCCCCCATATATATATATATATATATATATATATGCACAATTCTTTTGTTATTTGGTTGTCCGGGAGAAGTGTGAAGAAAATCAACGTGTTCGATCAGGTCATTATTATTCGATTCTCACTGGGTGCCTAACATTTGCGCTTTTGTGCCAAAGCTCTTCTTAGCACATAATTCTTATTCTTTCTTTATCTTCATCTTAACACACACACACACACACACACACACACACACACACACACACACACACACATATATATATATATATATATATATATATATATATATATATCATGATTTGTACCCACAGAAACTACAGATAACTTTAAAAAGAACGGACGTCATAATTATCCCACAAACCCGAGGAACCTTTCGGCTAACACTTAGCAAGGGCATCGTTGGCTTAAGTTATAAAGGATAATAGACAAGGACAAGACCAAAAGGGAATACTCACAATAATGTGAGAAGATGGAACTCGTTTAAAATTAAACTTTAATAGAAAAAAACATTAAAATGTAAGGGGGGTGTATACATATAATTCCACAAGAGTGAAATAAGAGAAAAATATTGGATTGGTTATAGGACGAAACAATCTGAGGTTGGTGACGCGGGTTGCGCAACACGTCCCCGCAAATATACGTTCTGGCAGTCCTCTAAGAAGTATAAGAACAACCCAAGCAGTTCTGGATTTAGCAATTGGCCAACACCTGCTGGACAATCAAGCATGTGCCTCCTCGTCTGAGAACAATTGGTTTTCTGTTTTGCACAGTGATCGATCGGTATATCATCTTCGTGTTTTGGAGGCTATTTGCCTAAAAATCCAGCAGCCGAGCCTGTACAGGCAGAAAGAGCAGTTCCTTCTTCCCTTGCATTTACTGGCGAGTTTGTGAGTGTAAGATTTTTCTCTTTTATTTCACTTTTGTAGAATTATATGTATACACCCACCCTTACATTTTAATGTTTTTTACCTATTTGCCAATGGCATCCGTCAAAAAAGCACTTTGCCAAGTGATGTTGAGTCATCACTGTACTGGCTGCACACATACCTTCTGAGCCGGTTACACTAAGTCAATTGAGTAACATAAATGATACACGCTTGAGCGATCATGTCTTTTTCAAGACATGGTTGACTGGGCAGAAGATTATCCCATAATAGGTTGCAATTGGCTTCTGTGGTAGTATGGTTGTTGATCAAGGCTAATGAACCCAATATGTTTTTTATTTAACCCATAACTGGAAGGTAAAGACGGATTTGTACCTGGCCCAAGGTTATTTGCGCGTAAGTGAATGCAATTAATTCAACTGGAATTCGAACTCGGCTTCTTGATTTCTCCTTCCACTGCACATTCATAGATTTTTTTAATTGTTAGATATCCTAAACATGTCGCTAGTGAAATAATTTGGTCTTCAGTCGCCGATGATACTACCATGTTGTTGGTATTTTTGAATTCGGTGGTGCGAGTATCCTACATAGAAGTATTCAATATACAAGCATTATCAAACAAGTTAATGGAATAAAGCGTATTTCTGATTCACAAACTTTTCTAACAGTTCCGTGTTCTTCGTATTGTGTAATGGAAGAAGAGAATAGAAGAATTCATCATTGAAGACAGACGGCAAAAATTGCGGTTCATTTTAACGAATTGTTTGTCATGTTGGAAAAGTTCGGGGTATGCCAGTAACGGATAGGTGAATCACTTTCAAGAAGTGCAACCTCTTAGATGGATACTTAAAGACTTGGATATAAATATACAGTAGTATTTTAATATCTAACATATCGCCACATTGTTTTTACTCTTACACAAACTAAGACCTGCGTCTTCCTCTTTTTGATCAACGCGTAAATTGAATCTGTTTCTCCTTACCAATATACCACTGTGACTTTCGTTGAGAAAAAATATTTATCAGTAAATGTCTCAAAGAGTTTGTGTTAGATTAACATCAATCTTCATCTTTCTCGATATATGAAGTTGCATTAAGAGAAAATGTCAAAATCCTTGTATTTCATTTGTTGATTCTTAAAAAAAAACATGGAGTTATAGTAAGTTTTTCGAGATTTTAGTCATTTTCATTATATTATGAATCTGACAAATGAGGTTGAAACACACAGAAAATATTTTACAGGATATGCAAAAGTGTGCGTATCTGTTCGATTATGCCAAATGTGGTTTGTGAATTCTCACTGATTAATGTACATATTGTACATCTGTTGTATTCTGTCAGACAAGATATTACATGAGAATAAATAACTTTACAGAAATAACAAATAGAATTTAAATCTCAAAAACAGGCACTGAAAATTATTTGCTTCTTATTGATAGTATTATTCATTTTCATATAACAAATATACTTTTCGTCTGACAAACAATATGGCTCCCACTTTATCAGGTCTACCGCTGATGCGCTAACGGCCATCACAGAATATGCATACCAGGTTCTTGATAAGAACGGCGAAGCTTGAGCTGTTACTCTAGATACATGAAATTATTTGACAGGATTTGGCATGCTAGCCTTCTGCACAAACCCTGTCATAATGATTTTCTGGACTATTGTTCGCTTTAATCCAATCATTTCTATCAAATCGTGAAACGAATATCGTTTTAAAGAGGCAAGCTTTTGGATCCTTTCAAACAAATTCAAATGCCCCTCAAGGCTCTATCCTATTTCTTAAGATTTTTTTATCTTCATCGATGACATTCCCGATGTGAATCATTTCTCAAGTAGGCATTAGTGCAGATGACCTCACAATTTACTTCCATCTGCCATAGAGAAACCTTCCTAACTAGCGTCAGAATGGATGATGCTAATCGTCTAGAAAACAACACACTGCGCCTCTTTGGTTTCACACACTTAATCGACCTGAAGTGTAAGGCCTGCATCAAATCTATTGTTGTATATATTGCTAAAAGGTTTAGGTTAGTGTGTAGAGTTAGAATGTTTTTCTTGTCAGAGTATATCTTGCACATTTATAAATCTACTATTCGTCCGTGTATTGATTACTGCTATCATATTACTGGTATTTCTGCTATTCACTTCCAGCTTCTGGACAAAATTTCAAAATTGATCTGCAATGCAATCAATTTTTACTTGCTAATTATACTTCAGTGACTTCCTGAAAACGACGTGATGTCACGTCCCTCTGTCCTCCAAATATTTTTTATGGCAACTGCTTTGAAGAGCTTTAAATGTAGTTAAATGAAATGACCTCATCAACACTGGAAATTTGTTTTCTCAAACTTACTCTGTGGAACTTCTTTTCGTTTACTTGTTTTCCCGATGGGTACAATTTCCCAATCTTCAAATACAAAGACTATTTTCAACTTCCAACTCCTTGTATATCATCCATTTGCAATCCTTTGATTGACATTTTCTCTACGCTGTTTCTTTCTTATTGTAACCCGCTGGGCACTAGTGATGGTCTCGCTTTGTTTAAAGTGAAATGAATAAAATTAATGAAATAAACAACAGAGAAAATAAAAAAAACAAATTGTGGTATCGTGTGACAGTCAAAATTGCTACAAAACCAAAAAAACTATCAGAAGATTTCAAATAAGTTCCTTAAATATCCACATAAGTTCAAGACATTCATGTAAGTATCATGTCGACTGTGTATTACACATTCTCAAATCAGTTTTTGCAAACGTTTTTGTTTTTTCTGGGAATGAAGCGTGGATATCTTAGTGAGAAGAATCCTTCTTTAAACATTGTAGACTGTTGCTTCACAATACAAAAATCACAGGCAAACATGCTCGACTGAGATAAAGTTGAATGGCTTTATTGATTCCATTGCTATGTCGGCTGTTAAAAAATGTTTGTCTTGTGGAATGATATCTTCATTCTACCATTTATCTATGACTTGAATATTACTACCTGAAATGCTATGAAAAATGTGCTTTGTATTTAAGTATTCTTGTTAAAATGCAAAGAAAAACCAGCAATATTACTAGACACTGTAAACTTGGCACCCTGTAACATTATTTATAAATAATACCATAGTAATTAATCAGTGAAAATCATTACTATAGTTCCTAGACTTTATGAATTTTAGCACAATCCTTATTCTTTTAAAGTAGGTGGATGATTTTATCAATTTATTTTCTTGCTCTTCTTGTTAGTGGAACTCTCTTCCAGCTTACCTTCCATGGAAGTTTGATTTTTTTAAATGCAATATCTGTCGTTTTCTAATATCTGACTAATTACTATTCTATTGATATCACTGCTCAATAATGTTTGTTTTCTACAGTCTGTCAGTTATGTGCCATACGTGATTCACGCTTTGGGCGATCATGTCTAGAAAGAGAAATGACTAACTGGACAAAAGATTAACTCGCAGTAGTTTGACATTGCTTTCTGCGGTAGAATGCTTGCCAGCCAAGGCATTGGAACCTATTATTTAATCTGTCCTATTATTTACCCCATAACTGGACGGAAGTGACGGATTAATACCTTACACAAGGGTATTTGTGCGTAAGTGTGTGCAAGGAATTCAACTGAAATTCGAAACTGACTCCCCGATTTGTCGTTCCATACAGATATCCACTGCACCACAGCGCACAAGAGTGACCAAAATAAACGAGAACTTTTTAGCAATACCATAAAACCAAGATTGATGGAAGAAATATATTTTCTTCAAAGTAACTGATTTCTTAAAAGATGCCATTTAAAAAACAATAATGGAATTTTCATTCTTTTTTTAATTACATCTTTTAGATGTCGAAATCATGTACCAGTGCATTCTTGAAAACTGTTTAGATTCCTCATCAACCACTGCAAAATCTCAGCTGGTATACTGTAAGTTTCATTCTGAATTCTCTGTTTTAACACATAACGTCTTTGGTCTAGTCGTGTACACCTTACTCTTGAGATAGCCCCATAATAAAAAATCACAAACGGACAAGTCTTGCGATCAATGGAGCCATGGAACATTACTGAATCTTGACATCATACCTTTACCGAAAAATTCTTGCACAACATTCAATGATTGGCGTGGAGTGTTTAATGTCGCTCCATCCTGTTGAAACCAGTTTTCTTGAACGTGTGAAAAATTGTTCAATTCAGATGTAAGGAAGTATTGTAACATCTTCACGTAACAATAGCTGTGAGAGTGACTGAGATTCCCTGTTCATTTCCAAAAATTAAGGTCCTCTGATCCATGGTTACTGAAATTGCAGAATATTTACTTCGTGAGGCCACTGCTTTGCAGTGCTACCACTTGCTCATGTCTGCCAATACACTTAAAAAATTCCCGTTTTTTGGGGGGTCACCCTGTACTTCTTTCACACGATATAACCCTTTGTTTCTTAATGGCTTTGCTGCATTACAAGTTTTCTTTCCGAAACAATTTAATTTAAATAGGTACTATTCGCAATTCTACTAGCATAATACGGTTAAGTAATATCTACAAATTGTTAAAAGTATCTGACTTAATATTCTAATACCTTAACAAGTTTAACTGGTCAGCATTAAAAAAATATTTAATAGCTATGTTTGGATTTTTAAATATAGTAACAGTTGACTAATATCCACAAATTGTTAAAAGTATCTGGCGTAATATCCCAACACATTAACATATTTATTAGGTCAGCAGAAAAAAAAATCTTATAGCTAGAATTGGGGATATTCATCCATCGTATTCAAAAGATAGTGGTACTTCCGATGACTGTTTATTTAATTTGAACCTTATTGCGGTAATGAAATGTAATTCAATTCCCAAGAAAACTGCAAAATGTCCCAACGGAAAGACAAAATATTCTTTGAGATTACATTGGAGACTGTAAGACGGGAGAACATAGTGAAACTTCAGAATTATGGAGTTGCTTAATAATATATTTTACTTAATAAATCAGATGAATATATTCTTAACTTATTTTGACATCACTAATTAGATTAATGTGCGTTTCCAAGTTGGTTTATATATAATATTGCTTTTATTTCAGATTAGCTTATCTGGTGATTGATTGAGATTTTATTTCGTTTAAAAATAGATTGGCTTTGGAATAGTTTCTTGAAACATCTGCTTTAATATATCCTACTTAAGACTAAGTAAATATTTCGTTGTTTTTTTATTATGACTTCGTCTTTGCGCTGTATCCCATCAATACGTGGTCGTTGTAGCTCTGCACAATTTCAGGTGCTTTGTACTTTTTAGTAAATCTGTTATTTTCGATATCTAACCAAATTGCTCTTCTGGCAAACATTTATATCAGGTCGTTAGATAGGTTATGCGTTCCTTTCCTCTGTACTTGTTGCTTTGAATATATTCTAGTGAGTTTCCAATTTTGTAAGTGCGCTTTCAAAGTTAATTACGAAATTAGAAATATCATTTGTCTGTTACTGATGGCTTACGGCAATATCACGTTGAATACACCGGTTCTCGCTCGATCACCGAATTTAAGCAACGTTGATCCTGGTCAGTACTTAGATGGATGACCGCTTGGGAATACCAGGTGCTGTAAGCGTTTAGTGACAGATGTGGGTTGGGAACGCAGTGGATATCGCTCGGAAAGGGAAATCGGTGAGCCGAGTTCGAATTCCAGGTGAATACCTTGCATTCACTTAAGTACTGGTACCCTTGGAAAAGGTATTAATCCGTCCCTCCCCTCCAGGTATGGATTAAATAACAGGGTAGGACTTGGGGATCCTGCTCTTAAAAACAAATCCCAATGAATCTTGATACTCGGAAAAGAAAAACGTATTATTAGATACAAAATCTTATATAGAAAAACAGCAATAAATTGTTGAAATAAAAAGGTGTTACCAGCAATAGAAAAAATTTAGTTGGCAATATATCCCCCCCCGAGGTTGTTAGGCCATAAAACTAAACAACCAACTATTACTGATATTAAGTATAAATGTCCTTTTCTTTTACAATTTCTTAAGCATAAATAGCTAAAGTACTAAGTCAAAACTTAGTAAATTTCAGTTACCCTTTTCTTTTTCTTTTTTTTTTTAATTGGAGTAGATACTGAGCATACAAGCAACGACGAAGTGTTAGAAAGAATGGCAACAAAAAGGAAATTGATGCTGAGCATCAGGAAGAGACAACTGAAGTTCCTGGGACATGCAATGAGGAAGGAGAGCCTGGAGAACCTGATACTGACTGGACAGATAGAAGGAAGGAGAGACAGAGGAAGACAGCGGATAACATATTTGCAGGGTCTGATCAGGTGGATGACGGAACGGGGGTTGCCAGGAGCAACAGGAGCAAATATACTAAGAGCCACAAGGGATAGGGAGACGTGGAGATCCATGATCGCCTACGTCCTGAAGGGACAGGGCACATAGAAGAAGTTCCTACTATCGCCCGGTCTCACACTCCACCCCTTTCTTTTGATCAAGAGTAGAGGTGATCGACTTGTTTCTTGTTCAGGAAGGGGTTTCTGGTTCATCCCCTTCTTCGGTCTTAGTGTTAGTTCAGCTGGAATCCGCTTGCAGTTACGGAGTATGGTGGCAACGTACTTATATTCTGAAGGTACCGGGTTGATAGTTTCCTGGTTGCTGCTTCCGACTGGTAGGTAGGGGCCCGACCTCATGCGTAGCGTCTTCAGAGGCTGCTCTGATCAACAGTTGAATAATACCGGGGTTCTTGTAGTGCCATATCGCGCATGAACGGGCGTCCCTGCATGAATGTTCAGTGGGCAACCCCGAGGCCACATTATGTAGTAGGCCGCGCCAGTCTCCATCCTTCACATACTGCAAACAAGTGACCGACTGACTCTATTCTAAGACCTCTCCTTAACTGAATCACTATGGAAAAAGCAAACATAATAGCAAAGCTGGCCCAGTCTGAAAACGCCCAAACCCGTCTGCATCTCTTACACTAACATAAGTGGTATCTGCACTAATTTCCTCAGCGTTGATTCATTCCTTCACACTAACTCACCTGATATCTTGGCCCTATGTGAAACTAACCTTAACCCTTCTATCCCCTCTTCTGAGTTTGACGTTCCTGGCTACCTTCCTCTTTTCAGGAAAGACCCCAATGTTCATATGCATAGACTTGGTGTGTATGTCAGCGAACACCACCCCTAGCTAGGGCGATATCCCTTGAATCCCCGGATCATTCTTTCATGTGTTTCCGCCTCTCACTTCTAAGCTTGATTAGCTATCTCTTCTTTCTCTACCGCTCCCTTTCCTCCCGTGATTGTTCGTTACTTGACAGTGTCTCTGACAATATTGACAAAGGCATTTCTTCCCAACCCTCCGCCAATATGTTCGTGTTTGGTGACTTTAACGTCACCACACCAAGTGTCCACACCATGAATTTTTAAATAACCCAATCCCTTGCGCAAGTGGTAAACTTCCCCACGCGTTTCTCCGACAACCCTAACGGAAGGGACTCACTGCTAGAACTCTGCTTCACTTCCATCCCAGACTCTTGCACTACCAGAAAACTCTGCCCACTTGGTAACTCTGACCACACCGTAGTTTCCGTCAACATTTCATTCCACTCCCACCCAACCAAAGAAAACCAGACAAGTAGAATATCCTAGTGCTACCAAAGAGCAGACTGGGATTCGTTCCGAAAACTTCCTCTGTGACGTCCCTTGAAACAATGTTTTTAGTCTTCTCATCGAAGAATGTGCATCCGAGGTCTCCTCCTGGGTTAAGGCTGGTATCGATGCTTTCATCCCTGCCAGGAAATTTATTCGTCTCCATGGTTCTCGGCCGCTTGCTCGGCCGCCATTGCCCACCGGAATCATTTCTTCTGACTCTATCGTAGCTATGCATCCGACCAAAACAGACGCCTTTTCGCTTCAGTTCGTAATAAGTATAAAAAGATACTTAACGAAGCTAAGATGTTATTTGCTGCCAGAATGAAGCAACGCATAGCATCCTCTAAGTTCGACACCTAGGACTACTGGCGAATCTGTAAAAGAGTACTTAACAAGAGCAAGTCCACAATACCCCCACAATACCCCCACTATAAATTTGAGGTCCTCACCTCCCCAGCGGACAAGGATGAATGCTTTGACCACAGATTCTCGAATAATTCGAGACTGGATTCGTCTGGAGTTTCTACACCCGGCTTTCCACCCAGAACTGATGCTCAACTGAATGACGTCCATATTACACCCTCGCTTGTCTATAAGATAATCTCCACACTTGACCCTCACAAAGCGAGCGAAGGGGACGGAATCCCAATCATAGTCTTAAAGAAATGTGCACCCGAACTTTCCTCTGTACTTTCTAAGCTCTACAACTCCTGCCTATCTGCTTCCTGCTTTCCTGCCTGTTGGAAATCTTTCTCTGTAGTTCATATTTTTAAAAACACTGGAGAACCCTCGGACCCCGCAAATTACCGACATATCAGCTTTCTTCTGGTCTTTGGCAAAGTGTTCGAAGCCATTATCAACGCCGAGTCGTTCAACATCTCACGGCCCACGGGATCTTCTCAGACAAATTGTATGGCTTCCGCTTCACCAGGTCTACTGCTGATATGCTAACGACCATCACCGTGTACATATATCAGGCACTCAACAGGAATAGTGAAGCCCGAAACGTTGCCTTGGATATCTCTAAAGCGTTCGAGAGAGTTTGGCATGCTGGCCTTCTATGCAAACTGCGGAGCTATGGTATAGCTGGACAATTGTTTGAACTAATCCAGTCATTCCTATCTAACCGCACATTGAAAGTGGTATTAAACGGACATGCCTCCCAGAACTACCATACGAACGCGGGTGTCCCTCAAGGTTCTAGCCTAGGTCCTACGCTCTTTCTGATCTACATTAATGATCTCCCTGATACTATGACATCCCAAGTAGGTATGTACACCGATGACACTACAGTTTATTCTAGCCTCGACCAAAAATCTGGTGCGGGCGACAAAGCTAACCTTGCAGCCGAGCTTGTAAATGACCTCCAATCCGTAGTGGGCTGGGGTAAGAAATGGCTCGTAAATTTTAATGCTTCTAAAACGAAGCTACTATCAATTAATCATCATAGACAATCGCACCTACCTCCTATTAGCATGGACCAGGATTGCCTGCCAGAGAGTAAAACACTACGCCTCCTTGGTCTCACACTTTTAGCGGACCTCAAGTAGAATGACTATATCGAATCCATTGCTAAATCCGCTGCTATGAAAGTCGGTTCTCTGTGCAGGGCCCGGAGGTTTTTTCCGTCTGAATCTATCCTGCACATTTATAAATCTACCATCCACCCGTGCATTGAATACTGTTGCCATATCTGGCCGGGTGTCCCTGCTATTCTCTTTGGTCTTCTAGACAAAGTACAGCGGAGAGTCTGTAATGTGATCGATACCGACTTAGAAGACCGCCTGCAGTCTCTCTCTCACCGGCGCGACGTGGCTTCCCTGTGTCTCTTCTATAAATACTTTCACGGCTTCTGCTCCGATGAACTTAGATCACTAGTGCCCCCTAGGTTCAAATTTGCACGAGATACTAGATTAGCAACTAGATCCAACCCTTTTACAGTGAAACCGACAAAATGCAACCTCAACTTCTATTCCAACAGTTTCTTTTCTCGCACTTCACGACTGTGGAATTCTCTTCTACATGACTGCTTCCCCGACGGCTACAATCTCCAGGAGTTTAAATGTAAGGTCAATAGACAACTCCTAACAATCTAACTTCCATTCTTTCAAACACTCTTCCCACCCAGCCAACTATCTGACATTTTCTATAACTAACCTTCTGACATTTTCTATATCTAACCACTCTCCCTATTTACTCCCCCCTATGTAGCCCCAAGTGCAATAGTGGCAGTGGAATGCCTTGCTTGAGGTGAAATGATTAAAAAATGTCTGAAGTTCAAATACTTTATTTTTCTGATGACAGTTTATTTGAGCATATCTTCATCTAGTAACTAATAAGGGATTTTTTCTATTTATCGCCTCATCAGTCAGTTAGGTGCCACACATGCTACACGCTTGGGCGATAAGGTCTCTTTCGAGACATGACTGACTGGAAAGACACTTTTCTCGAAATAGGTTGCCATGTGTTTCTGCAGTAAACTAGCTGACAAACAAAGCTATATAACACAATCTATCCTGCTATTTAACGCCTAGCTTTTGCGCCCAGGTGAATGAAACAAATTTAACTGGAATTCGAACTAAGCTTTCTCATGGATCGAAGACATAAAAAAAAAGGTTACGAGTATATGAAAAAATGCTGAGAAGGGTTTAAGATAGCAGTGATCGATGAAACACTCGCACGGGAGTCGTAATATATACGATACTCGAAAAAATATTCGAACAGTTCTTCGAATTTACGAATGGACTCGAATGAGACTGATGCTTCCCGATATAACTGGCATATGATGCCTTATTTGTAAAACAGTGGACTGGTAAATCTAATGTATGTAGTTTGGCAGAATACATCCCATGGAATCTGGTAACGGTAGATGTGCAAACTATAGTCTGACGGATATAAATAAAACCCATTTAAAAACACACAGATAACTAGCAAACATACTTTTGGAAAATGATATTATTCACATCCATGTATTTACAAAAAAAGCGGCTAAATGTAATGAAAGAATTAAAAAGAGAAAAGCCTCAATAAAATCAGCTATGAGAATAGAAAATAAAATCTATGTACATTCAAACCTAAAAAAAATACTATTGCGTTTAAAAATTAATAATAATGTCAATAAATGGACGAAAGATTTCGAATATCTACAACATTCGTACATTTTCCTTTTCGTGTCAGTAATTTGACTTTCGTACAACCATTTAAGTGAAACTTGTATAAAAGAGGGATAGCTGTCTAAATACACAATCATATATATATATATATATATATATATATATATATATATATATATATAAAATTGTGCATCGCTCATTCATTAATGAAATAGAGCACTCTAACTACAAACCATACGCTAAAAGTTTGCGTCCTTCTACCGAACTCGCATAGTTCAGATGATAAAAGCTATCGGATGATTAACCTTACTGATGAGATGTGATACAGTGAAACAGATCTATCTACGGATGACTATATATATATATATATATATGTGTGTGTGTGTGTGTGTGTGTGTAAATATATACTCATGATTTCAGATTAAGGACAGGATGGTTAAATAAAAAGAAGACAAAAATATTCTCGAGAGCTTCGCCATCCATTACTACCAAAATATCAATTTGCGTCCAGGTTTTTTCCCAATCTCAACAATGATACTGAAATAGACTAACATACATAATAAAAAGTCCTAGGAAAACGGTTGAATTCCCTTCAATTAAACATATGGTGATATTGCATTGCACATGAAGGATTTCTAAAACCAAAATATTCTGTTAATTTTTTTGAGTAATTTGTTAGCGTTTTTTATAGTTGCCAACACTGTTGATAGATACGTAATTTGGAACGAAGTTCATTTTGTCGTCTTGCTTTGATAAAGTCCATCAGAGTATGAAACGCGTAGGCGAGTTAAATACAGTTTTCCTCTTTTTTATTTACCTATATATATATATATATATATATATATATATATATATATACTCATATTATAAATTATATTTTAGAACATGTACATAATGTTTATATATATATATATATATATATATGTCCAGCCCGTAAACGGTGGGGAAAATCCCAAAAATTCACTTAATATAAAATGTTAAGTATTATATCCATATAGTGAGCACAATGGATGTTATCCAGCACAGTATGATATTTATAAAGAAAAACTCAATACGTTATTTACATTGGTTATAAATTATAATTAATTTGAATGAGCCAAAGTAGCTCATAGGAATGAATTATGATTTATGACTAATTTAAATGACGTGTTGAGTTTTCCCTTATATATATATATATATATATATATATATATTATGTGTCTATACACGCATGCCTGCATGAATAAATTACAAAAAAGAAAACTTAACATTGACATTGTTTTTCATACAGAGCCCGATCTTCAGATATTTCAATAAACAAATAAAAACAAGCTTTGTCTTAAAGTTTTTTTCGTGTAGGTTTTTCTTTTTAGTGCGTCAAATCAATAACCATGGTAATGTTCTGTTCCTTCGAAAGAGGAAACCATCGCAGCCATGAATGTCAGTTGCCTAAAAGCTGGCTGTACCGAGAGCGTTAAATCGAATTTCATTCCAGAATAAATAAATACATGAAAATAATAATAATATTAAAAAATAAAAGCGAGAAAATTATTAATATTTGAATTGAATCTTAAATTATGTTGCATGTTAAAAGATGTTATTTATTTTGGATAATGGATACTTTTTCTTTTTCATCATGAATTTATCAGTGAGACCTTCATGAACTTAATAATGTGGCTTCCTGTTTTAATTTTCTTCTAGTAAAATTTTGAGGAGATAAAACCTGTAAAATGACAAAAATCTAATAACGACATCCAAAATATCCAGTCAACATTTCTGTAGGAACCTATTCTGCTATTATTTTTTCAATCTGAGAATTCGGACAATCACTTTATTATTTTTAACATTACAAGAATTAAACCATTTGGGAGATTTGATAGAAAAAACTAAATTAGTAATTTATTTCCAGACTGAAATTCTGTTTTCAGATTTCGTTTCAGGAATATGATGCTTTTTTGCTCTAGTGTCTTCAGTTGAGTTATGGCTTCTTAGCTAAATTCGAATCGTATCATTGTAGCCCCAAAAATCAACTGGAAGAACTATCAAACTTATGTATAGAAAATCTACCTCATTTAACATCAAGACGATTTCTTTGTCAGAATTAATTATGTCAATCAGAGAGAACCATCTTTTAGTCTCCTCTAAAACTTTTAGCAATGATATTTATTATATGTTTGGCTATTATATATTGGCTGTTAATTCATGAGATTATTTTCGGATAATCCGAAAACCGGTTCGCTAAAGATTTTATAATTTTAAAATCAGTGCTCGCAAACCTGTATGAGGCCAACGCTGAAATAAAACAATATAATTATTTGTCTGACCTGAAAGGCATGCATAATTAAATTGAATCTTTAAAAAAATCTTCTGAGATGATTCATATTACTCCTTTCATTTATTATCTTTCATATATATTATATTTTCCTGTATATTATATTTTTATTTATTATATTTTCATATATAATATATTTTTATTTATTATATTTCAAATATATTATATTTTCATATATATTATACCAGCGATATAGCCCGCTGTTGATCGGGTGTAATGAAAGCATTTAAACTAACCCATGGTCCTGGAGCTCAGACTCTTTGGACGTTGACTTGAAAGACTAACAAGCAATAGTTGTTTCCAGTTAAAGCGAAACCGTAGACTGAAAGAAAAATGAATGTATGTAAGTCAAATCTTGATTTCCTGGTATCAAATAAGCTTTTTTCGTTGTAAACTGAATTTTGAAGGCTAAATAAGCTCTCCGAGTAAATGGTATCATGGCTGAGACTAAGACCTACAATTATACCGACTTAGAGCCAAACCCGAAGCAAGAACTAAAATAAAAAGGCTGAAAAAATAAAGACAAGCAAGCAGATAAACAGACACACACACAAACATATTGCCTATATATATATTATCGATTTTCTGCAATATTGTAAGAACTGTAACCTCGAAACTTCTGAATATCGTTTCTTATGTCTGTCTATGAGTGTATCAAATTTGTGTAAAATTGGACCACTCTTTCTATAACCCGATATTTTCAATTATCGATTTTCGATATTTATCAGGGGTACCTCGACACAAAAGCTAGCTATGAACACTCACAGACGCTTATAGTACAAATGTGTAAATTTTCAAGAAAATCGGTTCAGCCGCTTCGGATTCTATAGGTAACGGGCACACACACGCACACACACAGACAAATTTCAATTTATAAATAAGTTTAAATTTTCATATATCATATTTCATATATTATATATTTTCATTTATTATATTTCATATCTATTATATTTTCATATCTATTATATTTTCATTATTTATATTTCATATATATTATATTTTGATGTATATGACATATTTATTTATTATATTTCATATATATTATCTTTTCTTATATATTGTATTTCTATTTACTATCTTTCATATATATTATATTTTCATATATATTATATTCTTAGTTATTATCTTTCATATATATTATATTTTCATATATATTATATTTTTATTTATTAAATTTCGTATATATTTTCTTTTCATATATATTGTATTTTAAGTTATTGTCTTTCATATATATTATATTTCATATATATTATATTTTTATTTATTATATTTCCATTTATTGTCTTTATATCTATTGTATTTTCATATATATTATATTTTCATTAATTATATTTCATATATATTATATTTTGATGTATATGACATATTTATTTATTATATTTCATATATATTATCTTTTCTTATATATTGTATTTCTATTTACTATCTTTCATATATATTATATTTTCATATATATTATATTCTTAGTTATTATCTTTCATATATATTATATTTTCATATATATTATATTTTTATTTATTAAATTTCATATATATTTTCTTTTCATATATATTGTATTTTAAGTTATTGTCTTTCATATATATTATATTTCATATATATTATATTTTTATTTATTATATTTCCATTTATTGTCTTTATATCTATTGTATTTTCATATATATTATATTTTCATTAATTATATTTCATATATATTATATTTTGATGTATATGACATATTTATTTATTATATTTCATATATATTATCTTTTCTTATATATTGTATTTCTATTTACTATCTTTCATATATATTATATTTTCATATATGTTATATTCTTAGTTATTATCTTTCATATATATTATATTTTCATATATATTATATTTTTATTTATTAAATTTCATATATATTTTCTTTTCATATATATTGTATTTTAAGTTATTGTCTTTCATATATATTATATTTTTATCTATTAAATTTCATATATATTTTCTTTTAATATATATTGTATTTTAAGTTATTGTCTTTCATATATATTATATTTCATATATATTACATTTTTATTTATTATATTTCCATTTATTGTCTTTATATCTATTGTATTTTCATATATATTATATTTTCATATATTATATTTTATATATATTTTATTCTCATTTATTATCGTTCAGATATATTATATTTTCATTTATCTTTCATATATATTATATTTTAAACGATTGTTATCTATATTGTATCATCCTTGAGCGATATTTTTATTTGTTAACAGTTTTTTGGTTTCTCTACCGCTGGTTAAGAATATTTGATGAATTAATGGTTTTAACAATGAAAATAACCATTCGATTGAAACCATTACTGATTTGAGATAACAATTGCATGGAGATGATGGTTTAAACATTTCCAGAAGATTTGAGAGCCATGCGTGTCATGTTTAGGAGAATGTAGATATGAGGCGGCTAATTAGATAGCCATATTCTGAGGTCCATAATTCAGTTTGTAGCCTCTTGCTCCACCAAACAAAAGTTGGACTTGTTTAAATGAAGCCTTCAAGATAATACAACTGTGGTAATTTGATGTATAAACCCTTTTGTTAAAATATAAGGGAATATCGATAGTAGACTTTTTGAAAATCTTCTCTAAGGCATAAATGATCCATTCACTGAAAACTCTTAGATCTATTATTGTGGATTGCCATGGCTGGTACAGTGAAAGAGGACTACTAAAGATTTCTTGACAAAATACGGCGAAAAATCTGTAATGTGGTTGATACCGACTTGGCTGATCGCCTGCAGTATCTCTCTCACCGGCGTGACGTGGCTTCCCTGTGCCTCTTCTATAAATATTTTCATGGCTTCTGCTCTGACGAACTTAAATCACTGGTGACCCCTAGATGTGAATTTGCACGAGATACTAGATTGGCAAATAGGTCCCACCCTTTTACAGTGAAACCGATGAAATGTAACCGCAATTTCTACTTCAACAGCTTCTTTCCTCGCACTTCCCGCCTGTAGAATTCCCTACCGCATGCTTCCTTCCCGACGGCTACAACCTCCAGGATTTTAAATGTAAGGTCAATAGACACCTCCTAACACACACTCACACTCACTCTCTCCAACTCTCTCCCCATGTACATCCTAAGTCGTCTACCACCCTCCTTCTGACATTTCCCATATCCAGTGGCTGTATGTAACCCCCTGCGCTATAGTGGCAATGGAATGCCTTGCTTGGGGTGACACGATTTAAAAAAAATCGAAGTTTTAAGATATAAAATTTTACGAGATTGATTAATTTTTAGTTAAATCATTTTCTACGGCTTATATTTTCAGATTGTAATATATTTCAGTGATAATAAATAATATTTTACTGATAATGTTTTACTATGTAACTCATAGCTGGTGAAAAATAACTACTAAAGATAAATTAAACTATTAAAAAAAATTAATATTTCTTTGCATTGTTTGACTTTTTAATTATATCTTATATTTAATATCATCATTTCTATGATATTTCAAGCCAGAAAATATTTTCAGGCTGTATTATTTTTCAGAGATATTAAATAATTAATGATAAAGTTTTACCATTTAACCCATGCCTGGTTGGTTAGATGTGGGTTAGTAATTTTTATAAGTTTTTTGCAACTAAGTGAGGATAACGAAACTAATGTGAATTGAAATACGACTCTCTGATTAAGTATTCTAAGTTATTATCCATTATACCATCTGCACATCCAAGCTTACAGCTACTGGTGCTCGCAAGCGGTCACTTAACTAGGTAGAGATCAGACACAATCTTTTTTAACTTCGGAGATTGTACGAGAGTTGGTGTGCGAATGTGATGCGGCTGTAAATTAAAATCTAACAAACAAAATAAATGTTTAGATGTTATGCCATATCATTTATGCTCTTGGTCCATGTGTACGCGCTTGGGCCCCACACGTTAAACCCGACCTTGTGTCACATCACGTCTCATTAAGGAAACCAGATTAAATAATACTTAAAGAACTTGTGAACAGAAAAGCAATAAAGGAATAGAGTGAATAAAATATTAAACAAGCTTTTCAACCACATAGAAAATGTTATAACAGAGATCTGAAGGCGAATTGGCATGGTGAAAGACGCGTTCCAGAAGCTGAGTAAAGTACTAAAACATAGGAAAATTTCCCGAGAAACAAAGAAGAGAGTGCTAGATTGCTATGTGAATTCAGTTCTTTAATACGGCAGTGAATGCTGGACAATATCATCGAAGAATGAGGAAAAAACTTAAAGCAGCGGAAATGTTGTTTTACATAAGGATGCTGCGGATATCATGGACCAACACATGTGAGCAATGAAGAGGTTTTGGAAAGAACGGCATTGAAAACAAAACTAATAGTGAGCACCAGGAAGAGACAACTGAAGTTCCTAGAACATGCGATATGGAAGGAGAGCTTGAAGAACCTGATACTGACATGGCAGATAGAAGGAAAAAGAGACAGAGGAAAGCAGCGGATAACATGTCCGAAGGGCCTGATTAGGTGGATGATGGAATGGGGGTTGCGTAGGGTAACAGGAGCAAACATACTAAGAGCTAGCCGGTTTAGGAAGACGTGGAAACCATGATCGCCTAGGACACATAGAAGAAATCTGAACAGATGAGAAAAAAGGTACTGAGTGTGACGGCAAAAAATGTTCAATGAATCTACAAAAAATATATATCTATGGAGAGCTATGTTCGCCCCTGTCCCAAATACTAAAATTTATTTAAAAGTTATTTAGTGTGGATTCAGTAATTTCGTTAGAAACAAAGAAAAAACTTTCTTGGAATTATTTCGAACTTTGGTTCTCATTTTTCTTGATATAGGTGTTATAATAGACACAACATTTCGTACAAGTCATCATCAGGTGTTCATAGATTGGCTGATGTGGAATATTTCGTTGATTATATCGATATATCCTGTGAAATCAATTATTGTTCTTTCATGTTCCGCCTTGCTCGGGGTGAAATGATTAAAAAAAAATTCGCTATTCTCACTACCAAGTCCAAAGATCGAACTCGTGACCACTAGGTGATACTAACACATGTATAACCAACTACCCTATCCACTACAAAGAACTAACATAATCCAGTTGCTAAAATCTATCTGACATTCAATATAAAGGGCTCCAAAAATACACCACTAAAGTTCTTCGGGACGTTGGCGTAGTAGATATAGTAGTTGGTTATAATTCCAAGATTATTGAAAATTATCTCAGTAATAAATACAAATTAAGGAAATTTCGTCAAAGATGAGGAAAAAACAGAAGGCAAAAAAAATGTGGTTCTACAGAAGAATGCTGAGGATACCGAAAATGTGAGCGATGACGATGTTTTGTAGAGGAGGTAAGACAAAAAGAGAACTCATATTTAATATCTGAAAAAGATCGCTGAAATTTCTCGAACATGTATGAGGAAGCATTGGAAAATCTAATACTCACAGGGCAGGAAAAGGGAAAAAGAGAGACTCGAAAACAGTTATTGACATTCTTGATGAGCTTCAGCAAATGAATAGCAGAGCAGGTTTGTTTGAGAAACTACATGACAAAATTTATTAAGAACTACAAAAGACAGGAAGATGTGGATGGCCCTGATTGCCTACGTTCTGAAGGAACATGGCACATAAAAATAAAACATTTACGGAGATTCCAATGGAAGATGATTCAGTTTATTTACGTGTTTTCTTATTAAAACTCTTCGTTTAAATATGTTAAAAAGATTAATTTCAATTTTTCTTTTTCTTTTTTTCCTTTTTCATAACGCTACTAACATAGGCGGTCCAGGTCTAACAACGCAAAATATATATTCTTCCTTTATTTTTAAGAAGATTTTGGCCAACAGACATAATTGAAATTTCTTGTGTTAATTTGTGAGGTATTGTTTCTTAAATCTGTATTTTTTCGTTTTTTTTTTCTCACTTTTTAGCGTTCATGCTTAATTTGGAAAAAAAAAGTTTGGGATTTTTATTTATTTATTTATTCTGTTATGCGAAGCTATCCTGGCCAAGGTATCAGCATCCACTTGTTACCCCTCCCCGCTACGGTCTGTTCTTTGAATTCAAATTTACCAAGCAGCTCAACTCGATGTTGATTTTTGGGAAAAGCAAGAATTAAAGAGTGAAAATTTCTTAATTCAAATTTCCTGTGTTAAACTCTGAAATATGTTACGAATTGTTTCTTAAATCTGTATTTTTTTCGTTTTTTCTTCTTCACTTTTTAGCGTTCATGCTACATTTGGACTTTAACTAAGTTAAAACTTAGTTAACGCTCCACATTTGGAAGCTTGTGTTGTGTTTTTTTTTCTTTTTTTAATAGGAGTAGATAGGTCACACTATCGCCCGGTCCATACACCTCCCACGTCTATTGAACTGGAGTAGAGGCTTGCCCCTTGTTTCCTCTTTAGAATGTGGTTTCCGGCTTTCTTTTCTCTCTCTTCAAACCTTGGTATTGGTGCTTCCGTGAGTTTCCTGCGATCTGGCCGGTTGGTGGCAACGGCTCATCACTGTGAGGGTACCGGGTTGGCAGTTTCCTGGTTGCTGCTTCCGACTGGTAGTTAGGAGCCCTAACTCTTGCGTAGCGTCAAGAGCTGCTGCTCTGATCAACAGTTGTATAATATCGGGGTTCTTGTAGTGCCATGTCGCGCATGGATAGGTGTCCCTGCAAGCGCTTTCGGTGGGCAACCCCGAGGCCACACCTTGTTGCAGCCCTAGCCAGTTTCCATCCCAGCACAGATCGTGTATAATGAACGCCTGTATCTTCTACCCTAGGTCCCTTTCTACAAACAGAATCATGAGTAAACAAATCAGAAATGACCCTAAACCAGTTAAATCCAAACCACCTAAACCCATTAACCTTTCCTTCACTAATATCCGGGGCATTCGTACAATCTTTCCTAGTGTAGAAGCGTTCCTGCATGAAAAGTCCAATGACATCCTTGCGCTCTGCGAAACTAACCTCAACTTAGCTATTCCCTCCTCTGACCTCTTCATCCCTGGTTATCTTCCCCTTTTAAGGAAGGATTCCACTGTCCACATGCATGGCCTGGGTGTCTATGTCAGTGAACACCTCTCCATAGCTAGGGTGACTTCACTCGAATCTACTGACCACCAATACATATGTCTCCGCTTGTCTCTCCTCAGTTCGGTTAGTTACCTATTCTTTCTTTACTGTTCTCCCTCCTCTCCTGACTGCTCCCTACTAGATAGCATTGCTGACAACATAGATAAGGCTATTTCCTATCACCCATTTGCCCACATATTTGTATTTGGAGACCTCGATGCCCATCACTCTGAGTGGCTTGAAATCGCCGTTACTGATCCAGTGGGCATTCACGCCATGAACTTTGCTATTTCCCAATCACTTACGCAAGTGGTGGACTTCCCCACTCGCTTCCCAAGCACTCCCTCGGTCATTCCTCACTACTAGATATATATTTCACCTCTGCGCCTGACGCCTGCCAAGTCTCGCAGCTTTGCCCTATCGGCAACTCCGACCAGTATTTCTTTCCAATCTCACTCCCCGCAGGAGCCCCCTACCTATAGGACCTCCTACCTCTACCAAAAAGCTGACTGGGATGTCTTTCGCGATTTCCTCTGCGACGTCCCTTGGGGAAAAGTGTTCGACCTATCAGTTGATGACTGTGCCTCTGAGGTCTCGTCATGGGTGAAAGCTGACATTGACTCCTTCATAACCACCAGGAAGTTCTGCTTAAAACCTCATTCCTCTCCGTGGTTCTCTCCGGCCTGCTCAGCTGTCATTGCCCACAGGAACCATTACTTCCGTCTATTCCGGAGACAGCCAACTGATCACAATAGGCGCCTGTTCATATCTATTCGAAATGAGTGCAAGAGAACCCTAAATGACGCCAAACAGTTGTTTGCTGAGAGAATGCGACAGCACATAGCTGACCGCAAGTTCGGCTCCAAGGACTATTGGAGGATTTGTAAACGAGTGCTCAACAATAGGAAATCCTCAATACCTCCTTTAATCCATGGATTTGAGGTTCTCACGTCATCTGCGGACAAAGCCGAGTGATTTACCCACAGATTCTCATTCAGCTCCCCATTCGACTCGTCCGGAGTACACCCATCCGACTTCCCTATTTGAACTGAGGCCAAACTGCACGACGTATATATTACCCCGACAGTAGTATCCAGAGTAATTTCAAAACACGACCCCCATAAGGAAAGGGATGTGCTCCTGAACTTTCCCCTGTCCTCTCTAAAATATTTAACTACTGCCTTTCTGCTTCCTACTTTCCTGCATGCTGGAAGTTCTCTTCAGTCGTTCCTGTATTTAAGAATTGTGGTGAACCCTTGGACCCATCTTTCGCCCTATCAGTCTTCTACCGATATTCGGAAAAGTATTCAATGCTGAAATAGTTCATCATCTCACCGCCCACAAACTGTTTTCCGACAATATGGATTCCGCTTTGCCAGGTCCACGGCCGACCTGCTAACAACCGTAACGGAGTACATGCTACAGGCTCTTGATTAGTCTGACGAGGCTCGCGCGGTTGCTCTGGACATCTCCAAGGCTTTCGACAGGGTTTGGCACTCTGGCCTCCTATGCAAACTACGCGGATTGGTATTACCGGTCGCCTGCTTTACCTAATCAAATCTTTCTTAAATAACCACAAAACGAAGGACGTCCTGAATGGGCATGCCTCTTCGTCCTACAGCACGAATGCTGGTGTCCCACAGGGCTCTATCCTGGGCCCGACGCTCTTCCTTATTTTCATCAACGACCTCCCAGATGAGATCAAGTCCCAAGTAGGCATCTACGCAGATGACACTACAATATACTCCCGCACCAGTAAGAAACCTGTCATGGCGGACAGACATAATCTTGCTGCTGATCTTGAATGGGATCTACACTCTATGGAGAACTGGGGCAAGAAGTGGCTTATCAACTTCAATTCATCTAAGACCAAGCTGTTGTCTGTCAACCATAACAGGCAACCTCTCCTGCCTCCCATAAGCATGGACCAAGCGATTCTCCCGGAGAGTAATACATTACGCCTCCTCGGACTTACCCTGTCCTCAGACCTCAAATGGAACCACTATATTGAATCCATAGCAAAATCTACTGCTAAGAAGATTTGGTCACTATGTCGATCCAGGATGTTTTTTCCACCTGAATCCATCCTGCATATATACAAGTCAACCATCCGTCCGTGCATGGAGTACTGCTGCCATTTATGGTCAGGTGCCCCTGCCGTTCTCCTCAGTGTTCTTGACAGGCTCGAAAGGAGAGTCTGTAATGTGATAGGTACTGATCTGGCGGCTCGACTGCAGCCACTTCCCCATCGGCGAAATAAGGCTTCCCTTTGTCTGTTATATAAATACTTTCTACTCTACTAACCACTGGACACTAGCTATCTCCCCACGCCGTGTATAACTTTCCCTTTCTCTCCACCTATGTATCTTCATCGCACCTGGTTTCTCAGCTTTTTATTGTTCCTTTCTAACTAGTTTTTACTCCTCACTCTTTTCTAATTAATCTTTTCACATTTATGTAACCCCCTGCACATCAGTGGTATTTCCGCCTTGCTTGTGGTGACATGATTAAAAAAAATATACATACATACAGAGGGTGTCCATGAAGTCCGTACGTACTTTTAAAAATTTATAACTTAATTTGTATTAGAAATAATCTGCACGCGAACTCTATGGTCAACATCTATTTATTTATATAAATATATAGTCTTCCGCGGACAGATGTGTTTTGCTGTATCACAGCTCATCAGTACGGTTCCACACCCGATTGCTTGTAGCCAGGATTTTAACCCAATCGAAATGATATCAGTCGGAAATTCTACCACTGAGCTACGGACTCGCGGTAGAATAAGGGCGGACTTTAGCATGTCATATACAATACAACATACGCCAATAGCTGAGAGTGTTGAAATTCATTACTGAATGAATGATGCGTATATATAATGTGCGTGTCCAAGAAATAGATTTTATTATATATAATATATCAGATCAATGTTGATTAATTGAATAACGATATAAAAATTTCCCTTTTTAAAAAGTTTACTCTTAAAAAGGTCTTCACCAAACTAAGTAATGTTTATATTTATGAGATTATATATCTGTAAGAGAAGGAGCAGCGCATTCATATTAGGGTCTACAAGTGACGAGGAAGAACGGCTTGGAGAATATGATACTCCCAGGGCTGATAGAGAAAAAAGAGATAGTGGAAATCCTTGATGGTATAGCAGGATTTGAAAGAAATAACAAGATAAACGGTATTATGAGTTACGAGGAAGATGGCGAGGGCTATGATAACCTTCGTCCTGAATGGACATTCTGCATGGGAAATTTTGTCTCGTTTTTGATTATATATTTACTGATTGTCTCAAAGTAATGCTAAAGTTTTGCTAGAGTTTATTCAATCCGTTTGAAGTCTACTGCAACGTGCTTTTTGTCTTTGATGAATGTTTGCGAAAGAGTTCGTAACTTGGCCTATTGATAAGGCTGCATGTATTGAGCTTGACGTCAAATGGAGATTGTTGGACGGTCAAGAACTGTGGCGCCTGTCCTTTTTCATTGAAGGTTGAGGAAGTAAAAGACCCTTTCGAAAGGGCAACGGCTGTATAAAGTTAAAGAAACAAAGTAAATTACATGCTAAATTTTCGCTTTTGAAAATGGTAGGTAATCTTGAAAATAAAATTGCATGTACAATGAAGGATTGAAAATTGAAGCAGGAGAGATTGCAAAGTGAGTAAATGAAATAAAGTTAAAAAGAAATGGAGAAATGAAAACAGAAATAAGGAAAAGAGGTGCATTGAAAGTAAACGCATAAAAAATCGAGTGAAAGTCATTAAATATAAAACAAAGAAAAAGAAGTTGATTTTCTAAGCGCAGCTTAGATGTGGCTCAAGGGAAAACTTACGAGGCACTCAGTGAGGATTGGACTCACTATTCAGCTGTAAAGATCTTAGCCAGTTGAAGATTGCTGTCTATTACAATCCATTGAGGAGCCTCAGAAGAAGGATAAGAAATAACGGAACGCCCTAAGGATATACTAAAAAAGCCAACATCTGTCAGACAGTTAAGTGCCATACGGGATACACGCTTGGGCGATCATGTCTCGAAAGAGACATAACTGATTGGGCAGAAGATTTTCCCGCAGTAAGTTGCCGTTGCTTTCTGCGGTGGACTGGTTGCCGACCAAGGCTATAAAAACCAATCTGTCCTGTTATTTAACCCAAAACTGGAAGAAATAGGCGGATTAATACGTTTCCCAAGGGTATTTGCGCGGAAGTGAATGCAATGAATTCGGCTGGAATTCGAACTCGGCTTCCCGATCTTTCGTTCCGAGCCGATATCCAATACACTATAACGCACAACTGCTCCAACATCTGTAGAAGAATAAAATGATACAATGACATAATCTTTTGATGCAGTAGTAAATAGTAAACCACTGAGGAGAATGAAGAGGCGGAGGAAAGTAAACAATGGGATCTCTGAAAATCATAGAGAAACGACCAAAAAGAATGGAAGAAGAAGATGGCCAGTTAAGAAAACAAAAATGAAATGGAACGAAATTTAAAGAAAATCTAAAACGAAAGATAATTATAATGCTACGTCCTAATTAAAGAAAAAAGTCACATAGGCTGAATAAAGAAAGAAAGATTGAATGAAACCTGAGAGAAAATGAATAACTTCAAAAAAAAAATAAAAATAAAAAATAAGGAAAACAAAAAACAACCGAAAAAATTAAGATAAATAAATTCGAAGAAAATCACGAGATGTACTTCTAGAAGAATCTTAAATGCATCCTTTGCGTACCCGTTACCCTATTGAACCTAATGAGAAAGAGCGTGAAAGATGATCTCCATGACATAAATTCCTAAGCGACAAGACGCCTGTCTACTTTAGCACGTCATATTCAAGCGACAGAAACAAAACTAATTTTCGATCGTGAAAAAAGTCTAATGAGCCAAACCGAAATATTGTTTTATATTTGAGAAAGCATTTGAATCTTTCATCCGTTCAGATTTGATGTATGCCTAGCTAATCTCATCAAGTGATAGGGTATCACATAACTCTCTGCTGTTTTACTTTGACTCTCCCGACATTTAAAAAAAACATGCTTTGTATTTCTATAATAATCTATTATCAAGAGGATCTGTGCACGTAATGTTCAATTCACGTGCTTTCACGCAATATTTTTAGTATTAAATTTTATCCAATGTTGTTTTTTCTACATGCGGTGTTCTATGAAGATACACATGCGACCGTTGCTATCCATGGCATTCTATACCTTGTGATGCTTAGCGTCATTTCTACCACCGATGTTCCAACATTAATTTACATATGTTCGTCAACTATCTTCCTTGAATAATCCCCTATCTATTTACCCACCACGTACACTTATCATAGCTCACCATTTCCCCATCATGTGTTAAATAATTCTAGCTCTTTTTCCTTACATTTTTTTAAAATTGTTTAAATCCTTACTTTCAGCATTGTGCAAGTTATAGCTAAAATCTTTGACGAGATTTATAAATTCTACGTTTCGCTCAAATTTTGCAAATCAATCGATTAAATTTGAACAAGCTGATTTATTTTGATAAATAGTTTGACAAAAAAAAACCTACTGCACGTTTTTACACCTCATAGTGAAAGCAACTATAGGATGTACCAATCTAACTTTTTCCAATTCTTTCCAAAATTTCAATTGGTCAATGTTTGGCTATTTTAGAAAGTGTAACTGACCGAAAGATTAAATGAAATCACAGAATTTTATATATTTTGAAAGCAAACTCAACATCTAATTAAACGATTATTTTCAAGAATTTGTTTCAGAAATTTAAAGAAAAATCCTTGCAATTGCCTCGTTCAGACGGTTAATGGATAATTATTTATCAACGGTTTGACTGAGGATTAAAATACTTACATTTGCCATGTTCAGTATGTGTTGTTTCTGTTGACATTTTTAAGCTTTCTTTGTTGCTTATTGGCTCATTTTATAGGTTTTTAGTATCTTTCTGGAGACCAAACTTTTGTTGCATCTGACATTGATTTCTGTTTGTCGACATCGATCATCTTCAGAAATATTTCTTTCACTATTACAATGCAGGTTCGAAACTCGGTGTCACATTATGCATCTTCAGTTGCAAGGCTTCTACTTATTTAAATTCTTCAACTGCTTGATACTGATATATATAATTGTAACTCGTATCTGCACTATTCCTTCCGATGACTATACTTTAAGTCATCTATATATATATATATATATATATGTGCGTTGTGGTACAGTGTATACCGGCTCGGAACGAGAAACCGAAGAGCCGAGTTCGAATTCCAGTTGAATCCATTGTACGCGCAAATACCCTTGGGAAAGGTATTAATCCGTCTCTTCCTTCCAGTTATGGGTTAAATAGCAGGACAGATTGGGTTCTATAGCCTTGGTCGGCAACCAGTCTACCGCAGAAAGCAATGGCAACCTTCTGCGGGATAATCCTCTGCCCAGTCAGTCATGTCTTCTTAGAGACATGATCGCCCAAGCGTGTATCACGTATGGCACTTAACTGACTGATATATATAAAAGGCAAGATGTGTGTGTGTGTGTGTGTGTGTGTGTGTGTGTGTGTGTGTGTGTGTGTGTGTGTGTGTGTCTGTCTGCCTGTCTCTATAAGATTCTTATCAAATATTTCGTAAAATGTTATCACCATGGGCTGTTTGCTTCAATATTAGCTGAAGTATATTGAACCTATCATTTCTTACAGTGTCGCTGTATCTAGTCATTTCAGTCTTCCAGTGTTGATAGGAAAGACAGAAAAGAAGTTACATTAACTCTCACGGGAATTAGTAATGGAAATCGAGAAGGATGGCGTAAAGGACTATTGCAAGAAAACGGAATTCACGGTTGTTAGCAAATGAAACAGACCACCATGCAAATTACTAAATGGCGATACCAAATTCAAACAAGTACAATCATTTAAATAACTGGGAATTGTTTTAACAGAGGACTGAAAATAAAACATTGAAATCCTAAGGCGCATTGTGACAGCAAAAGACACCTTCCGAAAGCTAAGCAATGTATTAAGAAAATTAAAAAAAAAGTTAGAAACATAGAAATGAATACTTAAAATTTTACGTAAGATCAGTCCTTTTGTATGGAAGTGAATTCTGTAGAATTTCCTTACAGATAACGATAAATCTTGAAACAACTGAAATCTAGATATAAACAAAGATGCTGGGAATAATGAGGATGGAAGGCTTGGAGAGTTTGATATTTGCAGGACATAGGGAAATCAAGAGAGCAAAATAAAACAATGCATAACCTACCTAGAAAGCTTGAGTAAATATATAATGGAATAAATTTTAAGAGGGATAAAAAGATACAATTTATTAAACACTAAAAAAGACAAAAAAGGTGGAGAGCCATGATCGCCAACCTCCTTAAGGGTCAAGGCACAAAAAAGAAGAAACAAAATATAAAGAAAGACAATCCATCGCTATCATAATTCAAACGTCCTAACCCCTATTATTCAGTTCGTGTGATCAGAGGTTCGAAAAGCAGTTTACTTTTTTGTCCTGCCTACGCATTCTGTATCAATAGTGAATATGCGTTGTGGTGCAGTGGATATCGGACCGACAAATCGGGATGCCGAGTTCGAATTCCAGTTGAATTCCTTGCACTCACTTTCGCACATATACTATTGGGCAAGATATTAATCCATCTCTTCCCTTCAGTTATGAGTTAAATACTAGAACAGATTGAGTTTTATAGTCTTGGCTGGCAACCAGTCTACCGCAGAAAGCAATGACACCTACTGTGGATAATATACTGCCCATTCAGTCATGCCGCTTTCGAGACATGATCGCCCAAAATGTGTATCACTTATGGCACTTTTTTGCTTAAAAAACTGAATTTATGGTTATCAGGAAAAAGAAGAACCGAAAATTGCAAATACAGTTCGGAGAAACTAAAATAAAACGAGTAAAAAAAAATTAAGTTCCTGGGAAGAGTGCTGACAGAGAATGGAAGTGCGATGTTGAGATACAAAAACGCATTTGCCTTGCCAAGAAGCATTACAAAAGCTAACCGGAATAGTTAAAGAAAGGAAAATCTCATTGAAAACGAAGTTGAAAGTGCTTGATTAGTAGGTGATATCTGTCCTTCTGTATGGCAGTGAATGTTGGACGATCACCTCAAGGTTAAAGGAGATGCTTGAGGCAGCAGAAATGTGGTTTTACAGAAGAATGCTGCAGATTTTATGAACTGAGCACATGACTAACGACAAGGTGTTGGGGAGCATAGAAACTCCCAAAATATCGTTTTCCAGATAACCACAATCTTAACCTGTTCAATTATGCGATTAACCTTTAATCTTCCTTATATATCCGCATGAACTGTACCGCTTAATCTGTAATTCCTCCCTCGAATGGCTCCATTTACAAGTTGAAAATTACTATATAAAAACAATCTTCTGTCCAGCCAGTCATGTTCTTTCGAGTCATTATTACCCAAAGCGTGTATCACGTACGACTCTTTACTGACTGACTGGTAAAGACAGAGAACAGCAGGAAGCTTAAAGAGCGGTACAGGAAACCGATCATTTTCTAGAAACTTTACAGCTAAGATTTGGCATTCAACATGAACTTAGTCGAATCACCCTTATTTTTTTCTTATTCAAAATGAAAACATAAAGTGCCAATCTTTTCTTCACAAACTTCTAATTTGTAGAACAAAGACTCACATAGATGCAACCCTAAACACTTCGTCTTCAAATAAAAAAAAAATCATTATCGATTGTTCCTCTTTAATGGAACCGATTCCCAAATTATTGCTTTCCAGATCACCGCAATCTTATCCTGTTTAATTATGGGATTAACCGTTAACTTTGCTTATATATCTGCATAAACACTACCGTTTAATCTATGGCTCGTAAATTTTAATGCTTCTAAAACGAAGCTACTATCAATTAACCATCATAGACGACCGCATTTGCCTCCCATTAGCATGGACCAGGCTTGCCTCCCAGAGAGTAAACCACTGCGCCTCTTTGGTCTCACACTTTCAGCGGACCTCAAGTTGAATGATTATATCGAATCCATTGCTAATTCCGCTGCTATGAAAGTCGGTTCTCTGTGCAGGGCCCGGGTTTTTTTTCCGTCTGAATCTATCCTGCACATTTATAAATCTACCATCCGGCCGTGCATTGAATGCTGTTGCCATATCTGGTCGGGTGCCCCTGCTATTCTCCTTGGGCTTCTCGAAAAAGTACAGCGGAGGGTCTGTAATGTGATCGATACTGACTTGGCAGACCGCCTACAGTCTCTCTCTCACCGGCGCGACGTGGCTTCCCTCTGTCTGTTCTATAAATACTTCCATGGCTTCTGCTCCGATGAACTTAGATAACTGGTGCCCCCTAGGTTCGAATTTGCACGAGGTACTAGATTGGCAACTAGATCCCACCCTTTTACAGTGAAACCGATAAAATGCAACCGCAACTTCTACTCCAACAGTTTCTTTTTTCGTACTTCCCAACTGTAGAATTCCCTTCCACATGACTGCTTCCCCGACGGCTACAATCTCCAGGAGTTTAAATGTAAGGTGAATAGACACCTCCTAACAAAATAACTCGCTTCCATTCTTTCAAACACTCTTCCCATCCTCCCAATTACCTATCACCCCTCTTCTGACATTTCTTATATCTAACCACTCTTTCTATTTACCTTCCCCTATGTAGCCCCAAGCGCAATAGTGGCAGTAGAATGCCTTGCTTGGGCTCCATATACAAGTTGAAAATGACTGTATAAAGACAAACTAAACTGCTGGAACTAAATATTTGAGAATAACTGAAAATTTACCAAAGGAACAGAAACAGATTATCATAAGGTTTTCAATGTAAGCCCGTTGGGAAAGGCAACAAATTGGATAATATATCATCCCCTATAACACCGGGTAAACAATTTTAAATCTTATCAAAGTTGTTAAGTAATGATTGATTTGATCAATTTTAAATATGGCAGCAATACACCAATTTCTGCTTAATATTAATGTCTATATGGCTATATAGAAAAGAAACATACTAACATTTCTACGGTTCATAATTTAATTTTGAAACCATTGTAAAGTGATTGATAGATTATTAATGCAGACTTTAAAAACAACTAGAATTCGCATTCCCGTTACACTTGATATTCCTAGTTATAAAGATATGTCACTTCCACCTTATCACTCTATAGAAATTTTTGCAGAAGGAGAGGCGCAATATGTGATTCAATACAAGAAATCATTTTGTCTTGAACTGCACTTAATACTCCTCAACAAACGTGATATATAACGAGTTGATCTATGGTGACCCCAGTATATAAGGTTTCACTCCAAGGGATAACAAATTCTGCATTCTAATCGCTGTCAACTCGGACAGTTAAAAGTCCATGGCGGTGTAAGTATTGACAAAGGAAAACCCCCACCCAGTCAAAATCCGAAAGAATGGTGAACCCACCTGTCTGAAAGTAGGATGCGAACACACACACACACACACACACACACACACACACACACACACACACACACAATAATCATTCGCGACCTTAAAAGAAGATCGACCGTTCTAAGAAACACCCCAAATCACATACCCTTGATTCGGTCAGATGTTAAATAATGGAATCCGGGATGAATAACGAATAATTTTACGTAGAAAAATGTAATCTTTTATTCTTATTAGTCGTAAGTACGTTTGCAAAGCACTCGTTAATATTTAACTTACCTAAGCAGAAGTAAGGAATCAAAAATCGGTCACAGCCCTTGGCACCCTTGACAATGGCTATCGGATTTTGTCACAAAAATGTATAGATCGAATAGAAGGGTGTGGATTGATCTACTGCTAAAACAAGTAATTGGCAATGTTTCTCTGAATACAAACTATTGACACAGACCTCATTTATTTTTCGCGATGAAAAGTAATAGAATCATTAGAAACACACGCAATTGGACGGTAGGTGGAAACCTTATAAAGATAAGGACGAGGACGAATTCAATGGCTACGAGACTTTCACCACCATCCATCAAATTTCCCATCATTCAACTGACTTCCAAGAGCGATGTAGAATTTGTGTAATTAGGCATAATTGAGTGTCGCTGGACTATAAATGGCAGCAAAGTTTAATTGCTTGAAATTCTATAAGAATTATTACTTACAGAATAGGAAGCATAAGAGAATTACATTGGTAGCACGTCGAAAGAAACAGTGTTCATCGATATAACTCTTTCACTTAGAAGTTATTTATTATCTCTGCTAAGATCCAGAAACTGAGGATTTTAATAAACGGTTTCATAATGTTTATCATTGACTAAGCGTTTTACAGGCAACATATGTAATATGACACATTATTACGTCACAGTTCAAAGAAATGCTTTTTAACATCATAAACCTTCCACTTTACACTAGAAGCGAGAATCTTCCACGGCATATCATTCCACCCCAGCAAGGCATTGAAGCCACTGGTGAGAATGGAGCTACATCAGATGAAAGTGAAGGAGTACATAGGAGGAGAGCGAAAAGAAAATGGTTACCTTTTACATCTCAGGTTCTCCTCACGATCCTGTCGAGAAACCAGCAAGGAAAGTCGATTAAATATGACAACAGTATTTAATGTATGGCGGATGGTTAATATGTATATCTGTAAGATATATTCAGGCAAGAAAAACTTACTGGATCTGCATACTGACCCAACATCTCAAGCAGTAGATTTAGTTATTGATTTAATGTAGTCGTTGGGTTTCAGGTCACCTGGGAAGGTGAGCCTGAGAAGTTCGTGTATTGCTTTCGAGGAGACTTGCTTGATCCATGCTATTGGGGAGGCAGGATTGATTGTTCTGTCTGTCTGTCACTCTCTCTCTCTCTCTCTCTCTCTCTCTCTCTATATATATATATATATATATATATATATATATATATATGATTATATATATATATATATGATTCCATACGCCTATGGTTTAGGCGTTAGGAACTTCAACTGACAAGAAATCGCTCAAGTTTCGATCCCAGCCATAAGGAAATTGGTGTCTAGCCACATTGATGAGATGTGAGACAGCGAAACCGGCTTGCAAATGGATGACGCATATATATATATATATATATATATATATATATATATATATAAGAAATCTAGAAGCGAGCCACCACCTACCGCGGTTTCACACTACGGATTTTCAGGCTAAGACCCTCTCAACATGAAGATCCGTAGTGTGAAACCGCGGTAGTTGCTGGTTCACTTCTAGATCTCTTGTATTCTCGCTCTCCCTTTGTACTTTCGTACTTTCGTATCGAGCACTTTATTGTTAAGTTTTCGTCTTGGTTTTTTTCCTTACTAACGGGCACTAGACATAATGTTCTTGTGTGCTGTTTGTTTCTTTTTATCTCCCCACCCCCATTATTTAACCCACTAGGTAGTTCTCGCCGGGTTACAAGACGGTTTAAATTACTGTTAAGCTAGCACTATTTTCGGAAGTTTAGTCTGTTATTATTAGTAGTATTGCCATACTGTGATTAGGCTCATTACAATATTTATATATATATATATATATATATATATATATATATATATAGCTTTAAGTATATATGGTCATATATATACGTAGTTATATATATATATGTTTATATACATATGAGGTTATATGTATATATATATACTTATATATATATATATATATATATATATATATATGAAGTTACATGTAAATATATATATTTATATATATATCGGTAGTTATATGTAGTGAGTGAATGTGTGTGTGTGTTTGTATATACCTGTACACATACACGCTCACTATAATTAACGACAGCATTAGCAGCGAAGGATGACCATTCATTGAAAAACAGTTCAAGAGCGGACGTGAAAACAATCTCTCTTGCCATTCTTAAGATGAGATTTTGATCTCGCAATATTAATGAATATGAAATAGGTAATACCCAACACCTTCTTTACCCTTCTTATTTTACTAAACGCGTCGAGATAGCCTTCAAGACATACCCATGCACCTAATATGCACAATGATTCAAGTAAATTACAGAACTGTCCAATATATACAAATATTTACATGTATATTTATTATGTGTGTGTGTGTGTGTGTGTGCGTGAATTATTCTACCGATGTCTCTTGCTGGTACGGCCCCAGTGTTACGAAGTCACTCCTTTCTGCTATTGTTCTTTGCTAGTGACCTCGAAATAAGAAGATGGACTTTTGAAACTGGTGTACCTATTGCCTTCCTTCCTATTGTTGAACTAATGCTTCAACGTCACTTCATTTTTCTCACGTATCTTTTTTTCTGCTGAAGCATTGCTCTGAATTATGACACTTTCTGCATCCAACATGATAATAAATATCATGTTGGCTGCAAAGAGTGTCAATTTCTCGATCGACAAAATTTATTTTTAGCATCAAATTTTCGACAGTTTGTACGAATGTAATACATAAATAAAAATATTAATTCTTCAAAGAAGAAATTCAAAGAAAAAAGGAGAAAAGCAGTAAAGAAAATTAATAAATCCTTATGAACGAGACGTGAAAAACTAACAATAAACCAACTAGAAAGTGGGATATGAATAAATTCAGCTATTAGACTTACACTGTGCTTGCGGTTAGTTTGTTTCTCTTTCGCGGTAAATCAACTCCTACAGATTATTTTATGCCGAAATTTTTACTAGCAGTATAGCCCGGCGTTGGTCGGGTGTAATGAAAGCTTTAAAACTAATCCATGGTCTTGGAGCTCAGACTCTGCCTAAAGAATATTTGTGTGAAGTTTGGTGAGAATCGGATAAAAATTGTGGATTTGTATAAAGGACATACAGACAGAAAACAGACAAACACACAAACATCTTGCCTTTTATATATATATATATATATATATATATAAATATTATCGATTTTCTGCACTATTGTAAGCAACCTTGAAACCTTGAAACTTCTGAAAATCGTTTCTTATGTCGCTGTCTATGAGTATATCAAATTTGATTAAAATCGGACCACTTCTTCTATAACCCGATTTTTTCGATTATCGATTTTCGATATTTATCCGGGGTACCTCGACGCAAAACCTAGCTAAGAACACTTGCAGACGCTTATAGTACAACTGTGTATATTTTCAAAAAATCAGTTCAGCCGTTTCGGAGTCTATAGGTAACGGATACACACACAAACACACACACACACACACACAGACAAAGTTTCATTTATAAATAAGTTTAGATACGCAATTAGTTGTTCTTTTTAGTTGTGGCGGGGTATATAAAATGTTTTTAGTGATAAAACTCTCACTAACTATCTCATATCTGAAGGAGAAGCGGTGTATTCAAACCTTTCTAATGTATATTTGCACGAAAGTGAATGAAATGAACCCAAATAGAATTGAACTTCCGCTGAAAAGTTCCAGGCCATTATCCATAAAATTGCGCATACAACCAAATTTATAGAACCTGATATTCCCTAATGTTCACCCATGTAGGTACTGACCTGGTTCGGCTTTAACTTAACATCGGCGAGCTTACAGAAACCGGTGTTTCAGCATCCATAAAGCTCTGCCGTTTTGTAGTGGTAGATAAATCATTAAGGTGTTACCTCTACAAAAGAGATTGAGGTAAGTCATCTGATTGAGTTCTGAGGCAATTTCCTATTCTTGTAGCTTGGTTACAACTTATTCAAATACAGAACGAGGTGAACTATTAAAAGCGACAATAATAAGGTCAAAGGGTAACTAATCAAAAATTAATAATGTTTGTTATTGTGACCTAGTGTCTCTCTCTTGCTCTCCTCAAATCTTCTGCAGACTCTAAGTGTGTTTCACGCTTTGATTTACACATCATATTTGTCTTTCTCCCAAATTTGGATTTCATTATCTGCTATCACTAGCATCGCTTTCTCTTGTTATTTTTCACCAACGTGTCCGTTCGAGCGGCACTTTACGTTCATCACATTGACATAGCTGTTTCCTGCGGCTGATATATATATATATATATATATATATATATATATATATATGTGTGTGTGTGTGTGTGTGTGTGTGTGTGTGTGTGTGTGTGTAGAACATATGCTATTTATTACAAAAGCAAAATTGCAAATAAATCATGTCCATATTGCTGTTAAAATATTGTATAATCAAATAATAGAAAAACTTTAATTTCGAATTGATGCAATTAATGGATACTTTCAAAATGATAAACGAGGTGTCTAGTTGTTCCTGCAAATAGGTTCGGCCGGAAAAATACAGAGACTTATATGCAAGGCTTTGTTAAATTGCGTATTTAGATGAAATTTTAATATATATATTTAAACGTGAATGAGAACACGGAATTTAAACTGCTTGAATATTTCGGATAGAGTATTTGGTCGGTTTTCGTGTGTATTTAAATGATCCCTAATTTAGCTATAGGGGGAAGGCGTAACGGGAGTCGCCTAGATAGTCACGTACTAGTAGTATGACCATTGTAATTATTTATAAGTGCGTTTCTTTTATTTTTTTCATATCAATATTTCATGCAAAAAAGATAATAATATAAATCGATCTTGATAATAGTAAAATATATAAACGAAAGCACTTGCATATGCAGAACTTTGGGAGAACTTTAAACACAGGTAAAAACAAAATGCGTTGTGGTGCAGTGGATATTGGCTCGGAACATCAAATCGTGGAGTCGAGTTTGAATTCTAGTTAAATTCCTTGCATTCAATTACGCACAAATAACCGTTGAAAAAATACTAATCCGTTTTTCCCTCCAATTGTGGGTTAAATAATAGGAGAGATTGTGTTCTATAGCATTGGATGGCAACCAGTCTACCGCAGAAAGCAGTGGGAACATATTGCGGAATCATCTTCTGCACAGTCAATATTGTCGCTTTCGAGGCATGATAGACCAAAGCGTGTATCAAGTATGGCACTTAACTGACTGACGAACAAAAACAAATTAATTAAAAAGCTGACACTGCTTGTCAATCGTCTTTAATGGAACTTGTAAAAACGAGAATTTGCTGCCCAAATACATAATTCTATCTATCTATCCATATATATTTTGAGGGTGTGCATATAAGTGAGTATATATTACAAATTTATGTGTGAGGATGCATTTATATATATATATATATATATATATATATTAATAATAATGATAATAAAACCGACTCTGTTCGGTTTTATTATCATTAATAAATTAATGTTCCCTTAAAGACATCCCGATCCCTTCTAAAGAATTTAAAAAAAAAAAAAAAAAAAAAATGTATATATATATATATATATATATATATATAGGTTTCTGTTCTTTGGGAAAAACAAAAATGTTTATATACATATATATCCATCTCTCTCTCTCTCTCTTACTCTCTCACTCTCTATCTCTCTCTCTCTCTCTCTATATATATATATATAGTGAGAGAGAGAAAGGGAGAGAGACGTATATATATATATATCTTGGTCTTTCCCGAAAAACAGAAACTGGCTACGACTCAAACAACGAGAAGTTTGATATTTTCAGCTCTGCCACCTTGTGTGGTATTTTTATTTTTTTTATTTTTATTTTTTTGTGGGGGTGTCATTAGTAGTTTTTTGCAGGATTGTTCCATACTTGTAATATTAACGCTCTATTACGTTTGGGTGCTTCATAGAGCCTTCTTAGACATTTCGTCTATTTTCGCTTATATGTCATGCTCTCGTATCGGATGTTTGACTATTCCGACTTTCTTTTAGCATTTTCATTACAGCAAAATCACATTCCCGTTAAAGGTTTTTTTTTGTCTTTCTTTTTTCCCTCTTCCCTCGGAATATTTGTTGTTATTTTAAGATTTTAATCAAATCTGGCTATCGCTCTCGTTCAGGATGTACGATGCCATCATCCCTGTGTTTCTACCATCTTAAAATCTTCTGGGTACTTTTCAAACAATATCCTTGAATTATTTAACCATGCCTTCCGGCTGCCTATTGGTTGCACGTATTGCATGAAACACGTGTCGTGGCCGGTTTCGGTTATTACAGGACAAACCAAAATGTTGAGATATTCATCTCTGCCACTTGTGTGTTTTGGAGAATTTAGGTCGGGCTACGATATATATATATATATATATATATATATATATATATATATATATATATATAAACTTGTTTATAAATGGAACTGGGTGTGTGTGTGCGTCTGTGTGTGTCCGTTGCCTATAGACTCCGAAACGGCTGAACCGATTTTCTTGATAAAAAAATGAACATTTATTTGCTTTTCAATATAATTTATCTTATCGATTCACTCAAAGCAAAGCAGTTCTACCACTGGGGCGCATGAGGTTCCAAAATTAGAATGGCAAAAAGAAAGCGGAAAATATACAGGTAAGTCTGGGGAATTACAAAAGAAAGATGTGAATCAAGGAAATAAAAAAAACGCCAATTGACATTGCACTTAAACTCCGGGGAGATTTTAGTTATTAGGGAAGCAAGTGTACGGAAGGAAGTTCCAAAATACGGGAAATGCGAGAAAAGAAGCTAATAGAGTAGAAGCGTGAGTTACATTTGAATGTGTTCAATGTAAAACGGTGGGACCTAGTTATAAGTTTAGTAGCACGAGTAAATTCGTTTAGACGAGGCATCAGGGAGAAAATCTTGTCAGAGTAGAAATCTTGAAAATGTTTTTTGAAAAGGCGGAAGAAAGCCACATCCCGACGGGGAAAAAGTGGGTGAAGTCCACCTGTCAAATCGGGATCGGTTAAATTACAGATTCATTTTTGAATTTTGTCGAGCACCCCATGATGAATACCAGCAGCGCTGGAGCAGATATGACAACAGTATTCAATTTGAGGGTAAATGGTAGATTTGTATATGTGAAAGATATATTCTAATGAGAAAAACTTCTTGACAGGACACAGTGACCCGAACTTCCTAGCAGTAGTTGCAGCTATTATTAATCCCATCCATTTCAATGTTTTAAATTAAGTTGTAAATCAATTTAATCGATCTATATCCATTAATTACTTGGGACAAATTTTAAAGATCAGAATACAATTTAATACTGTTGCATCATTTCTGTATAAAAAATATTGTCGTAAAATAATTTTGGTCGGAACATAGACAGAAAGAGAGAAAAAGAGAGAGAGAGATAATTTTGTCAATATGTTCGGAAAGACCTGCAACTCTTCCAACTGTGTAAATCAATTTAATCGATCTATATCCGTTAATTTTTTGGGAACAAATTTTAAAGCTCAGAATACAATTTAAATACTGTTGCATCATTTCTGTATAAAAAAAATATAGTGGTGAAATAATTTTGGTCGGAACAAAGACAGAAAGAGAAAGAGAGAGGGAGAGAGAGAGAGGGAAGAGAGGGAGGGAGAGATTTTTTCATCAATATCTTTGGAAAAAAACTGCAACTCTTTCAAGTGTGCAAATCAATTTAATCGATCTATATTCCTTAATTTTTGGTGAACAATATTTAAAGCTCAGAATACAATTTAAATACTGATGCATCATTTCTGTATACAAAAATATGGTGGTGAAATAATTTTGGTCAAAGACAGAAAGAGAGAGAAAGAGAGAGAAGGAGAAAGAGAGGGAGGGAGGGAGAGAGAGATCTTTTTATCAATATTTTCGGAAATACCTGCAACTCTTCCAACTGTGTAAATCAATTTAATCGCTCTATATCCATTAATTTTTGGGGAAAAAATTTTAAAGCTCAGAATACAATTTCAATACTGCTGCATCATTTCTGTATAAAAATATGGTTGTGAAATAATTTTGATCGGAACAAAGACAGAAAGAGAAAGAGAGAGAGATATGCTTATCAATATCTTCGGAAAAACCTGCAACTCTTCAAGAGAGAGAGAGAGAGAGAGAGAGAGAGAAGGAGAAAGAGAGGGAGGGAGGGAGGGAGAGAGAGATCTGTTTATCAATATCTTCGGGAAGACCTGCAACTTTTCAAACTGTGTCTAATTTGGTGAATGTTGCCATAATGTTGGACCTCACTTCAACTTTCGTCTTACAAATCATTTTGTTGCCCTTTCGCTCAACTACTTCTCTAACACCATTTAAATTATTTGGACTATTGTCCTCGTTATTTTTGCTATTTGTACGTCGTTTCGGGAGTTTTACGCACCGGCGTTCATCAGGTGTTAGAAATTTTGAAACGAATCCTCACATAAAAATCAAGGAGTTTGCAGATTGGGGAGTTAACCGCGCACATGCAAGAGTTTCGTCACCGCAGAAATGGTCGACAGCCAAGACTGGGTTCACTTGCTTGTTTACATAGTTCAGAGCTTTGTAACCAGACTAATGGTGTTTCAACAGTCTATCCTCTAAGATGCATAGCAGTACAACCTCGTGAAACACTTTATAGCGGCCACCTGATTGATTATGAGGCTCTGTTGGAAGATGAATGGAGGAATAATCTCAATATTTATAATGCTTATTCCAAACGCCTTTGTAAACAAAATTAATTTAACCAAAACTCTTTCCGAATCCTCTGGACTGGCCTCAGATTTACATCCAAATATTCTGAAATATTCATGCTTGATATTCAGGAGCTACTGCCAAACAGTACAGCACGCGGTTTCCAAATTTTTGGCCGACTGAATTGCAACACGTGATTTATTTATTTATTTATTTTTGCCCCACTGATCCTATTATACTGTGCAGTTTTTCCCACCTGAAACTATTCTGCACATATACAAATCTACCATCCGCTCGTGTATTGAATATTGTTGCCATATCTGGTCGGGTGCCCCTGCTGCTCTCCTTAGGCTTCTTGACAAAATACAAAGGAGGATCTGTAACGTGGTTGATACTGACTTGGCAGACCGGCTGCAACCACTCTCTCACCGGCGTGATGTGGCTTCCCTGTGCCTCTTCTACAAGTACTTTCATGGCTTCTGCTCCGAGGATCTTAGAGCACTGGTGCAGCCTAAGCAGGAATTTACCAGAGATACTAGATTAGCAACTAGGTCCCACCCTTTTACAGTTAAACAAATAAGATGTAACCGTAAATTCTATTCCAACATCTTCTTTTCTCGCGTTTCCCGCCTGTGGAACTCCCTTCCACAAGTCTGCTTTCCCGACAGCTACAATCTCCAGATGTTTAAATGTAGGGTCAATAGACACCTCCTATCACACTAACTTCCAATTATTCTCAGAACACTTTCATCTACCCAACCCTCATTCTCGGTATCCTTACCCGTCTATCACCCACCCTCTGACATTTCCTATATTTAACCATTCTTGGTATCCCTACCCGCCTATCACCCACCCTCTGACATTTCCTATATTTAATCATCCTTTCTCCACTCTATGTAGCCTCTTGCGCAGTAGTGGCAGTGACATGCCTTGCTCGGGGTGAAACACTTATTAAAAAAAAAATCAACAAAATCAAATAACAAGTGTATGCGCGAAATTAAAAATATTAAATGACCACAACTTATCCATCGCATACAGCATGCTACAGGCGTATGATACATCATACGCTAAAAATTTGCATTCTTCTACCGAGCGCCCATAGTTCAGAGGTAGAATCGCCGACTGACGCCAATCCGGTCGGGTTTCAATTCTAAGTTAAATGCATATATATATATATATATATATATATATATATATATATATGTGTGTGAGAGAGAGAGAGTATGTGTGTATGTGTGTGTTTGTCTATGTTATGTTACTAATACTATCGTACATACATATTTTAGGATGATATTTAGGAAAAATAGGTATATGTTTTTCTAAAAGTTTTGCTGGACGTTTCAGGTCGTTAGACGGAAGTAGTATTAAAATAAGTAGAATTTCAAGTTAAAAAGCCGAAAAGATCTTGATATAACTTGGAGCATAGTGAAAATAGTCAAACCATAAAACGGAGATGAATGATGCAGATTGTGGCAATATAAATACAAACATGGATCATCGGGTTGTAAGGTCCTTGAATAACTACAATCTAATTTGGAAATCTTTCGGTTATTTGAAAATTCCAGTGGCGCGTTATAAAAATTCCATCTTTGTGGGTTTGAAAAACGGAAAACTTGTAAATTGTCTGGATACCAAATGGCTGAAATCTATGTTTCGGATAGGATTAATTTCCAAATAATATATATATATATATATATATATATAGGTAGCAAATCATCATTCAGACATGTTTGTTTAAATAACATTAACACGTTATGCCTATTTTTATTTTAATTCCCTCGTATTCAAGGAATAGTTTCTTAATCTTGTAAAAAAAAAATCATCAAATTAAAAGCCGTAGGTTTTCTTGCTCCTTTTACTTTCTGAAGTAATTTCAACCTCATCCAAGATTATCTTCAGGGCTAAATTAATAATGCAAATAATTAATGTAATTAATACGTTTTACGTGCATGCGCAGCATTAGAACGCACTGTTAATTAACAAATTACTCTTATATAAGCAAAAAAATGTTTAGATTTTGAAAAATATAAAATGTTCTTGCTTATGTAAGAGTATTTTGTTAATTAACCATTAGGTCTCTTCAGGCATGGACACGGAAAACTGATGGATGCTGCCCCTAATTATAAACACCAGAAAAAAGAGTAGAATTAGGAGAGGAGTAGCAAAAAAGATCCAAAGTATATAATAGGAATTACTCACTACCAAAAGGTGTGTGCATATCTGTGGATACTTGCCCGGTGCAGGGCAAATATAAATCCACCCAAGTAATTTATGAAGCTCCTATTTCTCCATCTAACAACAAAGACAATTACCGGACTTATATTGGTATGTCCGCGGGCCCTTTCAAACAGAGACTTTACAACCGCAGGTACTCGTTTTCGAACCCTAACCAAAGATTCCAGACGGCACTATCACGTAGATTCTGGAAAATGAAGGAGCAAGGGCAGGACCCTATAATCAGCTGGAAACTAATAGGCTCAGCCTTTACCCCTAAAAATTTTCGTGATAAGTGCCGTCTATGTCTATTGGAGAAGATTCTGATTGCGAAGTATCCTCATCAGGACTTACTTTTGAATCTTAGAAAGGAATTCATTAATAAGTGCCGTCATAGGGCGGATTTTAAATTTTAAGTTTTTAAATTTTAATTTTTAAATTTTAAATTTCTTTTTAATTTTTAATTTTTCTTTTTTTTTTATAATTTTTATGTATATGTGTATGTTTGTGTGTGTATGTGTATATTTGTATATATGTGTGTATATATGTATATATATATATGTGTGTATAATTTATATTGAAAATTTTTTTTAGCTATTTAAATGCTCTTCTTATAATATTCATTACATTTTTATATTTTTATGTGCATGTGTGTGCGCATATGTATAACGTATATATATGTGTGTGTGTGTGTTTATGCATGTATATATATATATATATATATGTGTGTGTGTGTGTGTGTGTGTACATATTGTGTGTGTAGATGTTTTGTATATGTGTGTACATATTGTGTGTGTAGATGTTTTGTATATGTGTGTACATATATGTGTGTGTATGCGCTTGTATGTATATACATATATAAGTGTGTATGTAATTGAATGTATGTGTGTGTGTATGTATGTATATATATATTCATAATTGAAGAATTGTGTGTGTGTATGTGTATGTGTGTACATCTATATGTATGTATAATTGTAAAAGAATTTTTTTATATATACCTAGCGGTATCTTTATTTAGTTTAAATTAAATGACCTAATTTTTAAAAAAAAATATTTAAAATCCTGTATCTTTTTATTCCCTTTAAAAATAATTATACCTTTTTAAGTAAAAGGCCTTTTTCTAATACTTCAGCGTTTTTGGGAAGTTAGGTTTTTGAATATATCCAGCGTCTGTAATATATACAATATTTCCTTTCTTTTCTTTTTTTCCCTCCCTTCCTTTATCTCTCTTACCTCCCACTTTTTTCCATTTTGCCTAACCTAATATCAATTCAACAAGCCGTCTGTTCCTTTTACGTATAATTCTGTTTCCTTTTTTGCGAACCCAGAAGATTCCAATTTTTCTTTTTCTTGCTTATTTTATTTTATTTTATTTTATCTTTTTCTTTTTCATCCTTTTTTTTATTTCTTTGCAAATCTATTTAAAAAGGAAAATTAGACTGATTTTTCTCCAGTTTCTGAAAGGATTTTTTTGTTGCTGAGGTGATGTGTTATCCCCTGTGGGGATTTTCATATCGAAATGGTCATTCAACATCCTTGAATTAATCCTATTTTAATTTATATTTGCTCTGTAATATTTTATTACATGGAGCTCTCTTCCTGTATCATTTTTTAATATTAAAATAAATTTTTAATATTAATTATGATCGGGTTTTTGGAATTTAACTTCCTGCTTTTGCCGCTTGGATTAAAGTATCTGAATATATATATATATATATATATATATATATATATATATATATATATATATATATATATACTTCATAATAAAAAATGATGACACCCGAGTCTTTATCCTGTTTCGTAATAAACGAAGATATATCAGGCCGAGGTAAATAAATAATTTTATAATGCTATCTGTTCCATTTTGACCCATTAAATGTGTATTTTTGCTTTACTTCTGCAGGATAGTAGTGAAAACTTTTTGTTGCTTAGCGCCTTTGAGGAAGGTTTTTCACTACCCTTCATCTATATTGAACGAGTGGGGATTTATACAGAGTTTGAATTTCTGCTTGCTCAGATGGCCAGACTTCAGCCTGATTCAGTCAGCAAAATCAGTTATCTTAAGGGAAAACTCAATGATACTGCACATTCCTACGCAGGTACTCCTTTTCCATTTAATGAGTCAAAATGGAACAGATAGCATTATACCTCGGCCTGATAAATCTTTGTTTATTACGAAACAGGATAAAGACTCGGGTGTCATCATTTTTGATTACGAAGATCATGTTAACAAGAAGATGACTATCCTTGAATAAACTTCCAAATGTGTACGGTTAGGTCCAATAGATAAATATGAGTCTACAAAAACGCCTACTTAAAAGTAGGATTTTACACACTAGCGTTTCTAATGAAAGCAGATCTACGGGTTCAATTCGTCCTGATCTGTATGGTTTGCCAAACACATATAAGGATGGTGTTCCATTGAGACCTATTTTATTATGAATAGTGTCTTCCAACCATGACGTGGACAAATGGCTTACGACCATATTACATCCTGTTTTGGAACGGTATAAGAAATTTCTTATTAAAGAGTCGTTTGAATTTTCTAAGTTTATACGGCGTTATATTTCAACCGAAAAAACAATGTGTTCTTATGACATTTCTAGCCTGTGTACTTGCGTCCCGTTAGCTGAAACTATATGTGCTGACACCTTATATTATAGTTAATTGTCATCTCCTATTTCTGAGGAAATATTTGTCGAAATGGTGCAATTTTCCACAATGACCGGTGGATTTAGTCTTGGCAGCCTCATATACTGGCGAATTGATATTGTTTCAATTGGTCCTCCTTTGCACAACATTTCCGTAAATATCTTTGTTGGATTCTAGGAGGTGAGGTATTTTCTTAATTTAATAAACTAGATATTTATTTCCGTTATGTAGATGACACCTTTTGTCTCTTTAACGATGAAATCGCAGCGGACCTATTCCTCTCGTCCCTTAATGATACGCATCCAGTTTTAAAATTAACACAAGTGAAGAAGATTAATTCTTCCCTTCCATTTCTTGATGTCTTCGTTAGCAGATCTTCCTCTGGATTTCTTACTTCATTTTACGGAAAACCAACATTTAATGGTTTGTATACCATGTAGAATTTCTTTTTTCTCCAAAAACGTAAAATTAATTTAATTAAGACTCTTGCCCGTAGTGTCTTGATGATCTGCTCTAAAACTAAGTTTGATGTCGAACACAGGTTTATTGTTACCACATTTGTAATAGTTCCTATCCATTAGATGTTGTCTAGTCAGTGATTAGGAATAAAGTAGTGGAGTTCAATAAATTTAAACCAGCTACAGTACAAAGATGTCTCATGTGCTTGTGCCTTCCTTGGCTAGATTCCGTGAGTGATTTTTTCTTCTAAGTCTGTCTTTCTTTTTATACGGAAGAAGTTTCTCCTTTTTCATCTCTTTGATTTATTTGTTTAAATGTAGTTGTGGATCGCGCTACATGGATAGAACTACTCAAAGACTAGAATCCAGAATTAAACAACACATACCTGCAAAAACTCGAAATTTAAACTATTCTTTTTCAGATAGGCTGCCCAATAAATACGGATCTTCTTTTGCGGACCATCTTAATAAAAACCCTAATTGTGCCACTAAATTTAGTGTTGGCAAATTTCTCATCCTAAACACATGCCACTCCAGTTACAACCTTAAAGAGTCGGAGGCAATCTGCATTCAATTTGTAAAGCCCTTTCTGTGCAAACTGTGAGAGTATATACTTGGCCTCTAAATCTTTTCTTTCTAGTTATGTCTTTTTCCATCTACGTCTTCTCCATTATTTTAACGATAAATATTTATTCACTTCATGTATCACTGTTGAGCTAGGTTCAACAACCGGTTGGCTAGGGCGTTTCTCAATTTGAATTTAAAATAAATATACCATCATCATAGGTAGTAATCATAATTTTTTTGTCTTTTTACAGCGGTAATTTAGTTTTGGACGACTAATCATATTTTCAAGTATATATATATATATATATATATATACTTGAAAATATTTTCAAGTATACATATATATATACTTGAAAATATGATTAGTCGTTCAAAACTAAATTACCGCTGTAAAAAGACAAAAAAATTATGATTACTACCTATAATGATGGCATATTTATATATATATATATATATATATATATATATATATATACTTGAAAATAAGATTAGTCGTTCAAAAATAAATTATATATATATCAAATATGTTGTCGTCATTTTTTACGGTATGGGTACACTCTTTAATAATACTTAGTGTTGTATTTTTGAATCGGTCTTTTTAAAAATTTAAAGTTTTTTTATATAATTTTAATTCGTGGTGGGATATACGTGCATTGCCGCTTAAATATCTTCAGGGATTTACCTACACGCACAGTCACACACACACACACACACACACACACATATATATATATATATATTGTCATCCGCAGACAGATCTCTTTCGCTGTATCACAGCTCATCAGTACGGTTTTACATCCGATTGCTTTTACCCAAGATTGAAACCCGACCGAATTGGCGTCAGTCAGCGATCCTACCTCTGAGCTATGGGCAATCGGTAGGCTTTTAGCAGATGATGAATCATGCGTCAGTAGTAAGAGTTATATAGTTATGTATATGCTAACATTTTGGCTAACGGAGGATCACGAAGAAATATGTAAGTCGCACATTAAAAATAACATTTTTATCAATCTGACGCATTGTTGTTGATAGAAATCTAATTTACTTTTTATTTTTCTACTTTTAACACTAGTTGAGAATTGGCGATCTACAGCGACTGACACTTCAATAAAATGATCGAACGTAGATATTGTTGTAACGTATCTGTCTAGACTATCATTAATTTATGAATCAATATATAACAGTTATATTATTTGAAATTTTTAAAAAAATTCTTGTGTGACATTGTAACCTCGAAAGAGTGTGAAGAATATCAGTGAATATCTTAGGCGGAAATTTATGCTTTTGTCCGTTGTTGTTAAATCAGTTCTTCATTTGAGGCGTGCTCAATAAAAAGACGGTGAAATAATATGCTGAGATGTTTCCATTTTGACTTTGCAGTATCGATAAATTTGGTGTTGTGACTTCATATTCTATCATTTTGTTTTCACTGAGCGAATTTTACTGTTTTTATGTCTTGAATATTTTGATTCTATTAAATATCATTCTGATTAGATTTTGTCACAGAATCAGCCGGTTAGATGTTTCATTAAAATCGAGTTCTTTTTAAAATGAATACATTATACATATTTTCATAAAACATATTTTATTTTTAAAGTGATCAACGATTAATCTTCTTTCAAGAATAAATAATTGAGTCAAAGCAATTAAAAGCTACATATCATTATATAAATATAGATGTAAATATATAAACCAACATTCTAAAAAATGATTAATAATAATAATAATAATAGGTTTCTTTTATTTTAATCGTTTCACCCCAAGCAAGACGGAACCGCCAACGATGTGCAGGGGGCTACATAAGAGTAAAGGTTAGATAGAAGGAGAGTAAAGAGAAAAAACAAACCAGCTACAGTGGATGTCAAAGAAAGGGTGAGAGAAGAATGGGAACACAGGTGTAAAGAATGTTGTGAAGGTAGAGAGAAATGCAAATAACAAAATATACAGGGTGATATGGAAAGAACTGGAGTCAAGTGGATAAAAGATCGGTGTTGACATTGCATTTAAATTCCTGGACGTTGTAGTCGCCAGGAAAGGACGTATATGGAAGGGAGTTCCACACGCGGGAAGTGCGAGATCTTGATCTTATTGCCAGTCTGATTGCACTAGTAAATTCTTATGGCGGAGCACCAGTGACTTAAGTTCGTCGGACCAGAAGAAATGAAAATATTTGTAGAACAGACAGAGGGGTGCTACATCCCACCGGTAAGAAAACAACTGCACTCGAGCCGCCAATCGGGATCTGTCACATTACAGATTCTACGTTGGCGCTATCGAGAACTCTGAACTGAACAGCAGAGACGCCTGGCCATATATGACAGCAGGATTCTATGCACAATCGGATGGTTGATTTGTATATATGCAAGATGGAATCAGGCGGAAAAACATCTGGCTTGACACAGTGATCTGAATTTCCTAACAGTGCATTTGACTATTGAATAAACGTAATGATACCACTTGCGATCAGAAGATAGGGTAAGGTCGAGGAGGCGCAGTATAGTGCTCTCAGAGAGACTAACTTGGTCCATGGTTATGGTAGGCAGGAGAAGTTGCCGGGGTGATTTTTGGACAATTTACCCACCGATAAAAAAAAGACTTGAAGCAAGAGAAATGGTATTTTTTTAAAGAAATATTTTGAGAATACCATAAACAACAAATAAGCAACGAGGACGCATTTAGAGAAATGGAAACTAAAAAAGCACCCTTAGAGCCAGAAAGAAACACTAAAAATTTTAAATACCTGAAAAGTGTTGATAAAGCTTAAAAAGTAAATGAATCATTCAACAGAAGAATTGATAGTTTAGTTTCTGTCGTTCTCAATATTTCCTGTGAGAACTAAATTTTCTATACACTCTATACTAATTCTGTGTCAATTGTGAGATTTTCACTCTCCTTTTCAGATTCATCATAACCATTTCAGTTTACGTGCCATACGTTTTGCATGCTTTGGGCGATCATGTCTCGAATGACTAGCCAGAAGATCATCCCTCAATATGTTGCCATTGCTTTCTGCGGCAGACTGTTTGCCAGCCAAAACTATAGAACCCAATCTGTCCTATTATTAAACCCATAACTGGAGGGAAGATACGGATTAATACCTTTCCCATGGGTATTTGTGCTTAAGTGAATGCAAGGAATTCGGTTGGTATTCGAACTCGGCTCTCCAATTTGTCGTTCCGAGTCGACATGACCACGTCAGTTTCTCTTAAAAACTTGTTTCTTCCGACTTGGTCACTGTTTCCATGCATGATTTCCATTTATCTATAATACCACATCTCTGTGGCCTCAGGTCTCCTCAATTTCTGTGAGGTTAATGTCTAAAGGAAATTATGAACAACGATTTAATGAGGAGAAAGAGCAAATAAAGAGGAACATGATCCAAGTAGACAACGAGTAACGATCAAAGTAAAGATTAAATTTTTGTAAATTACAATTGATAGAAAAGCAAAGTGTCGGAAATGAGTTCAAATTGCAACAGAAGAGAACTGATGGTTAACTCAGTTTCAAATGTAACTCAATTACTTCTAGTGGTCAATCTAGTACTACATTTGACTTCATAAAATGTTAGCATAATCCCTTGACATACTGATGAAGGAACCACATTATTGTTTTATAGATACCCGAGGCTTCACCAACAAAAATTATGATCCAGAATATATAGAATCTAACTAATTTTGATTCAATAATTTTAACTGTATCAAAGCGAGTATACGATTTTAATTGAGACAGGTTTTATTAAGTACGGTAAACATGTCCGTAAAATGATGTAGCTTAACGTAAATGTATTTTTGTTCTTTTCTAAACGTTTTATTTATATCTCTACCTAAATCTCTTTTTTTCGTTTTGTTTTTGTTATGTTGCCATAAATTTGTGTCGTGTTTCATTCTTAGTTCAGAAATGGTAGGAGAAACTATGAATTATTTTTGACTTCGAACATACTCTGATATACAATGACGTGGGCAGCTTGTTTGGCGGTTTTGAGAGAAAATAGACAGATATGAAAACTGATAAAATGGAATGAACAATGCGAGGCAGATAAACAGATAAGCGAGAACAAAATGAGATGGACTGGTGGGAAAACAGGATAAATGCACAAAGACCGACAGAAAGAAAGAAATCATGACCTTAAAACATAAAAGTCTAAAATTGTTGAAAGACAAATTGATATATGACTTCAATCAAAATTCACGACGAAAATTCTCGATGAAAACATATGCTTTTGAGAAAACGCTAAATGTGTGATGGAAATCTAAACACACACACATACACACACACACATACACACACACATATGTAGAGAGAGGGAGAGAGATAGTGACAACAGACTAACATTGAATTAGGATCATACTCATTTCAAAATTAAGTCTCGCTGGGATGAGGCACCAAATCATTGCTCCAGACAAAAACTGACATGTAATAATTTATAAAGTTTCGTTTCGCCGTTATGGCTATCAGTAAGCCTCAAAAGCGTCAAACTCACACAGACCAAAGTCAGAGTGCGATGGATAAATTAACGTCTAAAATAAGCATAGTTGAAAATAAATCTGACATCTCATTTTAACAGATATATTGACCAAAATTTATAAACAAATATCTTGAAATACTATAGAGGAAATATATTCAATGGATTCGCCATTAGCATTAATCACAGCCTACAGATGACTTCTAAATCCCCTGCTTCTCTTCTGAACTGTCGGCTTGTTTAAGTTGATGCATACCGCTATGGGGCGTGCGTTGTGGTGCATTGGATATCGGCTCGGAATGAGAAATCGGGGAGACGAGTTCGAATTCCAGCTGAATTCATTGCATTCACTTACGCACAAATACCCTTGGGAAAGGTATTAATCCGTCTATTTCTTCCAGTTATGGGTTAAATAACAGGACAGACCGGGTTATATAGCCTTGGTCGGCAACCAGTCTACCGCAGAAAGCAATGGCAAACTACTGCGGGATAATCTTCTGCTCAGTCAGCCATGTCTCTTTCAAGACATGATCGCTCAATCGTGTATCACTTATGGCACTTAACTGACTGATACTGCTATGAACCTTGCCTTAAGTTCTTATTTGGTGTTACAAGGAGATTTGTCGGTTTCTCTCTCAAATGCGGTCCACACAGAATAATCAAGAGATGGCTGTCTGGGGAATTAGATACCAGTTAAAAGGGGTGACGAAGTCGCAAAAAAATTCTGACAGGCATGATTAATTTCTCCTGCTTGTGTGACATTGTGTAGAGTCCTGTTATCATCATAGGGTATTCGTGAAGCCACCGTCTTGAATCAGTGCAGCACAATCCATAGCAAAATCTACTGCTAAGAAGGTTGGGTCACTATGTCGATCCAGGATCTTTTTTCCACCTGAATCCATCCTGCATATATACAAGTCAACCATCCGTCCGTGCATGGAGTACTGCTGCCATTTATGGTCGGGTGCCCCTGCCGTTCTCCTCAGTGTTCTTGACAAGCTCCAAAGGAGAGTCTGTAATGTGATAGGTACTGATCTGGCGACTCTACTGCAGACACTTTCCCATCGTCGAAATGTGGCCTCCCTCTGTCTCTTCTATAAATATTTTTATGGCTTCTGCTCGGATGAGCTTAAGTCACTGATGCCTCCTCAACAGGTGTTTACCCGTGCAACCAGACTGGCAACTGGGTCCCACCCATTCACAGTCAGGTTAGCCAAATGCAGACGACAATTCTACTCCTGCAGCTTCCTCTCTCGCACTTCCCGCCTGTGGAACTCACTCCCGTATTCTTGCTTTCCTGATGGCTACAACCTCCAGAAATTTAAATGCAAAGTTAATACTCATCTACTAACCACTGACCTCTAGCTCTCTCCCCTCCCCTGTATAACCTTCCCTTTCACTCCTCCTATGTATCTGTCATTGCACCTTCTTTCTCAGCTTTCTATTGTTCCTTGCTAAATAGCTTGTACTCCTCACTCTTTTCTAATTAATCTTTTTACATTTATGTAACCCCCTGCACATCAGTGGCGTTTCCGCCTTGCTCGGGGTGAAATGATTAAAAAAAAAACTCCCTCTTAAAGGCACTTAATGTAGGCCTCCGTATTGACTCTTATTCCGTGTGAGTAGATGTATGGAGGCATGACGTCACGATCACTAGTAACCATTTTAAACAACTCGATGTTGACTGTATATATCATCATACAGTTTCCGAATCATCTACACTGTCCTGATATTGACACACAAACACTATAAAATGTTCGTATTAGAACTACCGGTGCGAATAGCAAACATTACACCCTGACATTTACTTAATACTGGCGGCGTGAATTGCGTCTTGATCCTATTTGATATCACATGCGGCGATCAATTCAACTTAGTATAGAGTTAATTCACCGATTCAAGACTAAACAACGTGCATGTGCAAAATTAAAAACATAATATGGTAACAATTTATCATTCGCATCATGTATATGGTAAGTTAGTAAACTCATCATTTATATAGTAAAGTAACAAATTTTATACTTCCCTTTAGTCAGTTCAGTGCCATACGTGATACACGCTTGAGGGATCATATCTCTTTATAGACATGACTAACTGAGCAGATGAATATCCCGCAGTAAATTGCTATTACATTCTGCGGTAGACTTGTTGCCAGCCAAGGCTATAGAACTCAATCTGTCTGGTTATTTAACCCATAACTTGAGTGGAGAGATGTATTAATATCATTCCTTAATTACGCGTAAATGAATGCAACGAATTCAACTAGAATTCGAACTCGGCTCTCCAATTTGTCGTTCCGAACCGATATCTCCTGAACCACAACGCACATACCGTTCATAAATACTTGATTCAAAATAAAATCCTCATATTAGCGTTGTTAACCTACAACAAGGAAATGAAGGTGTTAGCTAAAACATCATTTCATTTTGTCTCCAGTACATATTGTCCTTTTACAGATATGATTTTCTTTGAAGAGACACAGGTATGTTCAGTGTCTTCTTCTTCCTCTATTTTCCTTGTCCTTTCAGGACGTAGGTGATCATGGCATTCTACGTCTCTTTATCCATGGCGGCTCTTAGCACGCTTTCTCCTGTAACATATTCGGGGGGCCCCATTTTGTCATCCACCTGCTCAGGACCTTCAAATATATTATCCGCTGCTTTCCTCTGTCACTTTTTCCCTACATCTAGCCTGTTAGTATCAGGTTCTCCAAGCACTCCTTCCTCATTGCATGACCCAAGAACTTCACTTGTCTCTTCCTGATGATCAATAGTAATTCCCTTTTCGCTTTTATTCTTTTCAACTTCTCGTCATTGCTCTCATTCTCGGTCCACGATATCTGCAGCATCCTTTTGTAGAACCACATCATCCTTCAGTAAAACCAAATGATAGAACTCTGATAAAAGAAATTGCTTGCATAGAAATTACGGTTACTTTTATTAATTTTCACTGCAAAATGAGACAGCCGCCATTATAGTGAAAGAACAAGACACATAGCAGAAGAAGAAGAACCATGTGGAACTCTTTTTCTGCTTCTTTCTTCCCTGTCAACATTGATTCGTATAAATTCAAATTAATTTTATTAACGGTTACTGAAAACTAATGTCGGCAGAATCTGTCTCAACCTAATGGTTAAACATCTTAAAAATTCAACAACTTTAAACATTTTAACAAAAATAAAATAAACATCAACATAAGTAGTATTAAGAATATCGAAAAATAAATGCCTCACCGTTGATATATATTCTTTATTAATTATATTATATAATAACGGTCATATCGCGATGAATACAGCGGTTCTCCTTCGATCAAGCAACATTGAACTCAGCCCCGTACTTAGGTTGATAAATTATTGAGAATGCCAGGTGCTGTAAATGTTCTTGATGGATGTGCATTGTGGTGCAGTTAATTTCTTGGAATGAAAATTCCTGTTAAATGCACTGCAGTTACTGACGCGCAAATACCCTTGGGAACGGTATTAATTCTTTGCTCCGGTTATGGGTTAAATAACAAGACAGATTAGGTTCTATATACTTGGCTACCAAACCAGTCTAACATAGCAGCTAGTAGCAGGTCGCAATCTGTTGTGGGATAATTAAAGAAAAATGCCTAGCTAAACTCTGTTGAGCACATTCAGGGCAGAGTGAAAACAACAATACACTGTTGGCCTCCACAACATCCCTGACTGTCTCCGACAAATCTCGCCTATGCCGTGCCACCGTACACAGATGGAATGGGAAGAGAGAGAGAGAGTGAGGCCAATGACCATGAGCAATTCTCCCTCACTTAAATCTAATTAATGCGCTAGTCATAAATTCTACATTGAAGCCGTGGTCTTCGTCGCCTGCGAAGTACGAACATCATCACGATGTTATTAATTGGAGTAGATAGACTGAACTATCGCCCGCTTCACACTCCACCCACGTCTATTCAACAGGTGTAGAGGCTCATCACTTGTTCCCTGTTTAGGATGTGGTTTCCGGCTTTCTCTTTTCCAATCTATTCACTCTTACGTAGCCCCCTGCACACCAGTGGCCTTACCGTCTTGCTTGAGGTGATGTGATTAAAAATAATATAACTTGTAGATAACTGAATTAGATGCATGACCGTATATTTAGTAGACTACATTATAAATTGCTATTCGCTTGTTCGTATGTTTATAAGATTTTACTTATATCATATTAAATTAAAAGTATATTTTAAAAATGGTAACATGTATTTTGTATATTTTGCCATTTAGTTTATCTAAGAGGAATGTGCAGATTTATATTTACCTCTTTACAACTTCTAGAATCATCTGTTCGTGTATAATTCATACATGCAATGATGATATGTTTATATATTGAGCTGTGATAAAGCGTAAGATGCTTGTATGTGGATGACTAATATATATATATATATATATATATATATATATATATATATATAAACCCGTGCAAACGCGCTCTGTAATTTTCTTGAAATTTAAATTTTATCCTTTGTAGCTATGGAAGATTTTGCAAAACAAGTATTTTATTAAAACGGAATGGTTGAAAATTGGCAGAAATGAATATTGGCATTAAATGTTCGTTATATGCACTGCAATACTTAGCGGATGCACTCATTGTAGATTTGGCTGAGTTTTGATTGATTTTGATATAGATTGGCTGAGAATTCAAATGTCTTCTTATTATTATTGCGGTGTAATAAATTATTGTTTCTCACAAGTATTTACCTGTATTGTCAAGTACTTGGATTCGCTAAAACTACGAGGCCTTCTTTGATAAATTTGATCCTAACATCAAGGAACTGATTACACAAATAGAAAGGATCAGTATAAAAATAAGTAGACACAATAGGTCAATATATCTGAATAAAATAGTTTGAATAAAGGTATATATATATTAGTACACTACTGTGCCAAAGTATTAGGACAAGAATTATATTATCTTTCATGAGGCATCAAAATAAAACTTGAAATCAACCCTGTCCTAACACTTTTACCCACAACCGGTAGTGTGCAAAATATTAAGACAGGGGTGATTTTCCTAAAAACTTCACTGATATTCAAATACAAGTTGAAAAGCCAATCTTTTATAAGAATTATTTAACTAAAAAGTTTGAAAATCTGAATTGTCCCTCACAAAGCCCTGATCTCAATCCTATTGAATATCTATGGGATATTTTCGATAAAAAAATTGATAAATATAATGTTATTTTGCAAGACACACTTTGGGGACAAATACAAACTGCTTGGCAGGAGATACCATTTGATACCTTGAAGAACAGAATAAAGGATGTGACCAAAATCATCCTAAATATTAAGTTTATTTTCTAACAAGTATTTTTCTTGTTAAAATATTTTTTGAGTAAATTAAATAAATTATTTTCTATCAATATGTCTTATAAAATATAAAATAGTTCTTGTCCTCATACTTATGCACATTACGGTATATATATATATATATATATATATATATATATATATATATATATATATAGATAGATAGATAGATAGAGAGAGATGTCAACCAGATAAGAAATTAAAATAAGCCCCTGAATTGTAATGCATATATGTTTTATCTTGTTTATTCTGAGTTAAATATTTCTAGTTGTATTTATTTTTATATGATTTCCATTTACTTGTAAACAAGCTAATGTTTGAAAATCTGTCTTAAAGTATTTTTCATGTTTAAACGATATTTTACAAAAGAAAGTAGAAAAATCGAAATGATTTAGGCTCCTTATACTTTTTGCTTTTTTCAGTTGAACAAAATGACTTCCAATTTATCTTGTATCTCTGCAATACATATCCTATATATTCCGACGTTTGTCTGCATAATTTGGCTGCAATGGAGATCTGGAAAAAATCTCAACAGATGAATTATGTTGCCTAATCTGACCTCAGTCTAACCCGATTCGTAATGTCAAAAACGTTTTGTAATTCATAGTTAAATGAATATATTATTCCATTTAGTAGAATATATTTTCTTTGCTTAAAATATAATTCTATGACATTCGTTGAACTCTAGTAGCTTTGAATGATCGCAAAAAGAACCCTGATATCAATCTCTCATAACCTATGGATAGTAACTGGATGCATGATATTTGATTCTCAAAATTAACTTTGTCGTGTGAACGTGATTGCCATGCAAAAAATATTATCTTCAGATATCGTTATATATAATCTTATTTACTCATTAATAAGCTTTACGAACTTAGTTATTCTTCAATATATGTAACTGTTTAAACTGTTTATTTTGAACGCTTTCAATTTTTTTTAAAAATATGTGTATCAAAAAGCTATTTTAAATTGTTTTTATAGAGACTGCACAAACCGGGGTGAAACGATTAAAAACAAAATATATATATATAATTGTTGATCCGAGATTTTTATTTCTTAATGTTATTTTTAGTGGATATCGTGTATTATCGTTGACTAATCATTTTAGCCGCCAGTTTTTTCTGTTCAGTTGTATAACAAATATAATTTCTTTTTGCATCAAAACAAGAAAATAATCTACGTCATTATCATCCCATTCTTCCTACGAGCACTAACAATATGCAGCTTGGATTATTTACACAATGAGGAAAAATACACTGAAAACTCTTTAAAATCTCCACAGTACGCTATTTATTTTACTTTCAAAAAGCTAAAGGCCCATGAAAAGAAAAACAGCCACTCCTGAAACTCAATGAATCAAATACTAGATTAACCTGCGTACTCATTATATCACATTTACAAACGAAAAGATTCGACCTTAACGCAACATAAATATTGTACTGCTACATCCAAAATAATAACAAAAATTAGTCAGTCCTAAACAAAGTGATAATAAAATCTGAAGGAAGACTTTACCCCATTTCCTATAAAAATTGTCACAACAAATACTTAGGAAAAACCTCAAGAAATATGAATAAATTCGTAAAAAGACAAAAAAATAATTCAAAAATAATACGTCAAATGTTTTGGCTGACAACAGTAACAACACTGACCGTAGTTTGGAATTTTAAAAATGCTACTCTGATCAAAGGTGAAAATAATTAATTACGACGTAAATGTCTAGAGCATGCCTTAATCGCAAGGTCATCCATACTAAAGATGTGTCCTAGATTCTTACAGCAATTTACCTGTTCTGTCAGAACGTTTACCATAGCAGTGTGGAATACTTACAAACAAAAGTGATGGAAAGAAAAAGATCCTAAATCAGTTCGTCTTGTTAAAAAAAAAAAAAATTAAAATCCCATTACTACACCTGCTCTGGGCATGTATAGTTTTGTGGATTCCTCACAAAATAATGAACAACAAAACAGGTATTTGAGATAGAAAATTAGGTTATATTGAAGGCAAACATACAAACTGAAACGCAGGTTAGTAATTCAGGAATACAATTAGTAAGGAATATATATATATACACAAGTCTTTGAATTGAAGCCGTGCTGGAATTAGTATATCCTTGTAATACTATTCTGTCTGAAGACCTCAGAGCTACTATGTCTACTGACGCGGTATTCTCTGTATAACTTTGGTATCGCTCGGTAACTTACGGATCTGTCCTGTACTCACACTGAAACTGACGTATAGCATATGTTGGGGTAAATGTATACTCAAGTCGAGTCCATTATTATAGAAAAAGGGGAGATCCCACAACATAGAGTCAGTGCAACATAACAAATTTAGTCCGATATACACCTGAAATACGAAACGTGTTATAAGTAAACTTTTCGTTTGGATATACAATTTCTCTCTTCCTCATATATAAATATATATCATTTTCTTGATTTCTCATCTTATTATTTTATCTTTTCATCCCGCTTTCTTTCTTCTTGTTTAATTTTTCTTTATCTCTGCCTTGCTCGGGGTGAAATGATTAAAAAAAAAAAAAAAAATTAAATCCTTTTACCTTGTACGAATTTTTTTTCCAAAAATAAATAGAGGTCTTGATTTCATATAATTCAAAAAATGTTAAATCAAAACTTTTATTATCATTATTTCTGACTACTTGACGAGACATTGCTCTTTCAATGTCGAAATAAAATGTACAAATTTGTAGTAGTTTTTCATGTGTTCTCAAGTAATAATTAGCAATAACAATACATTTTTCTATTTTCTTATACGGAGCCGTGTTTGAAATTAATGTTTTGAATATTTTCTCTATAGCACTTCTCATTCATGAAACAATTTTCCTACTTGTTGATTTCTGGTCAACTTTGATTTTCAAATATATAAATGCAATGTCAATCGTTTCCTTCTTAATTATTGTTCTTTTATTATTATCTCCCCTTAATAGCGATTTATTATCTCGTATTTCGCCACAATCAATAAACCCTTGCGTTAATAATTCTGCTGACTTGTTTGAGGTGAAATGATTAACACACACACACACACACACACATATATATATATATGCTCTAAGAAATGCAAATAATAAAGTCTAGACGCAAAATCATAAAGCTTACAGCCTATCTGCTAATGTTACATCATATCTACAAATGTCCAAGACACTCATTAATCAAATATATTCAATACTCACACCATTTTCATCAAAATTCAAACGGACAATTCGCAAGAATTATTCCCTTATCACTAACCCCCGCAAACATCCCACACACAAATCACCTGTCCACACCACTTGATGAGACATTGTAGTTTCAATGTCGAAACAAATGTACGATTTGTAGTGGATATATAAAAAAAAACTTGTGCATGTTATTTTTTTTAATCGTGTCACCCCAAGCAAGGATTTACACTGCCACTATATCGCAGGGGGTTACATAGAGGGATTGGGTATAGGAAATGCCAGAAGGAGGGTGATAGACGACTTAGGATGTACATAGGGAGAGAGTTGGAATGAGTGGGTGTGAGTTACTGTGTTAGAAGGTGTCTATTGACCTTACATTTAAGATCCTGGAGGTTGTAGCCGTCGGGGAAGCAAGCCTGCGTTAGGGAATTCCACAGGCGGGAAGTGCGAGGAAAAAAGCTGTTGAAGTAGAAATTGCGGTTACATTTCATCGGTTTCACTGTAAAAGGGTGGGACCTAGTTGCCAATCTAATATCTCGTGCAAATACACATCTAGGGAGAACCAGTGATTTAAGTTCGACAGAGCAGAAGCCATGAAAGTATTGATAGAAGAAGCACAGGGAAGCCACGTCACACCGGTGAGAGAGATACTGCATGCGGTCAGCCAAGTCGGTATCAATCACATTACAGATTCTTCGCTGTATTTTGTCAAGAACCCCGAGGAGAATAGAAGCGGCACCCGACCAGATGTGGCAGCAGTACTCAATACACGGACGGATGGTGGATTTATATAATTGCAGGATAGATTCAGGCGGAAAGAATTTCCGAGCCCTGCACAGAGAGCCGACTTTCATAGTTGCGGATTTAGCAATGGATTCGACGTAGTCATTCCACTTGAGCTACGCTGAGAGTGTCAGGCCAAGCAGGCGTAGTGATTTAATCTCTGGGAGGCAAGCCTGTTCCATGCTAATGGGAGGGAGGTGCGGTCGTCTGTGGTGGTTAATTGACACCAGCTTCGATTTGGAAGAACTGAATTTTACGAGCCATTTCTTCCTCCAAACCACCACGGCTTGGAGGTCCTTCTCAAGCTCGGCAGCGAAGTTCGCCTTGTCACCAACACCAGATTTTTGATCGACGCGAGAGTAAACTGTGGTATCATCGGCGTACATGCCTACTTGTAATCTTATGGCATCGGGGAGATCATTGATATAGATTAGAAAGAGCATAGGACCTAGGATAGAGTCTTGGGGTACATCCGCGTTTGTAGGGTAGTTCTGGGAGGCATGTCCGTTTAATAGCGAGTTTCAAAAAATAAAAAAATAAAAAAAAATTTTCCAACCCAGCTTAACCCACTCACCTTACATGCCATTTGGTTCTAAAATATAATTTATAATATATATATAATGTTATTGTGTATACATTATTAGCAAATATCTCTCGAATGAGATCTTTCGGAAGCTAACCCTGATATAATTCTTGACAATTCATACATAACAGCATCATACATAGCAAAAGAAGATTAAATATAAAGAAAGTATTACGAATAAAAAAGAGAATGCCTACACTTAAAAACACCAATTATGAACTATGTGCTTATCTTGTTCGGAACTTAACATATATACATAAACATAACTCATATTAATTTGCAAGTAAACAAAATCATTCTTGATAATGACTAATATTATAACCGACAGCGCTCGAAAGTACAAGTACTTTCGATAATTCTTATATAAATTTAGTTCTGACAAAAAACTATAAGAACACATGGAAAACTTAATAATAATAACTTTTCTGTCGTTTTTAATGAAAACTGAACCCCCCCCCCCACATATATATATATATATATATATATATATATATATATATATATATATATATTATAATCGTTTCACACCGAGCAAAGCATTTCACTGCCACTATTGCGCAGGGGGTTACACAGAGTGGTGAGAAAGGATGTTTAGATATAGGAAAAATCAGAAGGAGAGTGATAGATGGGTAAGGATACCGAGAATGAAGGTTGGGCAGATGGTGAGAGTGTTGGGAGAATAGATGCAAGTTAGTGTGATAGAAGGTGTCTAATGACATTACATTTAAACTCCTGGAGATTGTAGCTGTCGGAAAAGGAGACATGTGGAAGGGAATCCCACAGGCGGAAAGTGCGAGAATAGAAACTGTTGGAGTAGAAATTACGGTTGCATCTTATTTGTTTTATTGTAAAATGGTGTGACCTAGTTGCTAATCTAGTATCTCGTGTAAATTCATACCTAGGCGACACCAATGATCTCTCTCTCTCTCTTTCTCTCTCTCTCTCTCTCTCTCTCTCTCTCTCTCTCTCTCTCTCTCTATATATATATATATATATATATATATATATATATATATATACACACACTGTGATTGAGCACTCTGGAAGAATGGTAAATTTTGAAAAAACAGTAGCTATTCTATATGCATCGTTCATTCAGTAATGAATTAAAACACTCTCTGTTATTGGCGTGTGGTTACATGGTATATTACACACTAAAAGTCAAGCTTCTAGCGAGCTTCCGTACCACAGAAGGAGTATCTCCGACTGGTGTCAATTCTGTCGGGTTTAAATTTTGGCTAAAAGCAATCTGTTGTCTAACCGTACTGATTACGTGTATATATATATATATATATATATATATATATATATATATGAAATATGTAAGTATATATATATATATATATATATATATATATATATATATATATATATATATCACATCATATCCTTTTTTTTGATTTCTCATCTTATTTTTATCTCTATTCTTCCTTATTTCTTTCTTCATGTTTCTTTTTTCTTTATTAAATTTTTTACCTTGTACGATGTTCGCTTCTTATCTTAAATCTGGGGATTGTGTGGTTCAATGAAAATGATAGCGATGCAGCCGGGAGTTCTAAACTCTTAATAGGACCATCCTTAACAACAAGGTCGAAACAGAGATCCTGATTAAGTATTAAAGACCTCAATGACTCCAAAGATTAAGAATCGGATGATGATTCCAAGATATCACTACGGTTATACCGGCGGAAAAAAGAGAGCTACGCATGACAGATATCCGACAGAAGAAGACACTCAAAATTACAATAGAATCAGCAGGAGTCTATTTGCAGTTTCATAACTGTATTCTACAAGTCTCGTTCCATATTAGCCGCAGAAGAATGCTCTGAACTAAAGCATGTGGGTCACTACCGGACAAGGTGATGTTTACCATATAGAAGTTTACGCCAATGGCACTTTTTCTACTCTGATTTCCTTTCTCTTCTTTTTTGATGTGCCATGTCCTTTCACGATGTAGGCGATCATGTATTTCTACATTTCCCTGTCCCTGGTGGCTCTTAGCACGCTCTCTCCTGTTGCACCACGCAACCCTCGTTCCGTCATCCACTTGATCAGGTCCTTCAAATATGTTATCCGCTAATTTCCTCTGTCTCTTTTTCTCTTTATCTAGCCTGTTAGTAAAAGTTTCTCTAAGCCCTCCTTCCTCATTGCATGTCCCAGGAACTTTAGTTGTCTCTTCCTGATGCTCAGTATTAATTTTCTTTTCATCTCCATCCTTTCCAAAACCTCGTCATTGCTCAGATGGTTGGTCCATGACGAAGGGCAGATTTTGTTGAAGATATAATATCTCAGTCCTGAACATGCAGCTTGGTCGTGAATTTAGTAATCAACGCTATCATCATAAACGAAGCGATCAGGAAAGAAGAATGTATATTCTTGCATACAAGATAAAGCCAACGATGACGAAGAAAACATCTTATCTTTTTAATGACATTTTTGTGCGTTGTGCATTCAAGGATCAAATAAGATTTAAAATCTCAAAGGATATAACTTTTTAAATTGTAAATTCTGTAATCTCAGAAGCTGGCAAATCTCATTTGATTTTTGCACAGCTTTTCCAATGTATTCTATTTTTCTTTTCTCTTCTAAAATCTGTTGGATTTCATGCACGCCGCTCAGTAAAATGTGGACTGATTCAAAGATATATCGTGGCGGGTCGCTTCCTTCCGTAGTTTCACGTTCGCTGATGTTATCTCCCTGGACCAATTCTTTTATCTAATCACGTTTATGTCTTTTGAGAATTTTTCCTTACTGCGCATTTCTGTCAAGCAAATGAACAACTATCATGAATATCATGAATATTTCGTTAATTTTCGTTAATTTTTCTATACTCAGCCTACAATTTAGATCCCGTTGAGTGACAGATTTCAAGTAAATGCAAGCACAAGTATCAGACAATCAAGAAAAATACAAGTGAATTTGAAAGCTCTTCAATTACATTTTTCTATCACGAGAAATAGTTTGAGTTTCAATATACTTATCTGTCTCCGTAAATAGAATTTGTCCGTTCACTGAATATTATTTCCGCATCGATTTTGTTACTTTTTTAAAGATTCTTTTTAAATCATTTCACCCCAAGCAAGGCATTCCACTGCCACTATTGCGCAAGGGGTTACATGGGGTAAGGTGATGAGAAAGAGTGATTAGATATAGGAAATGTCAGAAAGAGGGTAATAGACGGGTAACGATACCGAGGATGAGGGCTTGGTAAATGGGAAGAGTGTTTGAGAGAATGGATGCGAGTTACTGAGTTAGGAGGTGTCTATTAACCTTACATTTAAACTCCTTGAGATTGTAGCTGTCGGGGAAACAAGCAAGTGGAAGGGAATTCCACAGGCGTGAAATGCGAGAAAAGAACCTATTGGAGTAGAAATTTCTGCTCTAACGAACTTAAATGACTGGTGCGCCCTAGATGTGAATTTGCACGAGATAATAGATTGGCAACTAGGTCCCACTCTTTTACAGTGAAACCGATGAAATGTAAACGCCATTTCTACTCCCACAGCTTCTTTTCTCGCATTTCCGGCCTGTGGAATTCCCTACCGCAGGCTTGCTTCCCCGACGGCTACAACCTCCAGGAGTTTAAATGTAATGTCAATAGACACCTCCTAACACACTAACTCACACCCACTTCCTACCTAAGTCGTCTATCACCCTCCTTCTGACTTTTCCTATAACCAATTCCTCTATGTAACCCCCTGCGCTATAGTAGCAGTGGAATGTATTGTTTGGGGTGACACGATTAAAAAAAAAAAATTGTAGATTTTATTAAGGTTTTTTTTTGTTCTCTTCTTCCCCATGTTTTCATCCATTTAAACAAGCTCGTTAATCAGGTTTTTACTTTGTTACTTTTGCCTTCAATATGCCCTGAGATTATCGAATTCTTCTAGCCCTCATGACTGTCTCAAGAATCTCAAATTTTCCTTTCCAAATAAAAATGTCCTTTTTACTTCACTTCATTTAAACTTCTTCGTCGCTAATTCCCTTAGTCTATATTATTACATCTCTGTTGCCTAAACATTATTCTTCATCTGTTAAAATATTGTTTTATTTTCACTGCCAGGTAGTATGAGTTATATTATGTAGAAGTTCAGCTTTTTTAATTTGTTTCTATAACATTTTTCCAGAGTCATAGACCAGTCTAAAGTGTGTAGAAGTCAATTTTGCAATTCAAATTCAGATTTTACAAGCCATAATCTATTCTTGTACACTTAAAAAAATTGTTTTTGTTACTCAAAATTCCTGTAATAAACGTACGGTATATTCTATTAATAGTTTACATACATCATAGAGAACTAAATCGAATAAAGAATGTAGTGAAGTCGGATAGTGACTTCAAAGTAAGATCAAGACATTTTATTGTCTCAATAACAAATAACCTTCGTAAATACAGCTTGTTTTTAGTTTCATTAATTTCTAACTTGTTACTAGGCGTCATCTGAGTGCTGATATCTCCTTTTACCGTTTTTCTGTTATAAGCATCGTAATGTTTTCCAGTTAAAATCATCTTAATGCTTTCTTGTTATAATCAACGTAGTAATATTTTTCAATTACAAACATCATAACACTGTTTAAGATTTATAATAATCGTATCAATATATTTCGTTTATAATGGTCATAAGTCGTCGAAATATACGTACTCATATTTATTCCTTGTTTGGAATACGAACTTTGTCTTTTTGTCATCAATTTTATGATTTTAATCTAAATCCCCCACCACACTGCTAGATAATCTATACAACAACGGGGTGTCGCGACACCCTGGTTGGAAATATCTCTGATCTATAGCCGCACTCAACAAAATAAACTCTATTAAATATCAAATTCTTCCTCTGGCACATTTATCACATTTCCTTAAGTAATATTTTCTTGAACAGCAAAATACATTCTGGGCAGGAAAAAATAGACGAATAGCGGAAAAGATCAATACAGCGTTATGTGTTGTTTTTTTTATTAGAATTGCAGTTATATTCAGCGAGTAATAAAAGGGCTTTTGCGTTTTCAATGAAGATCATGGTTCTAAAGAATTGAACATTAGTTGCATTTCAACCGAAGATACTATACTTTCTCAGACATGATAATGTCTTTTTTGTTGTTTTTTGTTTTTTCTTCGGATCAATCTAAATATTTTGTGACAAAAAATCACACCAGCATTCTCTTTCTATTGCTCCTTTCTAACTAGTTTGTACTCCTCACTCTCTTCTAATTAATCTTTTTACAGTTATGTAGACCCCCCCCCCCGGCCCCTCAGTGGCATTTCCGCCTTGCTCGTGGTGAAATGATTAAAAAAGAAAATATCACAGGTTGGGCTATAGTCACCACCAGCGCATAAATACTGCACAAAATCCTTAACTGTTTTGAAATAAGATTTACTCTTTCCAAGACTATTCTACGCTGAACTATATCCATAAAAATCATTGTCTCGCATTGGCTATATTAGACAGGGATGAAAATATTAATTTTTCAGAACTTAATTTTTTCATTTGTGTTGTTTTTGTTAAGCGGTATATAAACACTTATATGGATTATGTGATAATAAACACTAAATTTAAAAAAAATGTTTTAGTAATACTAGTTTCACTAATTAACACATAGCTGGTGGAGACAATTATGTGGAAGACAAAATAAAATTCCAACTCGAATTAGAACATGGTATCCGATTAACAATTTCGAACTATTTTTCAATACACCATCGGCAATTCCAAGGTTACAGCACCTAATATTCACAAGCGGTCAACTGTCTAGTCCAAGGAGGGCTCAATTTTCAGTTGATGGAAATGTATGGCAAAAAGGTAGGTAGGTCCCTAAGTGAAAAATTTGAGATTTTAAAAAGATACCTGTTACTGATAAAAGGGATCTTCCTAAAATAAGATAACCAACTGAGAACCTGGTCCTATTTTTGTAATTTTGAGGCCTCGATAAAACCCCATTTACATCAATAAAATGCAGCTAAACCCAATAGTATTAATATTAATTGATTGCTTGTCTTTGTATCAATAATACTGTACAGTTGATACAAGAACAAGCAATCAAATACATTTATTCATTTATATCAGTTAAGTTTTCAGATTTTTAATAATGAAATAGATTGTCATTTATTTAGCCTGACATGTCTCCCAAAACTTCCAGATAGCGCTGAAATCAACTTTTAATCAAACTTTTTATGTCATAGAATGACATGCATTTTTATGACATGCATTTTTATGTCATAGAATGACATGCATTTTTTTAAATGCTTAAATGATAAATTTATTAAAACATTTTATAGATAACTTTCTAGTTTAGTCATTTTTATAAATGAAATATTCCGAAAAAGAATCTTTTAAATTTAGTGGATTTTTTAAAAAATGATTTTGTAACTGAATTATATGTAGAAAAATTTTAGTTATAATAAAAAATGAAAAGTAATTGTATATAAATAAGAATCACATAACGAGATATTAAAGAAAGATTTTTGACATTTTGGAATTAGCAAAATGTAAAAATTGTTTTTAGTCAACAAATGTTTTTTTTTAATGAGAACATGTGGATTTACCACACCACTTCTTGCCACCTCACCAATATTAAGTAAATTTAGATTAAAAGTAAAGAATATATAACAATAAACAATTTCTTTATTGAAATTTACTCTTATAATTCATTTAAGAATATTTAAAAAGTAAATATGAAAGTTTTTAAAGAGGATATATTTTCGATTAAGTACCTGTCTTAAATTGTTTTATTTTACTACTGGAATAGACAGACTGGAGACTTAAGATGTGTCAAATTTGACGCAGTTTGATCCGTTACAAGAGTAGCTGTGCTAAAGCATGTAAGTCATAATAATAAGCAATCACCCGCAATATAAAAGACGGCTAAAATAAATATCGAATTCAACGTGAAAAAACTGAATAAAGTGTTTTGTATTAAAAATATAACATATTCGAAATAAAAATGTCAAATTCATTAAGTGGCCAAATTAATAAACATATAAAATAGACTATAACAAAAAGTTTAACAAAAGTATTTTTGAAAAAATTGTTTATCTTGTCATTTTCTTTAAACATTCTTCCAAAGACAAACTAGTATTTGATTTCTTATTGTTTAGGTTGATCCAATAGTAACATGGATATTATTAATAAATTTGTGTGTTATACTCCTTTTTGTAAGATTTTAAAATGGTTAACTTTAAATCAGCATAACATCAATATCCATCTTCAACGATGTAGATTAGCTGAGAAAAACCAGCAACAGAAGATCAAACAAAAAAAAGTTGCGAAAAGAAAACCTGAAGAAACATTGTCGTTTTTTCACCCCAAATCTAAAGTATCAAAAGTATTTGCCAAAAATATTGAAGTGTTTCTGGATATTGCTTTTGAAAATCAAACTTCTCATGAAAATGATATTGCTACGGAATATTATTTGTCTATAAGTTCCAAACTCCTGGAAAATTTAATTGAAAAACCCTGTTAACCTGAGTAAGGATAGAAAAAGTGACAGAAACGCAGTTGCAATTCTATTTAGTATACACACCTAAAGCACGAACTTTTTCTAACTTTCCGTTACAATTGTTAACTACCTCAGTTTGCTTTTAAAAAAAAATAGTGCCCTGCATCACCAGAAATGTAGTGAGAATAATTTTATAGTTTTTGATGGTGTGTCTAATATTAATAAAAATGTGCTGATTTACAACCTTCCACTTCAGTGAAAAATATTGAGGAACGAGCAGCAATAAAGGAGATCAGTTCATTACGTATAAATAACAAATACCTGACACATCGCTTGTGTCTTAAAATGGAGAAAATGCACAAAGAAAAAAATTAACCATTGAAAAGCGTGCATTAGGGAATAAGAGCATGATGCACTGCAGATGATAAAGATCTGGCATTTTTAGTTCTAAAGTTTGGACTTTCATTACTGGATATATTACATCGGACAAATGTTTTTAGCACATCAGTTGCTTAGCGAATAAATAAAGAGTGTCCTCCCATCAAGAGCTCAGTTCATCGAATGCTTTAAAGCGAATATTCATAAAGAGTTTTCTCTTAATAATAAAATTCTAATTCTATCAAATGTGATAAAACATACATTAATGAAAATATCTGGTATGACCCAAGAATTAATGACCTGTTAGGTTATGTTACCAACATTGTGATGAGGTCGCAAAAGTTTTTAATTTATTTGAAAATGCCGAGTTGATCCAACAGAATTTGGCTTCGGATAATATCCATCTGCCAAGAGTATATGGCTGCCGGAATGGCATCCATGACATGTCCGGATTCTTTTGACATTATCCTCATCTGGCCTTCTTGTTCAAAAAATGACTTCTCTGGCATGGTTTAATGGAGAAAAATGGACCTCCATTATTCAAATTTTGTATTGATGTTGATGGAACAAAACAGGCAATCAACTCTCTGATGAGTTACCCATTGAATTTGAACTCGCCTTTAGGAGAAATAATTGGCATGTGACCATTGGTAGATTTAATGGTGGGTGAATTTGATGAAACATCTAATTTTGATGTTTAACATCTAGTAAAACGATGTTGGACTAACATTAAAGGTACTATGAAAATTCAAGGAGTAACATTGCTAAAAGCAGGCATAAAGAAACTACTTGAGCTTTCACGTATTGATTCTTATGATCTAGTGAATATCATTTATCCAAAAGACAAACAAAATGCATAATTACTGAACCTGAAATATCCATGACTCCCCCAGAAAACATGACCTGTTATTTCTACTAAGGAGTTGGTGTTATATATATATTCGATTCAACTGAAGATAAGACATGTGATATAAAACAAAAGTACCATATTAAGTCTGTAAAATAATATATATTTTACTTTGTATGTAGCTTCATATTGCATTCCATATTATTAGTGGAGGAATAAATATTGCAAAAGAACGAATATGTGGATTTTGTGGAAATGATGGGTGTGCAATATCATTAAAGCAATCATCTCACGAAGGAAAAATATATTATTCCCACACCCAATGTCAATGTAGGTACTTTTATCTTTCTAAAAGTATTCCTACCAAAGCAATAAAAAAATCCAGGTACAAATAAAATTGGGTTCCATATGTAATTTATACATATGGAGCTATAATCTTCACTCATTACAATATAAATCACAATAAATAAAACCGTACAAGTTCCATATTCAAATGAAGAAAGGAACTTAATTAAAAGAATGAACTTCAAGTAACAGTGTTTAGAATACATTTAAACCTTAAGTGATGAAACCATTACCTTTTTTATTTCCACACAACTTGGCAAAATTATTGCTTTAGATTATTCAATTTTCTGTCAATCAATAATTACAATTAATTCGAATACAGGTGAATACTGACACAATAATTATTTTTTGGTTTGCCAAATTATTTTTGTCCTCTAAATTTTGACAAATATTTCAAGTGTCAGAGGAAATGTAATCTTAAATAATTACATTCATGGGAAATTGTAATTTTACATTTCATACTGAGTTATAGGGATGCGATTGATATTGATGCTTTAAGTATTTTGTGTACATTTTTGATCAAATGTGTATGCTGTTCATAAATATTATCTTATTCTAAGTCATTATGTATAAAAGTACTATATTCAAGAAGTTCTCTATTCTGTGCATTAAAAACACAAAACTCAACAAGCATATTTTCACCTAAAAATAATTTATGCTAAAATGTTAAACCAAGGATTATTTGACATAGTGTAATTTTTAAAAAAATGTTTAATATAAATTATTTTTTTATTAGTGTTTAAAATAAATCTTTCAAACTGTTTTGGACTCAGTTTAATACAATAGGAAAAGTTGAAAAATACAAATAATGATTGATATTTTGAGGTAATCTTATTGCTTTATAGACTTTATATTATTCATTCTTTTTACTAGTATGGTTAGGTGATGTTACAACATAAGCATATCTCATTCCCACCATGAACTTTATAAAACCTTGGTACAATTAACATGTTTCAGAATATATTTAGTTATGGGGTCTATCTCAATATAACTAGAAGGTATTGTGTACCTTTTGTGTAAAAACACCCAGGCAACACCAGGTACGGTACGCTGCTAGTATGGATGTATATTACTGATCCAAATCCCTTACATCATGTAGTTTCAGAACATATATGGTTAAAGGTGTCTATTTTCAAATACTAAATGTTAATGGGTATTTATCGTGAAAAGACAGAAGTAACACCAGGTACTCCTGTTAGTGTGTGAGTGAGTGAGTGTATATATATATATATATATATATATAGAGAGAGAGAGAGAGAGAGAGACAGAGAGACAGAGACAGACAGACACACACACACCTTATAAATGTTATTACAGATCCAAATTCTTCAAGTCATATAGTACCAGAAGAGAGGTCTATCGCCAAATCCTTAGAAGTGAATACATACAGTTTGTGATAAGACACCCGGAAAAATAACAGGGTGGTACCTGGCACTAACTGAGGGGGGAGGGGGCTCGCAAAGACATTTACTCTAAAACCATATTAGTACCAGGTGAAGGTAGTGGGGTACTACCACCAACAAAGTGGCAACAGTTGTCATTAGTACTCATTTATGTATACTACTTGTGAGATGATCCCCCCTGTCTCGTCACGTTATTCATTCTAGCTTGCAGGAAAGTTATTTTTTGCGATTGTGTTATTAAAAATCAACACATAATTCTGCTAATTCATACATTTGTATGCGCTGACAGTGACTGGGATAATGATAGACCAAATCATTTTTAATGTTTGGCTTGCTTGTTTCTCTTTTAATACTTATGTGTTACTATTGCTAAACTCTAAACATTTTTATGCAATTCTTTGGTGGGGAAGATGGTGTATAATATTTTAGTGATAGTCTTACATGTTAATCATTAGCTTAGTATAGAAAAGGGTATTTCCGCGGAAATGAATAACAGATCAATATAAATGTATTTGAAACCTTTTTTTTATATAACTGTGTATTTGTCTAATTTGTAACTAAAATTATATATATATATATATATATATATATATATATATATATGTGTGTGTGTGTGTGTGTGTGTGTGTGTGTGTGTGTGTGTGTGTGTGTGCTGTGTAATTATGAAAGAATTCAAAGAAGAATCCTGTACATAAAGTGGTAGGATAACTCTTTAGGAGAGCGCAAAATATATATGTATATAAATACATATAGAACAAATATATGTAAAAATTAATACAGACACGTTATTCCATGATTAAGCAGAAGTATGAGCCTATTTTAGGCGAACCATCTTATACCGCTCGACCACAAAGGACTCACAGTCAAATAAAGTCATAAATATATATATATATATATATATATATATATATACACATCATATGGCCAAGTGGTTAGAGCGTTCGCTTTTTGATACTGAAGCATGGATTTTAATCTCCCCATGATCGATTTGTCAGGAATGTGACTTGATATCATCGGTTTGGAGGAAGTGATTCCAGCATGCGGCACATTTTAAAAGTACCAGAATCCATGCCACGGGTTGCCCAGTCTTGAGTGAATATGGGGAGAATTCAATGCTTATGCTTTCTGACACTGAAGCATGGATTTTAATCTCCCCATGATCGATTTGTCAGGAATGTGACTTGAAATTATCGGTTTGGAGGAAGTGATTCCAGCATGCGGCACATTTTAAAAGTGCCTGAATTCATGCCACGAGTTGCCCAGTCTTGAATGAATATGGGGAGAATTCAATGCTTATGCAAGTTCGAAGTCACAAGTCTGGCCGAGGATATGAGCGTCCTGCGATTGTGTTCAGACTGTAGTTTATGCCAGATAATGCGCTCTCTCGAGTAGTAGTCTTTTCACTTTCAATTTGAATTTCCACACGTGGTTAGCCAGTTTGGCACAGTAATTAAATGTAAATTGATGTTAATTCCATCTGCTTTTAAATCTTGGAGTATATTTAAAATAGCAAAATCATACAACGGTAGCAATATATGCAGATTGTGCCAGGAAGAAATATTAGCAATAATGTTGTTTCCAGAACGAAAGAAATTACTAAATGAAAAAAAAAATTATAGCCAGATGTATTCATGCCCATAAATACATACTAAGATCATACAGATATGTTAGAAAGTTTTCTAACATCCTTAAATAACCCCTCCATAATTTTCTAATTTATCGGTTGTTTGAAAATACCATACGTAAAATATCCCTGTTCGGGCGTTTGAAAATGGAAAAACTTTTCTTTTAAGCCTGAAGATTCCAAAAGCTTGAATCCATGTTTGCTGAAATAACTCCTTTTCAGATAAAAAAAAACATTCAAATGTTTTACAATAGAAATGAATTGAGCAAAATTAATACAACTTTTAACTGGTCTAATTTAATAATAATTGACAACTATTTAATGTTCTTGTTTTACAGTTGAGTACTTTTATCATCTGTCGATTTTAACACTAAGAAATACAGAGAAGTGATATTTACAAAAAGGTACGATGCTGGTCCTGAAAGTATACATTTATTTTAAGAACTCATTGCGAGGCCGTGAGCTAATTTGGCTCCTCAAACAGAGGAGTGATAGTTGGCTAATAAGTGAATTGATACTCCCAGTTGAATTCATCAGTTAGTAGTTTGATAAAATGAAGGAAAGTTTTCTATAATTTTACTGTCGCATAGCAAGTAATTAAGTATAATGATATAGGTAATGTATATAAAAAAGTCAACTGAAATATTTCTAATTAATAAATTTCTAGAAGCTAAACAGAATGTCAGTATTATGTATGTAACTATAGACAGTAATGCGTATACCCCAATCCTTATATAATAGGTTTGGACACTGTGGGTTTTTTTTTACTGTCTATGTAAGACATCAGCCTTTGATTGTCCCATTACATTAATTATTTTACCCACCCACTCCCTTATTGAGTGCACTTCTTGATTTCGCTTTTTTGTGGAAAACAGCGGCCACATTTTTTTGTAGGATTGACGGGTCTTACTAACATTTTTTTTATAATTTTAGTTTTAATATTTGTTGTTTTTTAGTTTGTTATTGGCTTCATCCACTCCCGTCATTTTATTTTTCATTAAATACTTCAAATATATATTATATATTGTATATAGCTGCAATTTATTGTCATGGGTTGTTTCCCCCCATTTAGGTGCCCCTTGTAAATGTGTGGTATTGTGGTGTATGAAGGATTGGGAGTTGATGGTTGGGTTCTTGCGCAAATTGTAATGAGTGAATGGGTCGTGATAGTTTTTAGCTAGGTATAGGATAGGTAAGCGAGAACCAACCTCTACCCTCCCCTTTTCGGCGATTTTTTGATGCGGCATTCAGAGACATGCTCATTAGTCAGGAAACACGAGTGTCCATTAAAACATGTTGAATAGAGGGCAAATTTTTTAACATCCTTAAATAGCCCCTCCATAATTTACTAATTTATCGGTTGTTTGAAAATACCATACGTAAAATATCCCTGTTCGGGCGTTTGAAAATGGAAAAACTTTTTTTTTAAGCCTGAAGATTCCAAAAGCTTGAATCCATGTTTGCTGAAATAACTCCTTTTCAGATAAAAAAAACATTCAAATGTTTTACAATAGGAATGTATTGAGCACTTTAATACAACTTTGAACGGGTCTAATTTAATGATAATTGACAACTATTTAATGTTCTTGTTTTACAGTTGAGTACTTTTATCATCTGTCTATTTTAACACTAAGATATACAGGGTGTAAACGCTAAATTGGCAGTTTGAGATCTCAGACTTTAAACCTTGATAAAGAAGGGACATTTAAAGACATTTAAGATTTGTGTATGTTTAGTTAACTGTTTTATTAAATACAAACATTTTATTCTATGCGTCCACCTTCTGCGTCCACAACTTGCTGAATGCGAGCCCTAAAAGCACGACAGGCCTTGACAGCTGACTCTTTCTTGATATCGCGGAATGCTCGCCTTACGGAGGTCTTCAGTGAGGCCACACTGTTATGGGGGCGAACATTAGAGACTTTCTCAACATCGCCCCATAACCAATACTCGCAGGGGTTCAAATCTGGCGAACTAGAGGGCCAGATATTTGAGGGCACAAAAAACGGCAACTCTCTCTTCAAGAAGATCTGCACTGTTTTTGATCCATGAGCAGGTGCAGAGTCCTGGAGGAATATCACTTTGTTGGGATCATAGTTCTTCTTAATCCAGGGTAAGAGAACTTCCTCCAGAATCTTCAGATATTCCACCGTATTGATCTTTAGGCCCACTTCAATGAAGTGACGGGGCATGACTTTCCCATCGCTGGCAATAGCTCCAAACACCATGACAGAGGCAGGGTGTTTACTCTGCATGACTGGAGGAACACAAGAAGGATCAATGGCGATAACTCTCGAGTTTCTGCGGTTGCTGACTTCGTCTACCACAAACTTTTTCTCGTCCACAAAAATGCGAACGGTTCCACCATGGTGTTTCAGGTGATTGAGTAGCAGGGGGCTTCTCTCTTTACGAATGATCTAAGATTTCGTTTTAAGAATGTTACAACGTCGTCTGCAGTATGACTTCATCCCAAGATCTTTCCGTACTGTATTAGAAATGGTCATTTTGGTCACATTCGGCTTTTTCGCCAGGTCAACCATTGACTGTCATGGATTTGCTGTAATGGATCGTTTCAAGCCACTGAGAAACCTTCTGGTGTGGGTTTTATCACTTCTCGGAATGTGAGCCTTTCTTTGCCTTCCCTTAAGTTTGTTACAACACGATAAACAATCCTAGTAACATAGCCAGTGTCTCTGATAATGTCAGACGTCTTATGCCCGGCGCGGAACAATTCAGCAATAACCATTCTATGGTTAAATTCTACACTGGCACTCATTTTGTTAGTATTTTTAGGTAACTAATCTGGACTTCAGACTCTAAAGAGTACAGCAACTAACATTTCAGATCGATAATGCCGCTTTAAAAAACCTAAATTGCGGATTGAAATTACTGCCAATTTATCGTTTACACCCTGTACAGGATTTACCGTACCACACGAAGAGAAAAGACCATGCAGAATTTAAAATATCACATTCACTGAAAAACATTACTATCAAGCATGAATACTTACTATGCTTGCTACAAAAAAATGCACATTTGTTTCTTTTTTTTTACGTGAAGGAGATGGAAATCATTATTCATGAAAAAATATAGGCAAAAAAAATAGGAGTAATTTCATTTTAACACCAGGTGCTACTGACCTGAAATTAAAAATATAAAATTAAAAAAAAAATTTATTTCAGTAAAAGATCAAATCTAATTTTAAAAAATCAACAACTTTCTCAAACTATTAAATACTGAAAAAACAAAAAGAAAAAAAATCATATTAGAGCAGACAAATCTAAAAACATATGAAACATCCCAAAAAGAAATAGCAAAAATGATAAATGAAGAAATCGCCAAATCTTACAAAAAGATTTATATTGAAAACATCAACGAGGAAATTAAAATAATTAGACAAAACCTTAATTTAAGCAACAAAGTATATATCTTGATCGGTAAGCAAGCTTTCCTAACGATGAATGACCACAAAGATTATTTTAAACCCAACAAAAACTGAAAGAGGTATGATTAGCCATCAAATATTAAAACATTTGTAACTTATTAAGAATTGCTATTCAAACCAATCAGTAGAAGATCACCGGTGACTATTTCATATTCTCAAAATATTCAAAACAAAACCAAATATACTTTCATAAAGTATGACATTAAAAAAACTTATCATTAACTGAAAATGGTCTAATTGAAGCGTTAAATGTCGCTAAACGTTGCATTGATATATCATCTGATTATATAAATATAATTCTCCATTGCACAAAATCCATACAATTCTACAATGGTGAAGCAAAGATTAAAATATCAGGAAAAAAAAAGAGAAAAGCTGAGAGTGTCCAAATGAGTTACTGAATGAACAGTGCGTTAATAGCGGCGAGTAGCTCCTGTTGTTATAGTCTACCAATTCCCTATAGAGAATCGCCGAGCGAGAACAGAAAAAAAATCATCCGCAGACAGTCCTGTTTCGATGTATCGCAGGTCATCACTGTGTTACATACATCCGATTGTTTTCAACCAGGAATAAAACCTAATTTTGTTTGAGTGAGATAATAATAATATTACGTGCTCCTAAAATAAATACTGATATTTCGCATTTTATTAAACGAGCATAATTAGTGCATTAAAATGAATTTTATCAAATTTCTCCCTTAAAAAGTATTCAAGAAAATTGTATTTTTAATTTCAGAAGCTGTCATCGCTCTCTCTAGTATTGATGAGGGTTACTTCTGAAACATTTATTTCAAGTAATATTTAATATCAACCTCTTGATATGTTTCATTATTCTCTGGTAATTGTTATGACGGTAAACTGCATCGGGCAGCAAGAGTGGTACAACTGTTAGGTTTTCAGCTATGAGTAAAACCAACCAAATTGGGGTTAAAACACTATGAATGTATAAAATTAGACTTTTAAGAAAAAATAATATATATATATATATATATAAAGAAAGTGAAAGAACACGGATATTAAAACACTCTGTTCAAGCATTAAATTTTATAAAGATTAATATTAAGCCCTACAGAGTAGATCTTAATATTGTAATTCGCTTATTGCAATGGGTTACAAAAGCATATCACTACACAAAAATTTCCATGTTTCAAAACAATATTGTTCTTCTTCAGTTTTAGTTTTAGTTTACTTTTAGTTTCTTCAGGTGATATGTTAAAATAAAGCGTGAAAATGATTTTGAAAATATAATGTGAATTCATAGTAATTTAGAAAATTATGGAGTGGTAGTTGCAGAATATGCTTTAGGTGTGTCAAAATTGTTCAATAAAATAAAGCATTAGGTAACCATGGAGTTTTAAGATTTGGATCGTGAAAGGAAGAAGAATGGAATAGACACACACGCACACATACTCATATATATTTGAAAGAAAAAATACCAGCAATACATTTTAATGCAAAACTTGAAGACATTATCAGTTAAAAAAAGACTTATCAAAATCTGACTAAATCAACTTTCTCACTATAACTGCACATTAAAAAATTATCTTAAAACCCCACTTTTTTTTACATTAAATAACACACTGAGGTTGATAGACCGTTAAACAAAACACAAACGCTTTATTTTCTCTTCGAGTTAAATGTGCTGTCCACATTGCTATTTTGGTAGTGCTTCAATGTGTTTTCTGCCATTTTTACAATTTACTTACCAAAGAAAATATATTCACGACATTTTACTAAATCCATTAAAAATAAATTTAAGAAATGAGTCTGTTAATCCATATTGTAACGGATTTCGTATATAAATTGCCTTTTGTTGCACATTTATTTACATTAAGATAGGAAAAAAAAATCACGAAAATATTATTTTAAAGGCATTATTTCGGACTTTATTTGACTGTGAGTCTTCGTGGTCGAGCGGTATAAGACGCGTCAATTTATAGTTCATTGATCAATTGACGGTTTTCTCTAGGGAACGCAGGCACGAAACCTATCGCAGGACGAATATTTTTCTATTAAGTTTTCCTGGTTATTCGGGCCGGTAGAAGTATTAAAAAAATATGAGTATGTACGGAAATACGAGAATTCATAAAAAATAATGATTAAACAAATTTTGGGTTGTTGGGTGTCTTATGTCATACACGCTTGAGCGATCATGTCTCTTTCGAGACACGACTGAATAGGCAGATTTCCCCGTAGTAGGTTTTCGTTAATATCTGTGGTGTATTGGTTACTAATCAAAGTTAAACAACCCAATATGTTTTGCTATATAACACATAGCTGAAGAGAGAAGAGGTGGATTAAATCCCCTCCGGGACCACAACAAACAAACATGTATATATAATATATGTTACATCATACGCTAAAACTGTGCCTCCTTCTACCCAGCTCAAAGGTAGAATCTCCGACTGACGCCAATTCGGTCGGTTTTCAATCTTGGGTGAAAAAGCAATCGGATGTTTTAAAGTACTGAACCTTGACACAGCGAAACAGATCTGTCTGCGGGTGACTATTTATGCTCTCACTCCCTGATTGAGCACTATGGGAGAATGGTAGACTTTTAAAAAACAGTAGCTACTCTAGCATCTACGTATCTCTCATTCAGTAATGAATTAGAGCAATCTAGTTACTGGCGCATGATACATCACGCGCTAAAAATATGCCTTCTTCTACCGAGCGCCCATAGCTCAGAGGTAGAATCGCCGACTGACGCCAATAATATCGGGTTTCAGTCCTTGGTTAAAAAGTAATCGGATGTCTAACCGTACTGATAAGCTATGATACAGCGAAACAGATCTCTCTGCCGATGATTAATACATGTGTTTGTGTGTGTGTAAAAGTGATATAAACTGTTTCCTTATAAAGGAATGCTTTATTTATGTATATATATTGACATCTCAAATCATAAAATTAACTGGTTTTAGTTTTTTTGCTGTGACTTTATGGCAGAATCAGTAAAATCGTATATATGAATAGTTCTAACATTTTAATTGTGCTAAACAAGCTAATCGCCGAATGATAACATATTTTAATATGGAGCCATGCCGTGAAAAGTAAACAGTAATATTGTGTTTAATTATATATTTTATTTGGTTTAAGATTTCCCAAATTTTATTTACTTTAGCTTTTTTTTGGTTTTCTTTCCAATAAAGTAATTTTTCATCAGACTAACAATTGAAGTAAAACAAAATTATTTCGCCTGAAAATTGTATTGAAGAATAAAAAAAACATTTCTTCCTCATCTCTTTATCATTAATCATTCAATCTTTCCACTTTCATGCAAGATCCTCAATCGGAAACGCCGCCACCCCAAGATTTTATCGGCACCCAATGAAGTTAAAGGGTATTAAGTTAATGAGTGATGTTTGATTTTAAGTAGAAGGCAATCTTTTAGATGCAGATAAAAATACCCCATTCTGATGCTTTGTTCTCTGAAAATTTTAGAAGCCAGGAAATTTTCTAATTTTAAATTCAATTACTGATTAAAACCGAATATAATCATGTGTGGTCAAAAAGATTCTGATTTGGAAAAATGTGCAGGAAACGCTAGAGGTGTTAAAGTTTGGATTCAATGATATTGTAGGCGAAAATATTCTCGGTGCCATTTTGTCGAAAACATAAGACGGAATACTTAAAAATAACGTTGGTCAATATATAAAATTTGGAACGTTTAGCATACATTAATATAAAAAAGCATGTAGGGATATTTTTATGTATGTAGGGGTCGATCTCTCTCTCTCTCTCTCTCTCTCTCTCTCTCTCTCTCTCCCCGCCCACAGAATTTATCTTTATCACTGGTGCCCACTAGGTATGGATTTGCACGAGATACTAGATTAGCAACTAGGTCCCACCCTTTTACTGTGACACCGATGAAATGTAACTGCAATTTCTACTTCAACAGCTTCTTTTCTCGCACTTCCCGCCTGTGGAATTCCCTTCCGCATGCATGCTTCCACGACGGCTACAAGCTCAAGGAGTTTAAATGTAAGGTCAACAGACACCTAACACACTAACTCGCACCCATTCCCTCAAACACTCTTCCTATATACCTCCTTACGCGTCTGTCACCCTCCTTCTGACATTTCCTATATCCAATCGCTCTATGTAACACCACGCGCTATATTGGCAGTGGAATGCCTTGCTTGGGGATGATATGATTAAAAGAAAATTCTTATCAAATTAATCAAGTTGTCTGTATGGCAGACAGAGAATATTTTTATTAAGGATTCTATAATTTTCTAGCCACCTTTTTTGGATTAAAATGAAAATATAATCTATTATGGCGTGGGGTATGTAATATTTTGCTATATTTTGATAGGATCGTTTTTGCCCGTAACGGGCTGATACATAACCGATGCCTGTCTTAGAAAAGCATCATGCATATTTCAAAAAAATTAACTGAGTGATTGAAACAAATTATACTGAAAATGTATTTAATTTGTCCTCTGATCGTCCGTCGGAGAGGGAGATTGCTATTGTTGCCATGGCTTAGATTTTTACATTCCTTTTATTTCTTTTGATAGAGAACAGTTTTTCGGAGGTTGGAGTATTTTACGCCCAACTCTCTAAGCATCAACCCTATATATATATATATATATATATATATATATATATATATATAGACAAATTCAATGACGTTCGAGCTAAATTGTATGACATGGTTGATTCTTATGCCGGTTCGTCTATTTCGTTCTCAGAATCTAAATGAATAAGTGGACATCATCGGATCATTAAATTCCTTAAGCATAACTTCTCTTTGGTTATCACCAAACCTAAGGGCTCCGGTGCTGTCATTATGGACCACGAAAATTATGTTAGTAAAATCTTAGCTATTCCTAATGATCCATCTAAATTTATACGACTTGGCTTCGTTGATACGCATGATTTTACTGTGACTACTGAAAGATTTCAGAAACATCACTTGAAATGGATGAAGTGGTGTTTGTTTTCCTCTGATATGTCTGAGGAGTTAAAATATTCTGTCTCTATTCGTCCATGTTTTTATGGATGACCTAAAATTCATTAGGATGGGATCTCGTTGAGACTCAAACTTTCTGTGATTTTTATCTTCTCAACATAAAAAAATGCAAAGAGGCTTGCTGTAATGTTGAAAAAGCATTATTGTACTTCTTGCATAAAAGATTCAATTTCTTTTTCGCAATTATTCGAAATAGCGGTGCTATTTTTGTGTTTGTCTTCATTTGATATTTGCTTACGGTCATATCGCGTTGAATACACCGATTCTACTCTAATCACCGAAGTTGAGCCTGGGCCGTACGATATGAGTGACCGTTTGGGAATACCAGATGCTGTAAGCGTTCCTGATGGATGTGCATTGTCGTGCAGTTGATGTCGGCACTGTACGAGAAATCGGGGAGCCGTGTTTGAATTCCGGTGGAATGTCTTGCAGTCATTTACTCGCTAACAACCTCAGCTATGGGGTGAATAGCAGGACAGATTGGGTTCTATTGGAATTAGCTGGCAACCAGTCTCTATAGGTTAGAATTTGGGACCCTTCCCTTAAACAAATCCCAATTAATCTTTCTCCATAAGAGAGGAAGCAGGTTCAACCCGACAGGGTGAATGCCGAGATATTTGCAGCCTTTTCACTATTTCTTTTGTCGAAGACTTGATATATCTAGCGATGTGATATATCGTAGTTACTTAACTCCACCGACTATTTCTGAAGATGATTTTGTTAAATTTACATTTGTCTGATTTCAGTTTTGGTAACGTTATGTATCGTCAGATTGACAGTGTAGAAATGGGTTCCCCTTCGGACACTATTTTGGCAAATATATTTCTGGAATTTTCTAAGGAGAGCCTACTGTTAGGTTTTTCTACGCCTATAGGTTAATTTCGTTACGTTGATACATTTTGTATGCTCAACAGTGAATCGAGGACTGACCAATTTTTCTCACAACTCAATGGTATTCATCCGGCCCTTAAATTTATGTTCGGTAAAATTGCCAGTTACATTTTGCTCTAGAGGTTCTGATACAAAGAACACTTTCCTGTTTCGGTTTCTTCAGTTATAGGAAGCCTATCTTTACGTTCTTTATACACGTTGTCCAAAACAATGAAAGATCTATTTGAACACAACAATGTCTCATAGGTCTTTGAGGTTTTCTTCTGATGAAACCTTGAAAAATAAAATTGATTTTATTACTAGTATTTTTCTAACAATGTCTAACCTTTAGATATTGTTCACTTTGTTATTTGAAAGAGATTGCTAGGGTTAATAAAATTAAACCGTTAAAGGTTAGATGTCCAGTCTATCTTTGAATATCATTGTTGGTTAGATATAGTGACATTTTTGCCAACCGGATTTCATCAAGTTCACGTGAGTGCTATTTTGCAGCAAGTGGACGTTTTGTGTTTAATACCAGATTTATCCCTCCTTCTAAACGTAAAGACGTTTTACCACCCCCATCACATAAATTATATTTACTATATTAAATGTAGTTGTGGAGTGAACTACATAGACAGAACCACGCAGTGCTCAGTTGTTAGTATTAAGCAACACGTGACTGCAAACTTAATGAACAATTTTTTTTTATGATGCTATTCGAAGTAAAAAACGGTTTCTTCCACTGCGAACCATCTAATAACTCGAGCTGCACTTTTGATTTTTGTGTGAACTGCTTCCGAGAGAACAGGAACTCAGATGAGGCTCCCTCGAAGGGTAGTCCAGTCTTTGGTGAATAGACAATAGCCCGACCCAGCTTAATGCTGGGTCAACGGGATATTTTTTGCTGAGATTAAAAGCTCAGAATCTCCCTATTAATTGACCTTGTGTCGAATCCGCGTTGGTGGAAAGGTGTTAAATATCAGCGTGGACTGGTTCTCTAGCCGCCATTCTCTCTTGATCAACACTTCTTCCGGGCGGAGAGGAACACAAATGAAATTCCCCGAAAGGGTTGAGAAAACGGACAAGGAAATTTTGGGCCGATCTAACGGACAGGTATTTCTCACTTGAATTGGCCTTGTGCCGCATCCATCGGCCCTAATGGGGAGGTAGTAAATACCAGTGTGAAATAGATTTCTGTTTTGGCCGGGCCACACTTGTCATGTTAAGGTGTTTTAGATGCTGTTTATCAGGTCCAGACGACTCTGTCTTTATAAACCAAGAGTGTTTGCATGCTATTATTTTTTTTTGAGTCTCTGGCATCTTTAGGTGAAATAACTTTCCGCAAAAATCTTTTCTCTTGCCTTTCATTCATGTCACCATTGATATATGTACATAGTTTGTCATATTTCGCCGTTCAGTCCTGATGTATTTGAACAAAACCCGTCGACTAGCAGTTTTTGTTTTAATATTTAGCATGGACGATTGTAGGTAAAAAGATGTATCACCATATTAAAATTGTTTAACACCAAATGTGTGTATGTGTATGTGTGTATATATATATATATATATATATATATATATATATATATATATATGTGTGTGTGTGTGTGTGTGTGTGATCCGCAAACAGAACAGTTTCGCTGTATCAGAGCTCATCAGTACGATTAGACTCCGATTGCTTTTAACCTAGGATTGAAACCCGACCGAATTGGCGTCAGTCGCCGATTCAACCTCTGGGCTCTAGGCGCTCCGTAGAAGAAGGCATACTTTTTAGCATGTACATTGTGATTATACACGCCCAATAGCCAGAGTGCTCTAATTCATTAGTGAATGAGTGATGCGTGCATGCGAGAGTAGCTACTATTTTTCAAAGTATACCATTTTTCCAGAGTGCTCAATCAGGGTGTGAGAGCGTAGTCACCCGCAGACAAATCTGTTTCGCTGTATCACAGCTCATATATATAACAAAATGTCGATGTTTAAATCCGTTCAATAGCTATTTGTAGGAGGACTTTCTCGCGTCTTCATCTGAAGACGCGAGGATATCCTCGTAGAAATGGCTATTCAACGGATTTAAACATCGAAATTTTTATTTTTATATTTGGCTCTGTAAATAAAATATTTGCATTAAGCCCTCCACCTTGATCAATTTTAATATTAATGAAATTAATATTAATTAGAATTGTTTTTATTTTGTGGGGTGATTTACCGCCTGATTATCCTTTTTGGATTTTAAAAAATGTATAATCGCTGTATAATCCGGCGTGTTTTGGGTGTTTTTGATGTTATGTTGTGATTGTAAGGTTAAGTGCTTATTCAAAAAGCTGCAGTACACAGTTGTCGTGACGCCGTAATTTAAAAGAAATGCGAAGTATTTGTTTTTTGTTGTTTTTTTTTTTGTTTTTTTTTGTCGTTGTAATTGTAAAACAGGAATCATGCTTGATTCTTCTTTTATGTGACATGTTTTTCAGGACGTAGGCGATCATGGCTTTCCACATCTCCCTGTCCCTGGTGGCTCTTAGCAAACTTAATCCACCATGCAACCCTGGTACCGTCCTTCAAATATGTTGTCCCTTGCTTTCCCCTGTCTCTTTCCCCTATATCTGGCTTGTTAGTAACAGGTTCTCCAAATCCTCTTTCCTCATTGCATGTCCCAGGAACTTTCGTTGTCTCTTCCTGATGCTCAGTATTAATAATTTCCTTTTCCTCTTCATCCTTTCCAAAACATCTTCATTGCTCACATGCTCGGTCCATAATATCCGCAGCATCCTTCTGTAGAATCACATTTCAGCTGCTTCGAGTTTTTCCCTCATCTTCGAAGATATTGTCCAACATTCACTGCCATATGGAAGAACAAACAACACATAGCAACCCAGTACTCTCCTCTTTGTTTCTAGTGAAATTGTCTGGAATGGTGTATGAAGAATCATGAGAACGGAGGCGGGCTTTACAGAGCCTGTCATGCAATGAAATTAATGCATTGTCCCTGCAATATCAGAAGAGACAGAAGCACCTTGTAAAAAATGTGAAATTGTTATGGCATATGATCAAGTAGAATTTACAACAAAGACCCGATTTTTGAAAGCGTATAAGAGAAGTAAACGATTGCAAAAAGCAACACATTTTTCATTAGTTTTTGCCGTACCCTGTGTTCCAGCTGCAATTTTTGTCCGCATATCAAGGCATCATATCTTGATCTACCATTCACTCAATTTTGGGTGTGTTTGAGTGAGGCCTCTCGGAGAAGTGCGTAAAAGTGCTCAAAAGACCACAGAAATTGTTTTCTGTTGATTTTTGACAAACCCTTTATATTGATTCGAAACATTCGAAAATAGAGAGAGAGAGAGAGAGGGAGTAGACATGCGTTTATTATAAAAAATTAAAATAGTGTCTATTTGGGTAAAATTGTTTGATTTTGAAGCTGGAATGAGCACTCTCGAGTGCAGAACTTGCGATGGTATAAAGATATATGATACCCGCATCAATCCACTCATTTTTATGGACACAGATCCAAAGCATATAAGAAATTATACGTGTTGTCCAAAATGTTTAAATATTGATAGCCATATTACATTCGGAACTCAACTGCAGATTTTATGACTATCGCTTTTTCTTTCTTTGGATATAGTTAAAATTCAAATGGTGCTTAAAACATGAGTTTACATTCTCCGGGTCGAACTATTTCCACGTGATTACAAGCTACATCTACTTGAACCAGATGAATTAGAAGAGCAAATTATCTAAATTCGTGACTTCTCCGGTTGGCGATAGACATTTACTGTCACTCAAATAAATTTTGGAAGACATAAAATGTACATATACATATTTAAATACATTTTAAAAAATATCCATAAAAGAACAAATTCTTAAATATATATATATATATATATATATATATATATATATATATATATATATAACGTTCGGTAAAAAGTCAGTGCATAAAGATGGATACATAAATAAAAAAAAATATCGAAATGTTTGATAGTTCTCTGAAAAAGTATAATTTAATGTAATAAATAAATTAAAACAGCATTTATGCATAACATACCTGGGAACTGTTGCCCTTGGCATCTCCAAAGCGTTTGACAGTCTGGCATGCTGGCCTTCTATGCAAGCTTTGACCTAATTCAGTCCTTCCTTTCAAATCGTATAATGAAGATAGTATTGAACGGACAAGCCTCTCAATACTATCACATGAATGCGGGTGTTCCTCAAGGCTCTATTCTAGGTCGTACGCTTTTCCTTATTTATATTAACGATCTCCCTGATGTAGGAAGATCCTAAGTGGGCATATATGCTGACGACACTACGGTTTACTCTCGTCTCGATATATATATATATATATATATATATATATCAGATCATACCAAGTAAGGCGACAGTTCTACTATGACGCCAGGGTGTACTGGATGTGAAAGAGTATGAGACTTGGAAGAACAGGAACCCCAATGTTTAGTAAAGGATATTTATCCTCCTTTTCAAAATACCGGGAAAGGTGTGTACTGAATAGGTATACGATATATTATTCATAACAACTTTCATATTAAACAAGTTGTTATATTCTGGTTGAAGTGCACTATTTTGCCCATTAACACTCAGGGGTAGTACGTACACTGAAAGTAGATGTTTGTTTGTTTGTTGTTCCTGTTTAACAGCCTATCAACATCTAAAGGATCATTTAACGCCGAAAGCGTGTTTTTATTTTAAATTACAGTTATTCCCTGGAAACAGGCTTATTCGGAACACAGTACGCTCTTTTACCCATAACTAGGAGGAAATGTTATACTTTATATGTCTATGTTAAAAGCGACATAATAAAGTTAAATTTTATTAAATAGGTCAATTTTCCGAAGGAAGGCTAGTATTTTGTCAATGTTGATGTTTTCAAATAAAGATTTTAAGTTCTCTACTTTATAAAACTGTTGACGAATTTTTGCCAGGTCTGTACAATCAATTAGTATATGTCTTATGCTATTATTCATCTGACATTTAGAGCATTTGTGCGGATCTACTCCTCTTAACAGCCAGGAAGGGGTAAAAAGGTGTGTCCTATCCTAATTCGAGCCAGTATTACCTCTTTCTTTCTGGATTTCCTTAATGCACCTCTCCACTCTCCCAAATTTGGATTAATTTGGAAGGGTTTGTTGTTCTGACAGGTCGACCAACGTTTTTGCCATTTGAGTTGAATATATCTTTTTATTGCTGGCCTTTGATCTGTGAATTGGACATTCATATTAAAGATATCCTCTCTCAGAGACTCCTTTGCAGCTATGTCCGCTTTCGTGTTACGACGAATGCCAATGTGCCTGGGGATCCAACAAAAGACAATATTGTTGGTTTTGTTCATCACGTTTAATCGATTTAAAGTTTAATGATAATCGGGTTATTAAGATTCTTGTGGATGGACAATAGTACAGATTGTGAATCAGAGAATATAACGAAGCTGTGATTTACATTGTCAGTGATTAGATCAAGTGCCAGCTCAACAGCTGTGGCTTCACCACTAAAAATTGATGCTCCATCGGGTAGACGTAGTTTTTTTTTTGTGACGTTACCTAGTAGGGCACAGCATCCACATTTCTCACCTTCTTTCGATCCAACTGTGTATACATGTTTATAGGAAGGGAAACTATCAACAATCTTGTTCAGTTCTTCGTAGAAATCAGTAGGGTTGGTCTTTGATTTAGGGAATTTGGTGAGATTTAGCAATACTGGAGGTTGGATGATTTCCCATGGAGGGGTTTCTGAAATGAGTCATTCGTGAATTCGTTCCAGGTTTATATAGGATTCTCTGATTTCTTTCATCTTTAGGCCAAATGTTTTAATTGTTTTCTTTTTCCTATCATAGAGAGGGTGATATAGGTTTACAATACAGTCGTAGGCAGGATTGGATGGGCAAGAGATTGAATGGTCAAATAATGCAAAGCTATTTTGTTGCGTTTTAACTGATAATGGCAGCTCATTGGCTTCTGCATATAGACTATCAATGGGAGAAGTTCGAAATGCTCCCAAGGCCAGTCTAAGCCCCTGATGATGAACAGTGTCTAATGACTTTGTGTAAGACTTTCTGGCGGCGCCATATATGTAGCAGCCATAGTCCAATTTCGATCGCACTAATGATCTATATAACTTCAGTCAGGTTTGTCTATCAGATCCCCAATCTCTGTGGGCAATAACTGGCATCAGCTGGATAGCTTTGTTACAATTGTTTTTTAAGTGTTTGATGTGTGGAATAAAGGTGAGCTTTTTATCCAGTATTAGTCTTATAAATTTATGTTGGTCTACAACGGGAATCTGAATCCCGTCCAGTTTTAACAGAGGATCTGGATGTAATTTTCTAAGCTGGCAGAAATGCATGCATTTTTTGTTAGTGGAGAACTTAAATCCATTCTTGGTTGACCATTTTTTTATTTTGTCAATGCATTGTTGAAGCTGCCGCTCAATTATGTGCATGTACCTTGAGTTGTAGCAGGTTAAAAAATCATCGACATACAGTGAGCAATCCACACCTGGATTTATACATCCGACAATATCATTGATTTTAAAGTTAAATAATGTTACAGATAAAATACTCCCCTGTGGGACTCCCATTTCCTGTTCCTTGGCGTCCGAGAGGTATGATCCTACACGGACAATAAATAATCTATTGTTTCAAAAGTTATTGATGAAAATAGGTAGTCTTCCCATCAGTCCAGCTTCTTTGAGATTTTTCATGATACCATATCTCCATGTGGTATCGTATGCCTTTTCCAAGTCAAAGAAAATACTAGTAATATGTTTTTTTGGATAAAGGTATCCCTAATAAAAGTTTCCAGTCTTATTAAATGATCCACAGTACTCCGCTGTTTTTGGAAACAACATTGATGATTGGTTATTGTTTTATTGATTTCAAAAAACCAAATTAATCTGTTATTTACCATTCTTTCAATAGTCTTACATACACAGCTTCTTCGTGCTATGGGACGGTAATTGGAGGGGTCAGATGCATCTTTTCCTGGTTTTACTATAGTAATGACTATGGCTTGTTTCCATATGGCAGGGATATTTCCACTGACTCAGATGTCATTAAAAATAGATAGTAAATACTTCAATGATTGATCAGGTAGTTGTTTTAAGAACTCATATGATATCGCGTCTGGTCCCTCAGCTGTGTTATTAGTCTTTTTTTAATGAATCCTTTAGTTCATTAATAGAAAAAGATTTATTATACTCTTCTTAATTATTACTTTTAAAGTTCAGCTTGATTTTTTTCTGATTCCTGTTTAATAGTCTGGAATTTTTTACTGTGATTTTTGGATGACGAGTTATTTGCAAGAGAGTCTGCAAGCAGATGGCCATGTCCTTTATCTGGGTTATTTTGTTGTTGGTTATACAGAGGTGCTTGAAGGGGGAACTGATGTTTTTCCCTGAAATTTTCTGCACCATATTCCATATGGTTTTACTTTTGGTGTTATTATTAATTTTGGAAACAAAGCTCTTCCATGACTCCCGTTTGGCTTCTTTTATTATTCGGCGCTCTTTAGCTCTGCATATTTTAAAATGGTTTAAATTCTGAGCAGTGGGTCGGTGGTTGAATTTTCTTAATGAAGGGCGCCGTAGCCTGATAGCCTTTTTAAAATCGTCATTAAACCAAGGCTGGTTATACTTAGTTGATGAAGTTGTTTTAGGGATACATTCCTCAGCTATAGAAATAATAGTATCTGTAAAATGAGTGATCGGGTCCTTCTCATGTTTTCCAGGTAGGATATTTGCATAATTGTTTGAATTTATTCCAGTTGGCTCTTTTAAGGTTCCAGTGATGTATTTTTGATATTATTTTAGTATGTTCTAATGTTATTGGGAAGTGGTCGCTTCCACATATATCTTCATGAACAGTCCAGTCGTAATCCATAAAGATACTTGGATTACTTATAGAAAGATCAATTGCTGAGAATGTGTTTGTAGCAGAGTGAATAAAAGTTGGTTTCTTATTATTATATATACATAGGTTGTTATTGTTGATAACATTTTCTATTATGATTCCTCTTCTGTTTGTGTCTGAGCATCCCCAACTAGTGTTGTGACTGTTAAAGTCACCAAATAGTAGGAAGGGACGAGAGAGTTGGTTAATAAGATTTTCTATTTCTGTTTCGTCTATAGGGTCATTTGGAGGTAGATAAATGGAGCAAACTGTGACAGTCAGATGTAAAGTGGTTGTAACGGCAATTGCCTGTAAATTAGTTTGTAAATTTATCTGGCTTTGTGCTATTTTATTATTGATAAGAATGGATGTTCCTCCGGAAGCTCTACTTGGGTTATTTACAATGTGGTTGTATTCAGAGAAGTTGCGGAGTTTAATGCTTTCAGCCGGTTTTTAAAAAGTTTCTTGTAAATATATTACTCTAGGACTGGATATTAGAAGAAGTTCGTTCAGATTGGCATTTATACCTCTGCAATTCCATTGTATTATTTTGCTGGCAATGGTTAAATTTTATGTATTTGATTTCGGTTCATCTTTATGAGAATTGATGTGGTTGTTTTCTACAGGAGGGATACTCTCCGTTTCCATGTCTTCTGAATCTACAAATGTGCATCGGTTTTTTGGGGTTTTTTTGTGTTTTTCTCCACTCTAGTTTAGAAGAAGATCTCTGTACAGTCTGCTCCTGAGTAGTAGTGGCTTTCTTTGTGGGAGGGGACTTAGCTTCCTCCGTAAAGTCGACTTTTTTTTTATAGTTTCCCTCCGGAGAAGAGGTTTTTGTTCCGCCATAGAGGTATTTGATGTTGGTTTTTTGATGCTTGAAGTTTCAATGTTTTTGTCAGGTTCAGTGAGTGGAGTAATTTCTTTCGTGAAAGCGGGGAGTGTTTCGTGTGTAAGTTTTGATAATGTACTGAGAAGGAATTTCCAAGAATGGCATTCTTGTTTTTCAAAGTTGTTTGGTTTTGGTTTAGTAACTGATGCATATGATTTAGTGGTGAACAAGCCAGTTGCTTCGACTATCTTTCTAGATTCAGAGAAGGATATATTACGTGTAAACTTCATAGTGTTGATCTGTTTTTCATTTTTCCAGATTAAACATTGTTTGGAGTCTGATGGGTGATCTTCAAGACAACAGATTTTGCTTTTTGTTACATTCTTGCCCATGGTCGTCACAGTCTCTTTCTCCACATCTTCTGCATGCTGGAAGTCTCGTGCATCTGTCCTCATGGTGTCCACAAGTTTGACAATTGAAGCACCGTAGAGGGTTTGGGATGTACTGGTTGACCTTTTCAATTGTTAATCCTACATTTAATTACTTTGGGACTTTCGGGAGGTTGAAAGTGAATATGTATGTTTGTTTCGATGACATCTGTTCCTTTTCTAATTTGAATACGTTGTACATCTATTGTGTTTTTAGCTGAGTTTTAATTTCTTCGATAGTGCGGAGTGTAAGGTAAGTGCTTCTGACTACCCCTCTAGATTTGTTCAGCGTGTTGTGTGGATATGCTTTTATCTTTATTTCAGAAAAGGTTTTCATTTTTAAAAGTGCATCAGAATATGATTTTTTTTCAAGTTGGACAAATAGCGTACCATTTTTAAGTTTCTTTAACATTTCTGGTACTATAGCACCAGAAAGTATTTTTTCAATGACAAATGGGGATATCTTTGTTAATTGTTTTTCTTCTAACGACTCCAAAACAATAAACTGAGGAAATTGATTTGTAATAATAAACTCACTTTCTGAGTCTGACGGAGATTCTATATGGGGGCGTTTGGAATATTCATTAGACATACTATATAATAGATGATTCATTGGAGGGTTATGCCCACCCACCAAACCAGGCTGGAGCCCGCAAACGGGATCTGTCATTCGCCAAGACAGATTAGGGACTTCCACTCCAATATACTCGACGGCGCGAGAGACCCGGAGCTCCTGTCTCCTCCCTCTTTGCACCGCCCCATAATGTAGGTGCACAGTTGGATGGCTTGCAACCATGTCCGGGCCTATGTATCTTGCACCGTCAAATGGCCCTGGTTCAGCGCCTTCTAACATCTATTCATAGAAAGCTGGTGGTAGTTTTCTTATATATAACTTTCCATGGTCTGGTAGCTTGTTTTTTTTTTGGTGGGGGGGGGGAATATGTATGGTAGGATACATCAGTCTTGGTAGAAAATGTTTTTGGAGGGTATGTTTGGGAGTAGATGTTAGGGCTTGACCTGACCAGCCGGTTGATCGGATCGGGCCTCTCCGACCGCCCGTCTAGACCAGGTAAGGGCCGAAGTGATGTGTTGCAGGAACATTACCTCTTGCAACCGGGCCATGGCCTGCTCAATCACCAGGATTCCGCCCCCAGACGACACGGGTCGCCACCCACGGCCAACAGGTGGCCCCATTGAGAGACTTTTACTCTCTGCAGGGGGGGGGCAGTTGGCGTATTCTGATGCCCCGCCAACATGGCGCTGAAAGTAGAAATCATTAAAACCGGTAAAATTTTCTCTACGATAAATTTCTTAACTGGCATTTCGTCGAGCAATTCTGGTGTTAAGTCCGTAGTATATTTATTCTGATGGTTTGGAATATCTTTCACAGACGCACTCAAAACATTAACGAACCAAGGTCAAAGCACAACAGGAAAAACAGAATTTTCCGATTAACAGATCCGATCCGAATCCATTATTCGCATTTCAAAGAGTGAGACATTATTATTCAGAAATCAGGATGAGGCACTGATTATATTACGAGGTTCATAAAACTCTCTCCGGTTAGCTTACAGACTGAAAAATCCTTTCTTAATCAACATAAGCTGATGCACGTTGGTTGAGCGTTATAAGCAGATTATTTTTGCTTATCTCTCTGTGGTTTTTATCATGCTACTTTGATCCTTTTGCTTAATTTTCTTTTACTGTTAATTCTTACTGTTGATTCTCATATGTTAGTTGCGAAGCATTTGCCTCTGCTACTATGACACTGTCAGCTCTGTGCTTCCGAGCAGAGAGCACTAACCCAGTCGTGGTTCCGCCGAAGGGTAGAATCACGACTGAAGAAAAATACAGATATTTTTTGGCCTGGTTATATGGACGGGAAGACCCAAAATAAAATGACCTTGTGTCACATCCATCCTTGAGTGGGAAGGTTGGTAAATACCGTTTCAAAACAGTACTTGTCTTTGCTACTATGACACTGTCAGCACTCTGTCTTCGGGTAGAGAGTGCTCTCTGCTTCCGAGCCGACAGCACTAACACAGTCGTGATTCCTGCGAAGGGTAGAATCACGACTGGGGAAAAATAGACAGATATTTTTTGGCCTGGCTATATGGACGGGAAGACCCACAATAAAATGACCTTGTGTCACATCTATCCTTGAGTGGGAAGGTTGGTAAATTCCGTTGCTTCTCATATGTTTCCTTATTTTTTACCTCTCGATTGTTATTTCAGTATTTTTTTCTCGTCAGTACTGAGATGGGTGGCCGATTGGAGGTACAAGTTGCTCTAAGTTTGGATTTGCGGGCGGTATCTTGCGCACTGCTTCTGCATAATTAATCGAAGTACTGAGTTGATTTTTCGTTATATTTATTCATATTTTTCTCAAATACACTTGGGTAAGTTATGAATACTGATCTTGTATCTTTTCCGTTAATTCGGCCCAAAATATTAATATTAATACACCCCTAAATAAAAATTAATTTATATTTAGTAAAGTTCACACAAAATTATCCCAGAGCGAAACCCTTCCATTACAATTCAGGAGTACTAATTTAAGATTGTGATCTACGTTCACGTCCAACCCTATCAACAAACAACAAAGATTTTTAGTTATATATTTTTATAATTTGTAAAGGATTCCGTTCAACTTTTTCGAATATCAACCGGAACTTACGTAACTTAAGTATGAATAACTACCTGATCCTTGGTAATTGTTAATTCTGAGAGTTTAAGTTTTTGCATGGGAAGCTAAACCAATTTTAATTAAAGATATAATTTTAAAATAGTACGGAATATATAGCTCGTAAAAAAAAACTTATTCATAAAGTATGTCTTTGTTTGGATAAACATTTGTGATAAATAGCGCTACCTTATTTGTGGTTAATTAATAGAAAGAAATCTCACCTCTTACTACTCATGTGTGAATTATTAAGATTTTATTACTAAATGATTGTCTTAAAAAATATATTAGCATCTGAAATATTTTCTGGCTTAAAATAACCAAAGAATGTTTGATTCGTATACTACGGCTTATTTTCCCATTCCCTTAATTATTTTACCTCTTCCCATTCCCTTAATTATTTTACCTCCTCCCATTCCCTTAATTATTTTACCTCTTCCCATTCCTTTAATTATTTTACTTCATCCCATCCCCTTAATTATTTTACCTCTTCCCATTCCCTTAATTATTTTACCTCCTCCCATTCCCTTAATTATTTTACCTCTTCCCATTCCCTTAATTATTTTACCTCCTCCCATTCCCTTAATTATTTTACCTCCTCCCATTCCCTTAATTATTTTACCTCCTCCCATTCCCTTAATTATTTTACCTCTTCCCATTCTCTTAATTATTTTACCTCCTCCCATTACCTTAATTGTTTTACCTCCTCCCATTCCCTTAATTATTTTACCTCTTCCCATTCCCTTAATTATTTTACCTCCTCCCATTCCCTTAATTATTTTACCTCCTCCCATTCCCTTAATTATTTTACCTCTTCCCATTCCCTTAATTATTTTACCTCTTCCCATTCCTTTAATTATTTTACTTCATCCCATCCCCTTAATTATTTTACCTCTGCCCATTCCCTTAATTATTTTACCTCCTCCCATTCCCTTAATTATTTTACCTCTTCCCATTCCCTTAATTATTTTACCTCTTCCCATTCCCTTAATTATTTTACTTCCTCCCATTCCCTTAATTATTTTACCTCTTCCCATTCCCTTAATTATTTTACCTCCTCCCATTCCTTTAATTATTTTACCTCTTCCCATTCCCTTAATTATTTTACCTCCTCCCATTCCTTTAATTATTTTACCTCATCCCATTCCCTTAATTATTTTACCTCCTCCCATTCCCTTAATTATTTTACCTCCTACCATTCTCTTAATTATTTTACCTCCTCCCATTCCCTTAATTATTTTACCTACTCCCATTCCCTTAATTATTTTACCTCTTCCCATTCCCTTAATTATTTTACCTCTTCCCATTCCCTTAATTATTTTACCTCCTCCCATTCCCTCCCTTAATTATTTTACCTCTTCCCATTCCTTAATTATTTTACCTCTCCCATTCCCTTAATTATTTTACCTCTTCCCATTCTTCTTATTTTATCTCCTCCCATTCCCTTAATTATTTTACCTCTTCCCATTCTTAATTATTTCACCTCTTCCCATTCCTTAATTGTTTTACCTCTCCCATTCCCTTTAATTATTTTATTCCTTCCTCCTTCCCTTAATTATTTTACCTCTTCTCTTAATTATTTTACCTCCTTCCCATTCCCTTAATTATTTTACCTCTCCCATTCCCTTAATTATTTTACCTCTTCCCATTCCCTTAATTATTTTACCTCTTCCATTCCTTTAATTATTTTATCTCCTCCCATTCCCTTAATTATTTTACCTCTTCCCATTCCTTAATTATTTTACCTCTTCCCATTCCCTTAATTATTTTACCTCCTCCCATTCCCTTAATTATTTTACCTCTTCCCATTCCCTTAATTATTTTACCTCTTTCCATTCCTTTAATTATTTTATCTCCTCCCATTCCCTTAATTATTTTACCTCTCCCATTCTTCCCTTAATTATTTTACCTCCTCCCATTCCCTTAATTATTTTACCTCTTCCCATTCCCTTAATTATTTTACCTCTTCCCATTCTTAATTATTTTACCTCTTCCCATTCCTTTAATTATTTTATCTCCTCCCATTCCCTTAATTATTTTACCTCTTCCCATTCTCTTAATTATTTTACCTCTCCCATTCCTTAATTGTTTTACCTCCTCCCATTCCCTTAATTATTTTACCTCCTCCCATTCTCTTAATTATTTTACCTCCTCCCATTCCCTTAATTATTTTACCTCTTCCCATTCCCTTAATTATTTTACCCTCTTCCCATTCCCTTAATTATTTTTATCTCTTCCCATTCCTTTAATTATTTTATCTCCTCCCATTCCCTTAATTATTTTACCTCTTCCCATTTCCTTAATTATTTTACCTCTTCCCATTCCCTTAATTATTTTACCTCTTCCATTCCCTTAATTATTTTACCTCTCCCATTCCCTTAATTATTTTACCTCTTCCCATTCCCTTAATTATTTTACCTCCTCCATTCCCTTAATTATTTTACCTCTTCCCATTCCCTTAATTATTTTACCTCCTCCCATTCCCTTAATTATTTTACCTCTTCCCATTCCTTAATTATTTTACCTCCTCCCATTCCCTTAATTATTTTACCTCTTCCCATTCCCTTAATTATTTTACCTCCTCCCATTCCCTTAATTATTTTACCTCCTCCCATTCCCTTAATTAATTTTATACCTCCTCCCATTCCCTTAATTATTTTACCTCTTCCCATTCCTTAATTATTTTACCTCTCCCATTCCTTAATTATTTTACCTCTTCCCATTCCTTTAATTATTTTATTTCCTCCTCCCATTCCCTTAATTATTTTACCTCTTCCCATTCCTTAATTATTTTACCTCCTCCCATTCCCTTAATTATTTTACCTCCTCCCATTCCCTTAATTATTTTACCTCCTTATTCCCTTAATTAATTTTACCTCCTCCCATTCCATTAATTATTTTATCTCCTCCCATTCCCTTAATTATTTTACCTCTTCCCATTCCCTTAATAATTTTACCTCTTCCCATTCCCTTAATTATTTTACCTCTTCCCATTCCCTTAATTATTTTACCTCTTCCCATTCCCTTAATTATTTTACCTCCTCCCATTCCCTTAATTATTTTACCTCCTCCCATTCCCTTAATTATTTTACCTCCTCCCATTCCACTTATTATTTTACCTCCTCCCATTCCCTTAATTATTTTACCTCCTCCCATTCCCTTAATTATTTTACCTCTTCCCATTCCCTTATTTTACCTCTTCCCATTCCCTTAATTATTTTACCTCCTTCCCATTCCCTTAATTATTTTACCTCTTCCCATTCCCTTAATTTTTTACCTCTTCCCATTCCCTTAATTATTTTACCTCTTCCCATTTCCTTAATTATTTTACCTCCTCTCATTCCCTTAATTATTTTACCTCTTCCCATTTCCTTAATTAATTTTACCTCCTCTTTTCATTCCTTAATTATTTTACCTCTTCCCATTCCCTTAATTATTTTACCTCCTCTTCATTCCCTTAATTATTTTACCTCTTCCCATTCCTTAATTATTTTACCTCCTCCCATTCCCTTAATTATTTTACCTCTCCATTCCCTTAATTATTTTATCTCCTTCCCATTAATTATTTTACCTCTTCCCATTCCCTTAATTATTTTACCTCTTCCCATTCCTTTAATTATTTTATCTCCTCCCATTCCCTTAATTATTTTACCTCTTCCCATTTCCTTAATTATTTTACCTCTTCCCATTCCCTTAATTATTTTACCTCCTCTCATTCCCTTAATTATTTTACCTCCTCCCTTTCCCTTATTTTACCTCATCCCATTCCCTTAATTATTTCACCTCCTCCCATTCCCTTAATTATTTTACCTCCCCCACTTTCCCTTAGCGAGTGCGCTTCTTGATTTCGCCGTTTGGCGGAATACAGCGGCCACTCTTTTTCTGGGATCGACGGGTCTTACTAACATTTATTTTATTTTAGTTTCAAGAAATTATGTTGTATTTAATTTGTGTTTCGGTTCATCCTCCTCCCATCATTTCATTTTCCATTAAATATTTTAATTCTATATTATATTTTATATAAATTAACTTTTATTGTCATGAGCTTTTCCATTCATTTATTTATTTATTATTTTATTTTTTAGGTACCAACGTGAATATGTGGCGTTGTTGTTGTGTGTGTGTGTGTGTGTGTGTGTGTGTGTGTGAAGGAATGGGAGGTGACAGATGGGTTCTTGTGGTGAATGGGTAAATTGTAATGTGTGATTGGGTCGTGATTGTGTTTAGCTAGGTATAAGATAGTTAAGTGAGTACCAACCTCTCCCCCTCCCCTTTTCGGCTTTGTGCCACAATGTTTGTATTTCATGCAAAAATGAATAGTGTGTTTAGCTAGGTATAGGATAGATTACTGAAGACAATCCCAAGTTTTTGCCCCCCCCCCCCACACACACACAATTCGGCCTCGTTTCAAAATTTCTGTATAAATTCAGAAATATTGTATACAACGGTACCCATTTTAGGTGTCCCTTGTAAATATCTGTTATTGTGGTGTTTGAATGATTGGGAAGTGGTGAATGGGTAAATTGTAATATGTGATTGGGTTGTGATCGTTTTTTGCTAGGTTTAGGATAGCTTACTGAAGACCATCCCAAGTTTTTTCATCCCCCCACCACCACAATTCGGCCTCGTTCCACAATTTCTGTATAAATTCAGAAATAAATATTGTATATTACGGTTTATCAATCTGAAGTTATTTGTTCATTCTCTTTGCTTACCTCATTTTTATATTGATGTTTCTATTTGAATTCACCTTATTTTTTTGTCACTTTCTTGTTTTCTCGTCTCTTATTTTTATAGTTTTAGTTTTATTGATTTCGTTTTCTCTTTTAGTTTTGCAGTCTCACTTTATTAACTTTATCTTTTCCTTCATCTCTTTAGATTCCATCTTACCTTCATGTTCCTTTCTTGTTATTAGTCTTCCCACTTATACTTGTTACTTAATCTTCTTTCTTGTCTATTTGTTCATCATTTTCAATCATCTACATTGACAACCCTGGCAAAGAATCAAGTTTCATAATCAATTTCATAAAATCTCTTTCACATATGACCTTGAGATAAGATTTTTCTGTGATATCACAAATTTCGTGTAAAATCATTGACAATGAAATATTCTTTTAATTGTTAATTTTTTCGCGAGATGCATCAGTTTCTGATTTTCTCTGCTGCTGATATAAAAGGTCGAATAAAGATAAGAGGTTTTCTCTGTATTAGCCTGCGTCAAATGGATGAAAAGCTCTCTTCATCGCAGTTCGCTCGGCCGATTCCCGTAGTGCAGTTTAGCATTCCAAGTTCACAAGCATTTAAATGCTGACAATTAGAAAGATATGGACAAAGGGAATCAGCGTATGTCTTCTATTTTTTTGATACAACACTGGACTTTTATTGAATGTTTTCAACCCGTAATTATGACAATAAATTGAATCATCTTTTATGTACCTTGTCCCTTCATGACCTAGGCGATCATAGCCTTCCACGTTTCCATATCCCTGGTGGCTCTTAGCAAGCTTTCTCCTGTTACACCACGTAACCCCCCGTACTTTCATCCCCCTTCTCAGGTCATTTAAATATGATATCCGCTGCTTTCCTCTGTCTCAGATCTGACCTGTTAATATCAAATTTTCCAAGCTTTCCTTCCTTATTGCATATCCCAGAAACTTCATTTGTCTCTTTCTGATGCTCAATTTTAATTGTCTGCATCCAAATTTTGTAATTGTACAGATGGTGTAAACAGCAGGGGATCGGGATGCACAATTGTAGGGACGTGTTCGAATTTCACTTCTATGCAGATAACTTTGATGCAACACTGGACTTTTTTTTCTACATTACAAAATATTCTACCCGTAATTATGACGATAAATTGAATCACCTGACTAATTTAATTGTGTATCCTAATTCTGTAGTTGTGATGATGGTGCAAACGGTGGTGGATCGGGATGCCAGATTATGATCAGACTTACTGTTAAAACAGAAGTAAATAGTTGTAACATCGGCATAGATACCGAACAGAGAACTGATACCATAAAAAGTCAATGAAAATTACCAACCAGCAAGGTGCAAGATTAGAGCTCTGAGAAAAACCTACATTAGAGTGGCTGTTCAAGAAATTTATTGTTGGATTTGATAAAAAAAAAGGGAGGAAATAACCACTTTTTTTATATTTTTTATCGTTTCACCCCAATCAAGGGGACTACATAAGTAAAAGTTTCGTCAGGAGGAGAAAAGATAAAGACGAACCAGTTACAGTGGGTTTCAGAGAAAGGGCAAAAGAAGGATGGGAATACCGGTGTGAAGGTAGAAAGAAAATAAAAGAATATGATATATGGGTGATTTAGAAGGACTGGAGTGAATTGGATAAGATATAGGTATTGATATTGCATTTAAATTCCTGGATGTTTTATTCGTCAGAAAAGCATGTATATGGAATGGAGTTCTTCAGACGGGAAGCGCGAGAAATGAAGCTGAGTAATAGAAATATCGGCTGCATGTGTTTGATCTAACTGTAAATGGGTGGGACGTTGTTGTCAGGCTGGTTGCACGAGCAAATTCTTTCGGCGGGAGAACCAGTGACTTAGGTTCGTCGGAGCAGAAGCCATGAAAATAATTGTAGAATAGACAGAGGGAAGCCACATCCCACCGGTGAGAATAAAAACACCAGTCGACCCGTTTAATCCCCTTTCTTAAGATCTGTATACGGGGGAAAAGTTTTGTAAAAAGAACATTTTTTATAAGTAAAATGTTAATAATTTCACCCATAACAAATATCCTTTTTGCATAATATTTTTCCCCAGTTACGGTTCTGAAGAGAGGGAACGAAACCGGTTGACTGGTGTTTTTGTACTAAAATTTGGCATGGTCGATTATAATAAATAAATGTTTGTCTTTAACGACATTATATATATATATATATATATATATATATATATATATATATATATTCGTAAATTCAGATAAAATCTAGAGTGGAAACAGCCATTTTCAAGATGAATAAATATCTGCTCTGAAAATTAAATTAATTTACATTGAGCTCTCTATTGGATCAGTTTAATTATTTAAACAATATTATTAGGATCTTCTTGGATAATTCACTAATTCTAACCTTGGTTTTTACCGCCGCTATATATATATATATATTTAATATGTGTGTGTCTATGCAGAGCAACATATATTTTATATTTTGGCGCCTAAAATTGTTTGGGATATCTTTTTTTTTTTTTCGTTTTTTCTACTCTTATTTTTACATTAGTTTTCTTCTCATTTCGCTGTTTTGCTTTTAACTTTTCATTTTGCAAAAATTTTCGCCTGAATCTATTTTTCATGGTTGCTGACCAAACCCTTGATGATTTTAGATCTTGATCCTTCCGGATTTTCTAATTTATTCTCCTTATATATTTTGTAAACGTTTTTCTTATTTTCAATTTTATTTCTTTTGAAGCAGGGCAAAAAAAAAATCAATTTTGAGTTTCGTTTTGCAATGGCCTAACAACTGCTAAATAATAACTATTTCGTTGCAAAGAGTAAAAGTTTGTCTATTCTTGGTAAACAGAGAATATACATTCAGATGAAAATTGAAAATTATTATTTTTTTTTTACGTGTGATCAGGCTCTTTCTAACTTAACATCCTGGAAGTTAAATTATACTGTAACTGCAAATGTTGAAAGTCATTTTTTGTAAACATGTCGTATTTTCTAAATTTATGAATTCCCCCGTGACGGACTCATGTATAAATATCAATAAAGCTATATATAAACCTTTTGAAAATGTTGAAATATCCTTAGAGATCTTCATATCAAGTTTGTCGTCTAACCCTTTAAGCATTTTCTTAAGTAAATTTTGCGTTTAGTCAGTACATACATGATACACGCTTTAGGCAATCATGTCTCGAAAGAGACATGACTAAATGTGCAGATGATCATCCCGCAGTATGTTGCCATTGCTTTCTGCGGTAGCCTGGTTGCTAGCTAAGGCTATAGAACGCAATCTGTCTTACTATTTAATAAATGCGTGTAGAGACGTATTAATAAATTTCCCAAGGGTATATGTGCTTAAGTGAATGCAAGAAATTCAACTGGGATTCGAAATCGGCACCCCGATCTCTCGTTCTGAGTCAATATCCAAACCAGCACAACGCAATAAATATGCAAGCTAGATAAAAATTGTCTAGTACGACACAGTGGATTGAATTTTTAACAGCAGATCTAGTTATGGATTTAATATAGCATTTTTTCTTCATATCAGCCAAGATTCTAACGATTCACTTTAGCATCTGCTATGCTGATAGTAAGTAGTGAGGAAATTAATAGAGAGAAGTTTTGTTTTGTAGGTTGTAAAATTTACAATCATTTCTTGACCCAGTTTACATCACACTTTCATTGTTTTTAGATTACCTGCCAGTTTCACTTAATCGAGCAGATGAGACTTATTATTGCGAGAGAAGTAAATGTTTTATCACGAAGCAGGAAATACACTGACAGAGAGGACAATTGGTTGACGCCTTAAGTTTTAAGTTCAAGCTTACATCCAGTTTTTTTTTAAACAGTCAGTGAACTGTTCAGGTTTTGGTGAATTCCCTAGTTTTGTTAACAATATAGACGTACACCTCAAATAAACGTCTTCTGCTAGAAACCTAGGTCGTGTAATAACTCGTTTATTTACCTTTTTGTTCATGCATTTACTTTTATAAAAAGTGCTCGATACAAATAAACCTACGAGTTCAACAACTAAGTTACAATATATATATATATATATATATATATATATATATATATGAAAATATGTATTTCCCGGCAGGATTCAAACCTTTAACTCCTACATACATACAAGAAGCTGCCAATAGATATGGCGTGGCTTAACTAGTCAATCACGAAAGATTTCATGGTTAAACAAAGCCGAATTAAGCCAAGAAATATTCCGTGGTTGCAAGGTTCAGACTCTTCAGATCATTTGGCGTTCTGCATTGAGAAACTCTGATGATGATTCAATTGCTTAGAAAGAATCTAAAATCAAAGTAGATGACGTCTCGAAGCTGAAATGACTTAACGCGTCGACAAATTGTCCTATGTGGGAATTGTCTGTCAGTGATTTATTGCACACAGTTTCTTCTTCTATGTGCCCTGTCCCTTCAGGACGTAGGCGATCATGTCTTTCTACGTTTCCCTATCCCTGGTGGCTCTGAGCACGCCTTCTCCTGTTACACCATGCAATCCTCGTTCCATCATCCACCTGATTAGGTCCTTCAAATATGTTATCCGTTCTTTTCCCCTGTCTCTTTTTCTTCTCTATATGGCCTGTTAGTATCAGAGTCTTCAAGCCCTCCTTCCTCATTGCGTGTCCCAGGAACTTCAGTTGTCTCTTCCTGATTCTCAGTATTAATTTCCTTTTATTTTTCCATCATTACCAAGACCTCATCATTGCTCACATGCTCGATCCATGATATTCCCACACTGTTTATCTAGTATAAATAACAATGTTATATTTTTTTCAGGGAATAAACTTAATAATTTCTTCATATGATATAGAAATGTGATTATACTCATTCATTAATCATTGATTTTTTTTCTCTTACATGTTTTAACACATTGAATTCCATTACAAATCTGAGTTCAAACGTCAGCTTTTTTGGGTACAGGACAGCTCAATTAGGACAATAAAGCTAAGATGCAAGGAACTACTGAGTGTTATAGAATAAAAATATACTATTAACTCGTTCACTTCAACATGAACCTCCAGAGGGTCCTTGTATTATGTCTCCAAGGTCTCCACGACTATCCTGTGGGTCGTTTTCACATTTATCTTCTGTGAGAATTATTGGAAGTGAGATGCTGTGATTGATTACTCATGAGATCATGGTACAATCGAGCCAGATAGTTTTCTAAAAATACTTTAATATTTTGGTGTAAAGAAAATAAAAGTAACTGTCAGTGTATTACTTATATATTGGAAATTTTCTAAAGACAAACCTACGGAACGATACACTGGTGGATTGCGGGTAATAAATATTACCTATGAAATCGTTTCCGCAGGTATGAAATAACTTTATCACAAAATCGCTTGTATTAAAATGTTGGGACCCTAGGATAAAAAGGAGCCAACGTGCTAAGGAGAGAATATATGTGAACCAGGATTAACAGAACAGGAAATAACGATTAATATTGCATTTTCGGTTTTGAAGATAACAGTGGACAGAAAATCAAAACTCCGGAAATGAGTTCCACAAGCAAGAATTGCGATAGCAAAAACAGTCATTTTGAGTTTGAATTTTGTTTATCGTTATTCAACCTCTGTGGGTTATTTAATGCGAAAAAATTGGGCTTTAGGGTATTTTTAATGTTCAGTTATAGTGAGAAGGTTGATTTAGTTAGATTTTGATGAAAAGGTTCTTTTTTTTATTTTAGAAAACTGAAAATGTCTTCTAGTTTAATATTCAAAAAAGTTTTGCTGAGAATATTTTTCCTTCAAAAAATGTATTGTTTGTCATATTTTTCCTTCAAAATATATTTTTCTATAAAAGTCTATTCTTCAAATTTCATAATGTTTGGTGGTGGGGGGGTTGAATATTTGCCCATAGCTGGGACCCTAATAGGTGCTACCACTCCGGGTCAGGGAGGACCTGAGAACATCAATTAAGAGGTGATTTTATGCTCGTCACAACCTCCCAATCGGAGACTTTGCTGCTGGAACTGTTTAGTCATGCCCAGAATAGAAGCAGTTAGAAATGCTTATATTCGTATATATTTATATTCGTATATATATTAGTATATATTCGTATATATCTTTATATTTTCAATAAATGTTTTCCCATATAAAGTTTCTTCTCCGTTGCTTTTACAAATTCTACTTTTTACCTTAGCTGTCAGGTACAAGTTATTTGTGATATATACAACGGAAAATGTATTAGTTCCAGCATCGATATCACAAAAAGAAAATTAAGATAAATCGTGGCCAGCGGTATAATCTCTTTGATTATTAACATGTTAAACATTATCGTGTTAAATATTTTTGTTTGACATTGAGTCCATAAAACACAAACGTGAGTAGCGACACATTTCTATAACCTTCCTTTCTATTCTTTTCAGGTATGGAAACATCCAATTTTTGTCCTAAAACGTAAGTGTATATTTCTGTTCTTCAACATAATAAATTGTTTCAGTGCAATAAGGCACGTACATAAACAAGCCTCTCGCTCAGATAACGAATGTTACATTAAGATAAGATTTCTGAAAGGGCTTCTGTAAATGAGACCATAAAAACGTAAATTTTGTATTAAATCATGTAATCAGCTGCCTTCATTGTTCAGTTTCGTAGCAGTGAGAATAAGGTGACATTGTTGAAGTATGTGACGTTTTTTCACTTTAATTTGAGTAATATATACGCAATGATCTATGAATTTCCTAAGATTAATATGTGATTAGTAATGTTCTCATTAAAATAGGATGAAAAACCCCAACACAAAAGCATGTGATCAATATACCATAAATTAAAAAACATAAATTTAAAATATGTTGATAGTTATAATATAATTGTTCTAGTAGTAGAGTTTTTTTTTGTTTTTTTTTTTAATCGTATCACCCCGAGCAAGGCGGTAACGCCACTGATGTGCAGGGGGCTACGTAATAGTGAAAAGATCGGAAAAGAGAAAGCCGGAAACCATATCCTAAACAGGGAACAAGGGATGAGCCTCTTAACCTGTTCAATACGAGTTAAAATGAAAAGAAGATCGAGCATAGTTTACACTCTTTCCACAATTGTCCTCAAGAACACATGGCTCAGTTGATCAGTTCTCGGGACTTACCACAATTAGTTGAGAGTTCAGAACCTGTCTACTGTAGTTTTGAATAGATAATTTATAGAGTTAAAGTGAGGTAAATACATAGCATCCGGAAGTGGCATCACACAAGGAATGAGAATATACCCTAGTGATCGTAATAAAGTTCGTTTCAACATTTATAGCACCTAAAGTAGGCCGAAGCCTACAACGGCAATTTTTTTTAAACAAGGCAATGTTGAGTACAACAGCCCGAACAGTGTAAACTGAAGTTGAGTAGTCTCAAACACGAAACGCGCAATAGTTCTTCACCAATAGAGTGTAGATTAGAAGAAGAACAAACAAGTTCTTTTTAAAGAGAACATAGATTAGTGGTCTCAAACAAAAATAGTTCTTCCCAAATGAAGTCCTTTCTTCTCCCAAGCGGGCTAGGAGACATATTTATATCTCATCAAATCTCGTGGTCAGCGTGAATATGCGTCAATTTGACAGTATAAAAAATATGGCTTACTTGCGAGATTCTTTTCACATACAGGCGTCCATGAGGTAATTTTTTTTGTAAATTACATAATGTAAATACCACATCTCAGAAGGATAGACAACCATTGAGTTACCTAAAGAAAATATACCTCACCAGAAAACAACAAAAACAGAAGGAAAGTGAGACTCACTCAATTAAATCTTTTTCTATGCTATTCCTCCGCATATAAAAGTACATTTGTGAAGAGATTGGCAGCAGAAATTAAGGTAATCTATTCCATATTCCTAAACAATTTATTAATAGAAGCTAGCGATTCAGCTTTAATGGCGAGTTTTCGTCAATTATGTTGGTTTAAATACTCGTATATGTAGGAGGAAGCTTCCAAGATGAAACATTTTATATCTTCATATGAATCCGACAAAGAGAATGTGATCCGCAATCAATATAAACTCTTCCTAGTCTTGTGAATATGGGCATTAATCATTTTAAAATTCTATATCCGATCCTAAAACTCCATACCTTTGATATATGATGCCATTTAAACAATGCAAAGTAAATTATAAATCAAACATTACTTTTCCTATAAAATCAGCGAGAACTAAGTCGGCCTTAACAGACTTATCCGTTTGGGTTAAACAACGCCTTCGAGCAGTGATGGTGACCAAAGAGGAATGAGTTCACATAGAATTTCAGAGAGAGCAGAGCAACGATGCACGTCTCACTGACAATACTGAGAGGAACTGACATAAGAGATAAGGAGACGACTTTGATTAGGTGATCAAAAGAGAGATCTTTTCTTTGTTAGGTAAAAGGTAGCTTAACCAGAGTACGCCATACCACACCCCGCTGAATGCGTGATTCCATATAAGCTGGAGACTTGGAACAGAACGACAGATTCACCGAGGACTCGACCATCGTTCGTCAACCCCTTTAACGTGTTCGAGGTTGCCATTATCTGCTAGAGAGAGAAAGAGATTCAACGTGAAGAGGAAAATTCGAGAGACGTGAAGAGACAGACCGGAAAGAATCTGTAAAGATGTACATACATACCGGAGAGTCCCGGCGGAGATCAGAATAGAGGTCAAGTCAACACAGAGTCTGTTACAGAACAGAAACATTGTGCAGACTGGAGATAACGGATAGAAACCAAACTGGATACAGTGTCAAGACAGAGGCTTGTACAGACCAGAAGTCACTACTTGCAGATCGCAGTGACCCGGTAGAGATATGGCACACAAGACAGATTCGACGGAAGAGGTAAAGAAACACAGACCAGCGAGATAGATAAAACTTCCACTACTCCTGGACTGGTGGGATTTGTCTCCCTAAAGAATAACCGCCAATTTAAGATTTTGTTCCAGAAGTCTTGTTAAAACCTAGTACAACAAAACTGTATCAAGATAATCGGGAAACTTACTTGAGCCATCAGTAAATGTTTTAACAGATTTGTAATACACTTCTTTCATCCAAGTTTACATATTTTTCGTGAGAATTCTCTATGACCTGACAAAAACAAGTCAACAATTCGAGTCTACCATTCGGACCGGGTCAGTCTTGCGATTAATCGTCACAACGTTGGGTGAGGCAAGGATTGAACAGTAATGATCAACTCTAAGATCAGACGAGAGGATCGATTTTAAATACGGACCGAATGAGTAGACTACATAATATTGGTTGCCGTGAGCAGGATAGACTCAGGACGTCATAGTTTGTAAGCGAGACCAACGATTGACCCGGGAGTTAACGTCATAGACGCCCAATAATTGGCAGCTGATCTCTCTTCTGGTTGCTTTATGATTACTTAGATTCAATGCCGCTAAAATCAAAATAATTAAATTCCATCATCGCTGATCAATCGTGAGGAAAGTATATTCCCTTAAAGAGTTCCCGTGACTTTAGTGACTGTTGAGACATAAGATCAATTCTGACCTGAAGTGAAGTTCATATACAAAATCTATCCCTTAAGATTCTGGAAAAAATATCGTTTCCATGTACGGCTCTCATAAATAACTGTTAACTTCAGTCGCCTACTTTTTAAAAAAGCCAGATCTGGCCTAAAATATTGACACTGTCATATATGGGTTGTTGCAGCCAAATCTTCACTTTCCAGTCTCGATAGTGTCTGAAATCGTCTCTATGTCTTTATCGGCGACATATTATTTTCTACCCTCTAACCCCACAGACAGAATGTAGCACCTCCTCTCACTGTTCTGTTGCTTCAACAATGGGAAGTGCACAGCCAAACAACATTAGTTTCACCAGTTTTGAACTTCACCACAAATAGCCACTACGCTACGCATATTATAGCTAACTATCCTCATTCTCTTTGTATACTATTAGCGCGATGGTTGTTGTCACGATCGCTATAATGTATAACGACCAGTTCAAATCTAGTGTTAACCGTTATCCTCATGAATCCGCATGAAATGGACTTCTTAATCTTTAACCTTTTAACTTGACTGACACCCGAGATATTTGAAAAAAAAAGAGATTAAACAATCTACTCGTAGAAAACTAATAGAAAATGATCTGGCTTTCCATTCTGAGGCAAATCACAGATGACGAGGGAGACATGATTATTGATATATGTGATAAGAATGATCTTGAATCAAAACAATCAACATTATGAACCAAGAATTCAATAAAGACGACTCATTATAGACATTTCTAAAAAAAAAAAACGAATGAAAGAAATATTGGCGACTGCCCTGAATCTATCATAAAATTCTAAGATATGGAAATAGTAAATACTAAAGAAATATCGAATAGGAGATCAATAAATTGAAAATAGAATAGACAATCCTTGAGGTTGTATAGCCCAAACCAAAATTATTAGCCTAAAACCCCGACTCCTGCTCAAAATAGCCACTACAGACCGAGACGTTCATTTGGATAACATGAGTGGCGCCAAGCTGATTAATAAACATCTCAGCTGTCAACAGTATACAACCGCTTTCTCACTTGAAGGATTAAAAAGGATTTCTAGTGTACTGAGTATATACATTTTAGTCATGGCCAATTTTTTATGTCATTGTGGTGCACAGTCACGAACAAATAACGGAATTAAGAGAATCCCAACTAAAAAAGACATATTTATGCAAATTAATTAAAAAATGCTTTCTTCTTCTTTGAACGTAGGCGATCATTGCTTTCCACGTTTCTCTATCCCTGGTGGATCTTAGCATGATTTATCCTGTTACACTACATAACTCCCGTACTGTCATTCACCTGCTCAGGCCCTTCAAATATGATATCCACTTTCAAATATGATATCCACTTTATTCCCCTGTATCTTCTTCCCTCTATCTGGCCTGTTAGTGTCAGGTTCTCCAAGCACTCCTTCCTCATTTTATGTCCAAGGAACTTTAGCTGTCTCTTCCTGATGCTCACTAATAATTCCTATTTCGTTTCCACCCTTTTAAAAATCTCATCATTGCTCACATGCTCGATCCATGTTACCCGTATCATCCTTCCATAGAACCACATTGCAAAGTTTTTCCTTCATCTTTGATGATATTGTCCAGCCTTCACTGCCATATTTAATCTAATTTATTTCACCATACGGGTAGTTTTAGACCTACTAGAGTGACAACATGAAATCGATTTTTATCTCTTCAGATTACGTCTTTTGCAGTTTTCTGCCGCAATATTAATCTATTTTCAGGGTGTACGATGAAATTTGTTTGGGCTTGAAAAAAATCTTGTCATCTGTGATAGTATCAGAAACTTATCTCACCTATCGACTAGTCGTTCTACGTCCATTTTCTGCGATTAACGTTACTTCAAGGGAGTATAAGAAAGTTATAACGCTGCACGAACACACTAGCTATCCTTACAGAGAGATTGCGGATATTGTTGATGTCAGCCTTTCAACTGTCATTCTTGTCATCAAAGCAAACAAAACTAGATTTACCACCAGAAGACGTAAAGGGAAATTAGATCGGAAAGGGAAAAACAACACCAAAAGACGACGTATAAATGATCAGGAACGGTGTAAAATGTCCTAGGAAGACATTATTATTCGTTTTGTTTACATTTGTTTGCACAAGGATGCGTAATTGTTAGTAAATATATCGCCAAGAAAAAAAAAACAGACAGAATCAAATTTACGCCAGCACAACTTTCAAGAAAATCTCACTAAAAGTCGTATATCAGTAAAGAAAATATATAACAATGGACATGAAAAACCAGTTTTCCTGAAAAATTATTTTGAGCGAAACACTTTATTACGTTCAAGGGGAAGAACTTAAGGTTGCTTACTCAATGAATGCCAATTATTTTCTTATAAAGAATGGGCTAATATTACCGTTTATATATTGAATTTTTTAAAGCGCAGCTTAGATGTGATTTAAGGGCACCTAATGAGGATCGAGACAACCTTGCTAACAGTTACACTGTCTGTATATATATATATATATATATATATATATATATATATATGTGTGTGTGTGTGTGTGTGTGTGTGTGTGTGTGTGTGTATTTAGGCAGTCAGCAAATTTTCTTGTATTTATTCTGACACACACACATACACACACACACAATTAATTGCTATACATGATACACTATTATTACTTTCTGCGTTTGACTGGTTGCCAACCAATGTCATCAATCCTAATATGTACTGCTTTTTAAATTATAGCTGGAGAGAGAAGAGAATGATTAATGATTTTGCCAAAGGTATTTGTGTGCAAGTGAATGCAATGAATTTGTCTAGAATTAAAGCTCGACTCACCCAGGTATCCTTCCGATCAGATATCTACTGTGTAACACCCCAGCGGACGTCCGAACAGTTTCTCCGGCAGCCGTTCTCCACGCTGTGATGTTGCCAAGGGTTTGTTGAAAAATCATGGACTCAAGCTGGGGGTTCAAGATTAAACTATAAGGAACAAATTTCCACAACTTGGATGAGTTGAAACGATGCTTTATTTCGTTTAGAGTTAGTCTTTTCGGTTGGGGCAGGCGAATGTGACACTCAACCCTTACTCTAATTCACGGAGATCAAATGCCGAACTGACCGACTCAAGACGAACGGAGTTTCTACTTCAAGCACACGCCCGGCTGAACTCAACTCCCCTCACTCAATTTAACTAACTGACTAAGTGAAGCTCACTAACTGATCGGCTCGGAAAAATCACCTGTATTTATTTAAAACAATCCGGAAATGCCTAGACCGCCCCCCGGCGATAAGCATTGGCGACTGTAAGTCCAAAATTTCAAGGTACGTAAATTTTCCTTCTTTTGGTGTGTAAACATTCCGGTAGACTTAAATTTTCGAGGATTTTTTTTTTTCTTAATCTTAATAAAGCGTCCTGTAAAATCCGCCGGATGTTTTTATACCCTGACACTTGTATCCAGGAGTTTTTTTTATTGCCTGGAGAAAGCGAAAATTCTAATATCTTTCCCATATTTTCTTAATGTGTGGTCAAGATACAATAGACACTCAAAAATCTGTTTCCTAAATTTTATCTTTTATTACATCAAATCACTTAGTCAAATATCTACCGTAAGACTGGTAGGATTTATCAGCAGTCTGATATCCTTTTTGCTTCGACAAATTTCCTCATAAAAGAAAAAGCGTTTATTTATTTTTTTCTCTTCTTTTCACATTTGTTAAACAAAACACATGTTTTAAACTTATTTTTCTATTTTAATCTATTATAATAAAATACATATTTTACAAATCCACCTTAATATACGCCTAGTTATCGTGTCACAACTGCACCAAAACGTACATTTCACATACAATGGTATATGTTATAAAAAATACGTCTGTCGTTTTTAACAGCTAAAACTTTCGTCACTTCCTTTCATTATAATGGAAAATATATCTCTATTTTATTGTTCCTTTAGAGAATGTAACCAAAATTTCGAAACAGGAACCCTTCCATGGTGCGAAGGCTCAATATTGCTTAAATTTGTCGATCAAATTAGAGCAAGTGGTCTTTGGAAATTAACCATAATGAAAATCTTATATATATCATGTCTTTTCAGAACGTGGCTGATCATTACTAAATAAAACTTCCTGTCTGTTGTAGTTATTAGTGATGTTTGTCATTGAATTACCCGCTTCCAAGATCACCCATTTTTTTACAGAATGTCACTAGAAATGTTACTAACTTTTTTTTATTTTTTAATGCTCCTCCAATCTTTAATACAACCTGTTGTATTACATGTTTCGAGCCACACAGGACAGGTTGAAGGCAGGAGGGAGTAATATTTATCAATGAGTTCGAGGCGTCCAGCTTGTTATTCACTAAGCATATTTTATTTTGAATACGAGGACTCAAGAAACGCATAGCGAAAAACGAACTCGTCATAAAAAAAAAGCATTTGAGACAAGTTTGTTAATCATTGCAGTGCGTCTCAGGTTGAATCAAATATAAGCGACCTTCATACAAATGTTTTTTCAAGCATACGCACTTCTTCACTCACACGCCTACACAAACTTAGAAATCAAAACTGCCCCATAGGCTTATTTACAGTTTCTCCTTATGGCGTTAGATTCAATTAATACACCGATAGAAAACGATGATAAAAATGGTTTGGCAGAAACGAGATTTGAAGATAAACTTGTTGTCTAGTAATTTTTGTCTGAATCATTGAGTCGACCAGGTGGTATCACTATCTAATAATTCTCTGAATCAGTCATTTTCCTTCTGATTAGTTCTTTCAGGTTATGTCACTCAAGTTACCATAGGGTATTCTTTACATATCAACTATAACTCTACAGAAGCTAATCAGAGCCACCTATTCTTGCAAAGACTAGTTTTCTTTCAACACATTTTGGCATAAGTCTGTATTTCTAAGATGAGGTATTAAAGTATTTACATTATTCGGACTATTGTTCTCATTTTTGTTGCCATTTGTACGACGTTTCGGCAGTTGTACACTTAGGCGTTCTTCAGGTGGATATAGACGTTGGTTAATTCCTGTGATTTGACCCAAAATTTGTGTATTAAATACTAAGATACAGCAGTAATGAACAAGTAACTTGCAGGGTTAGTGGAAGATAACTCATGACTTCTAAAAGAGACATTACTGTGCAACGGATGAGAATGATATACCCCAGTGATTATAATCGTCATCGTCCTGCAGTCTTAGCCGAGATAGAACTCACTTCACCCCTCCAGTATTCCTTATGCATTTGGAACCCTGGCGCAGTTTATAGCGTAATTCATAATCTTGTCAAATAGCTGAATACTTTATGCTTCGCCAAGGCTACCAAGATGGGTTGCCTCCAGGCTCCATCCTGTTATTTAACCTATAACTGGTTGGAAGTGAGGGATTAAAACCTTTCCCAAGGGTACCAGTGCAGTGTACTCAACTGAAATTCGAACTCGGCTCACCGATTTTTTTCTTTCTATGCCGACAACCACTGCACCACAACGCACATCCGTCACTGACGCTTACGGCGCCTGGTCTTCCCCAAGCGGTTACCCATCTAAGTACTAACCATGCTCGCGTTGCTTAACTTCGGTGAACGTGATATGCCGTGATAGTAATAAAGAGTTCGGTTCGAAATTCCTGGCACTTGAAGAAGGCCAGAGCATACAACGGCAAAAACGTCGTACAAATGTCAACAAAGGTGAGAACAATAGTCCGAATAATGTAAATACTGTACAATTTGGTATATTTCTAAAGACTGAATGAATTTTAATTCAATTGATATATTTTCATTGGACATTTTAGTAGACGTTCTGGTTATTTTATATAGTTTTTATATTTACCACCAGCCTGTGTACTCGAAAAATCTTAGATTGGCAACTAGCTTCCACCTTTTTATCGTCAAAGTAGGCAAATGTAGTCAAATAGGCAAACTTTTACTCTAGTAATTTTCCTTGCATTTCCTGGCTGTAGAACTCCCTTCCTCGTACTTGCTTCCCTGATAGCTACTATCTTCAAAGCTTTAATTGATATTTTAATAACCATATTCTATCTACTTGACTTCCACCACTCTCTTATATTTTCCATGACTTCACCTGTATCCTTTCCTTTTCTGTCCTCTCAATGTAACCCCCCCCCCCCGGTGCACCAGTGACATTACCCTTTTGTTTGAACAAAAAGAATGAATAAAAGACATTATCATTTAACAGGATTTGAATCTTTGCCGGAAGAACCCCCATATGATTAAGCGTACGTTTAAAGTTCGATTACGAAGACATTAAAGCAAGGTTCAAATTTGTCTTTAAAATACATTCACTCGTTTAGATTTTTTTATCGAAGCCCATATCTTAATTTCATTTTCAAAACATATCAGGGCATTTTCCACTGTTAATGGGTATTGTTCTTAATCCGATATATTTGTGTTACCACAAACGATGTTTGTAGCGGATGCTGATATTTGAATAGACGTCCCGTTTATTTTAGACAGCATTTATTTCACCTACCCATCTGCGTACTCGGACAAACTTCCTCAAACGTACTGCTTTGATGAACTGTAATGGTTTAACATCAAAACAAAAAATTATTTTGTCGTAGGTACCTCCATTTACTTTTGATGTCTAACTTTAAGCTGAATTTTTAAAAATGAAAAATTTTCTTGAAACTTTTCCTTTAGTTTAATTGAAAGTTAAATGATTGAACTTACTATTTCCAGTAAGCCAAATACTCTGGTTTAATTCGAACAAAAATCATATTGATTGAAATATAAAAGTTTGAGATTATTCTTCAATGTTTGAATTTTGCTGCCATTTTTGAGCATCAACACTTTTGTAAAGAAAAGTTAATTCTCGGTTTTAGAAACCTTGCAAAAATAAAATATACATCTGTGACACATTAGTTTTGAAAATTAACAAATTTTATGTTAAATTCATCCGATATATACAAGTATTACTTATTTATAGCATGAAATTTAGAATAAAATGATTTCTTAACTACAGATATGAAATCTTTGTCCTATCTCCCATATATCAAACTTCATTAGAGATAAATTAAGTGTATGGTCTTCAAAATGACAAAATTTTACAATTTTCTTTCAGGTAAGGGAGAAAAGTCTGACCTTTATTTGCACATAAAAATTACTATAAAAATAAACTTCAAATACACAAAAAAAAAATTATTTAAAAATATGAAAGCCAAACATATTACACTTTTCAATTTTTGATAGGCAATATAATCTTCAGTTAACTCAAAAATCTAACCGCAATATATATTTAAAGTATTTTAAGAATATTATTGAAACTTTATAAATTATTATATTTAAAAAAAAATGAAAGCAATTCTTTTAAAATTTCATTAATCATCTTTGATTTTTCATCTTCAGAATATAATGTCCTTAATTGTTGTTATTTATTCAAGCAATTTAAAAGTATATGATTTATATTTCCCAATGAGCCGTGCGTTTAACTAATAAACCCATAGACCGCAACAGGGTAAAATTTATTAAAATTTCATGAATTTACATGGAGGTTGGCAGCAAATGTAAAACAAATAATATATTAAAAAATAATTGCATTCATTTGTAAATGAGTACTGAACGTTTCATTAAAATCCGACAACAATTTGATTTTCTAAATTAATGTGTATGTCAGCGGAAAAATGGGAGATGTCATCATTACGATTTCCATTATAAACAGTCGTAATGTTTTGGTTGCACGCTAACTCGGATCAAAACTAGCTTATCTGCCAAAATTTCGAACATGTTTAAAAGAGATTAAAAAAAAAATTCTACAAATAATTAAAAAATAAATTTAAGCCCTTCTTTTAGTAATAATATCGTTATTTTGATGGAAAAAATTTGTTTTCATGTTTTTTTCTTTTTTTTTAGTTTTTTTTTTCTTATTCGTACAATGCATTTTTCAGAGATTTATTGTTGGTGCTTACTTAATTGGGACGTAAAAACACGACGGGTAATGCAGGAGTTTCTCCTGAGAGACGTAGGTTCGTATGCCGTCAGAGGGCACATAACATACATTAAGTTCAACCTAAAGTGCAAGCAGTTAAAAGAAGTAAATAGCGCTTGAAATAAACGGATCTTCTGCTCCAATACATGTATTTATTTTGCGCTGTCCACCTATTTAATAATATTGAACTGTGTCGACTTCTTTTTCCATTGAACGTATGTACAATTGAATGTGCAGATAGTGTATCTGTTTTCAACACATAATGTAATTGGTGAACAACATACAAATTCTGATCGTATCTCTTTCGTTCCCTTCACGTTCCTTTGGAGAAGTCATCAATTCAGTTTTTTTAGGTATGTGTCAGGATGCAACGCATGCGGGAATAATTCGGGGTAGTACCATTCTACGATAGGAGGAACTGAATTAGAATAACGTAATTCATTAGAAGGATTGGACTTTTGTTCGGCAATCTATCTAGTAAAAGAAGGAAATATAGAAAGTTCAACATCAGACTGAAAGTTACCCTATTCAGTTTGACTAACCTTTCTTTGTTGCACTCAACATATAAGGCCACTACAACCCATCGATTATGGAACTCGTAAATACCTGGGAAGTGTTATGACATAAGACGGAAAGTGCGACACAGAAATCAGAAGGCGAATTTCCATGGTGAAGGAAGCATTCCAGAAGTTGAGTAAAGTTTTAAGAAACGGGATAATTTCACTAGAAACAATGAAGAGAGTACTGGATTGTATGTGTTGTCAGTTCTTCAATATGGCAGTGAATGCTGGACAATAACATCAAAGATGAAGAAAAAACTTGAAGCAACTGAAATGTGGTTCTACAGAAGGCTGCTGCGAATATCATGAACCGAGCATGTGAGCTATGATAAGGTCTTAGAAATGATGGAAACGAAAAGGGAAAATAATACTGAACATCAGGAAGAGACAGCTGAAGTTCCTGGGACATGCAATGAGGAAGAAGGGCTTGGAGAACCTGATACTAACAGGCCAGATAAAGGGAAAAAGAGACAGGGGAAAGCAAAGGATTACATATTTAAAAAACCTAATCAGGTGGATGATGGAATGAGAGTTACATGGTGTAACAGGAGAAGGCATGCTAAGAGCCACCAAAAATAGGGAGACGCAGAAAGCCATTATCGCCTACGTACTGAAGTGACAGGACACTTTTTTTTTAATCATTTCAGCCCAATCAGGGCATTTCACTGCCACTGTTGTGCAGGGGGTTATTTAGGGGAAAGTGATGAGAAAGAGTGGTTAGAGGTTACATAGGGGAAAGTGATGAGAAAGAGTGGTGAGGGGATCGTATAGGGGAAAGTGATGTGAAAGAGTGGTTAGGGGGTTACATAGGGGAAAGTGATAGGAAATGTCAGAAAGAGGGTGATAGACCAGTAAGGATATCGAGAATGAGGGTTGCGTGGATGGGAATAGGGTTTGAGAAAATGGGTGCGAGTTAGTGTTTTAGGTGTCTATTGACCTTACATTTAAACTCCTGGAGATTGTAGCTGTCGGGGAATCAAGTATACGGAAGGGAATTCCACAGGCGGGAAGTGAGATAAAAGAAGCTGTTGGAGTAGAAACTGCGGTTACATTTTATCTGTTTCACTGTAAAAGGGTGGGACATAGTTACTAATATAGTATCTCGTGCAAATTCGTACCTAGGGGGCACCAGTGATCTAAGTTCATCGGAGCAGAAGCCGTGAAAGTATTTATAGTAGAGGCACAGAGAAGCTACGTCACGCCGGTGAGAGAGTGACTGCAGCCGGTCTGCCAAGTCGGTATCGATCACATTACAGATTCTACGTTGTCTTTTATCAAGAAGCCCGAGGCACCAGACCAGATGTGGCAGCAGTATTCAATACACAGGCGAATTGTAGATTTATGAATGTGCAGGATAGATTCAGGCAGGACAAACTCCCGGGCTCTGCATCTGCATAGAGAGCCGACTTTGATAACAGCGGATTTAGCAATGGATTCGATATAGTCATTCCACTTGAGGTCTGCTGGTAGTGTGAGACCAAGGATGCGTAATGGGAAGTAGGTGCGATTGTCTGTGATGCTTAACTGATAGCAGCTTTGTTTTGTAAACATTAAACTTTACGAGCCATTTCCTACCCCAGTCCACTACGGATTGGATGTCCTTCGCAAGCTCGGCAGCAAGATTCGTTTTGTACCCCACACCAGATTTTTGATCGAGGCGAGAGTAAACTGTGGAGTCATCGGCGTACATGCATACTTGGGATCTTATGGCATCGGGGAGATATTAATGTAGATCAGAAAGAGCGTAGGACCTACGATAGAGCCTTGAGGGACACCCGTGTTCTTACGGTAGTTTTGTGATGCATGTCCGTTTAATACCACCCTCAATGTGCGGTTAGAGAGGAACGACTGGATTAAGTCAAACAAATGTCCAATTATACCATAGCTCCGCAGTTTGCGTAGGAGGCCAGCATGCCAGACTCTGTCGAATGGTTTGGAGTTATCCAGGGCAACGGTTCGAGCTTCGCCATTCTTGTTGAAAGCCTGGTATATACTCGGTGATGGTCGTTAGCATATCAGCAGTAGACCTGGTGAAGCGTAAACCATAGAAGTATGAATATTATACAGCTCTAAAATCTTCCAGTAAGGAAGACCAGCACAAAACCTAGTATTAACTAATGAATTTCCAGTTTTTCATTCTAGGACTTATGTGCAATTTAATTCAGAAATCTTTTTCATTCTTACATCCTTATGTGCAATTTAATTCAGAAATCTAAATAATTTGATTGGTATGTTTTTTATTGATTTTTTTAGCGCAATATCAAACTCTACAGGTTATTTAAAGCAAAAAATCTAAATATTTTAAGTGATTTGGGTTTTGTTTGGTTTTGTTTAGCGACACTTCACAACTTCTATGGGATATTTAATACCGAAATATATTAATTTTGATTGGTTGATTTGTTGATTTTGTTTAGCAGTTTATAAATCCCTGAGGAATTTAATGCCGGAAACTACATTAATTGAACCTGATTTTATGGTTTCAAATACAAATAAAACGCGTTGTTAACAACTCTGCAAAAAAATTTATTGTTAGGAATCTTACTACAAATAGATATTGTTCGTAATCATTTTATATTAAAGTATTGCTGGTGTATTTATGCTTTCATATGGCTTTGTTTTTATTTGTGGTTCAATATTTGCCCATTGCTTAAGACCTAGCAGGTACTACCACCACGGGTCATATGAACATAAGAACAACAGCAATTATGAAGTGCTTCTCAAAATATCCAATCACACGCTAAGATCTACTGCCGAATATAGTTTGTCATACCCAAGTTTAATGATTGATGGTAGAGTAAAATTTATATGAAAATAAATTCGAGAATATTCTCTTTTTAAATATTTCAATTATAAAATATATTTTACTAAATCTCTACTTAATACAAACCGTAAGAGTTATTTAAGTTAAAAGATTATTAAACGAGATCAGATCAATACCTGCCACCCGCCGTGTATTGAATACTGCTGCCATAAAAGTTCGGGTGGCCCTGCTATCCACCTAGGTGTCCTTGACAAAATCCAATGGAGAATCTGTAATGATATAGATCCCGACTTGCCAGCTCAAATACAGTCATTTTATTACTAGCACAATGTAGCTTCTCTGTGTCTCTTCTACAAATACTTCCACGGCTTCTACTCACTTGAGCCCCCTATATATAAATTTACTCGAGCCACAAAATTAGCAACTAGGACCCACTCTTTTACTGTGAAACCAATAAAATGTAAACGTAAATTTTCTATTCCAGCAGCTTCTTTTCTCGAACTTCTCGCTTGTGGAATTTCTTTCTATTTATTCGCTTCCTCGACAGCTACATTCTCTAAGAATTTAAATGTAAAGTCAGTAGTCATCTCCTATCTCACTAACCTGCATCCTCTCTCTCATGCTCTTTTCTCCGTCCACTCCACTCTCCTCCGTATTCTCATCCTTCTCTTACGCACTTCCTGACACCACATATAACCTGTCACTCTCATAACTTTCCTCCTATGTAAACCCCAGCAAAACAGTGGCAGTAAAACGCATAGCTTGGGGCGATATGATTATAAAAACAATGTAGGATAGAATACGATAGACAATACACAATTTCACATTCAATTTATAAACTATAAACTAAAACATTCGAAACTATATTATAAACTATAAACTAAAACATTCGAATCAAACATTATGCTTTTCCTCATCTACATTAACGATCTTTCAGATGTAATAAGATCCCAAGTAGGCATATACACTGACGACACTAAGGTTTCCTCTCGACGAAGCAAACTTCACTGGCGAGCTAGAAAAAGATCTCTAATCCGTGGTGGACTGGGATCTAGAAATGGCTCTTGAATTTTAATGCTTTCAAAACGAAGCTACTATCTATTAACCATCACAGACAATCACTCCTTCCCCTCATTAGCCTGAATCAGGCTAGTTTCTCTGAAAGCAAAACGCTGCACCTCGTCGAGTTAACTCTCACAACAGACCTCAAGTATATAGAATCCATATTTAAATCCGCTGCTATGATGGATGTGGCTTTGTGTAGAGCTAGGAAGTTTTTCCCGTCTGAAAACTTCCTGCACATTTAAAAATCTACCATCCGCGCGTGCAGTGAATATTGCAGACATAGCTGGTCGGGTGCTCCTGATATCCACTATTGTCCTCAACTTTGTTGCCATTTGTACGACACTTCGGACGTCTTCAGGTGCTAAGAATTTCGAAACGAAACTTTTATTACAATCACTGGAGTATATCATACTCATTTCTGAGCAGAACCTAAGGACACATGGCCCAGTGGATATAGACGTTAGTTATTTTCTTACTTAACTCTTAGAATTGTAAGTTCAATACCAGACTACAGCCCTAGTGAACAAGTAGCTTGCAGGATTAAATGGAGATAACTCATGATTTCTAATCGAGGTTTTACGCAATGAATGAGGATGACATACCTAAACGATAAAGGGTTCGGTTTCAAATTCCTAGCCATGAAGTAGGCCGGAGCATACAACGTCCGAAAGAGCGTACAAATTGAAACAAAGATGACGGCAATAGTCCGAATAGTGTAAACACTGCTTCATCTTAGATGTATAGACAAATATTCGGGAGCAACTGTTTTGAAATGTTGCAAATCTGAAATATTGGGTTCCTTTAAGCATTCATTAGAGTATATATCAAGCAAGGTAAACGGGAAATTTTTCGATGAAAGTGTAAACTTTATAAATTGGAACGTTGGTTCTGTTGGAGTATTAATGAAAATTTTTGGAGAAGAGAACTCAGTAATGGCTTAATAGAAAATTAATTATTACCAATTAATCGAACTTAGTAATAAAACATGATTTATTATTATTATTTACTTTAACAGCCGGTGTAATAAATATGAACAATGTGAAGAAAGAACAATAACAATTCACTGTTCCTTTAGTTTTATTCCTAAATTTTAGAGTGCTCAATATTTCAGTGTCGCGAAAATGTGAACCTAATTTTATCAGAATACTATATATATATATATATAGATAGATAGATAGATAGATAGATTAAATACAAAGTATTTGGTACAAAATAAGCATCCCACCCCTTACCGACTCTTTTAAGAAATCCAAAGTATATAGTCTAGTCTCAATATAATAAAAACTTACATTCTAACTGCTAATGTTAAATCTGTCTAGAAATCAAAGACTCTGATTAATCAACCATATTAACTACCACACCACTTTCTTCAAAATTGTAACGGTCAATCCACGAGACTTGTTCCCTTATCACTAACCCCCACCAACATCCCACACACCACTGACCAAATATAAGAAAAGAGGCTTTCCATTCCTATCCATACTGCCTGATGAGACATTGAAGTTTCAATGTCGAATCAAATGTACTATTTGTAGTGGATATATTAAAGAATATGTACATGTTCTGAAATATAATTTATAATAAATATTCACAGCTCTATATCTTATATATCGACCACTGTTATAAATTAATGTTTTGGACGTTGTAAAAATTCTTTCCTCGTTCTGTATTCACTCGGATAGATAGATAGATAGATAGATAGATAGATAGATAGATAGATAGATAGATAGATAGATATAATAAAATAGAACAAATAATGGAACGGTCTTGATTAATATTTGTCTTTGTGTATTTATTTCTAAAATTTTTGTGAATCTTTGTTCGTATCCTTGTCAGTATATTTCATTGTGAATATTATTTACTTTTTATTTTTATAATTTATTTTTTATCATTATTAAATTTTTAAATAATCTGTGATTGTTAAATATTTATGACTCTAATTGTAATCTCTTATATTTTCCTTTCTTTTTTTTTCTTTTTACGATTATTTTCTTTATTTTGGTTATTTTTAGTTTTGTGTATAGTGTGTGTATACATAGCCTCTAATAGTTGTGTGTTTGTGTGCATTTGTTTTGTGTGCGGTTAAATATATTCACTTGTTTGTTCTTGCATATTACATTGTTTATTACTTGAAAATTGTTTGTATATATATGGGGTGGTATGTGTTCTTCAAACTTTTTGACATTTCCAGTACGGCTACTTCAATGTTAATTTATATACACCTGTACCATTTACCTATACTCAATATTTATTCTCTGCTAACTTTTTTATTATATTCTGTGTGAAATTAGACTATTTGACTGTCAGAAGAAACAACTTGTATTTTTACAACTGCCGAAATAAATGTGGTATTGATAACCGTTATAATTATAAGTTTTATTCACTCCATCTCATATTTCTCTGGATATCAATTTAGATCTGTATATTTATATAATATTTTATATTAATTAGATACTTTTAGGATTATCCTATACTTTTTACAATCTCTCATTATATATAATGTGTGTGTTTGTGCATATATAATTTAGAACATGTACAAATCATCATCTGCTACTAAGTGTACATTTTGTTTCGACATTCAAATGACACTGACAGGTAGTGTGAAAGAAAATGGAAAGATCTTTACTTTATATTGGCGAATTATATGTGAGAGGTAAGTGGGGTGGAACAGTTAGAATTTGTATAAAGGAAGGAAGAGTTAGAGGAGAGAGGTGTTCAACGGTAGAAAATAAAGCATGGTCCTTTACAGCCTTTAAGGTCAGTCCTTTGGGTTTAACAAAGAGACAAAAATAAAGAAATGTATATGGAGTGGTTGGGAGTAGGAGAGGATGGGCTGGAAAAGAGATTAGGAATTGCTATTTGGTAAATATTTTTGTATTTAAATTTAGTTTTTAATATTTAATACATTTTTTATATATTTTACCTAAACTGAAAATTGAGGAAATCTATTTTTTATATAAAATTTTAATTAGATGCTGATATGCTAACGACCATACCAGTCTCTCGACAAGAATGGCGAAGCCCCAACCGTTGCCTTGGATATCTCTAAAGCGTTCGACAGAGTTTGGCATGCTGGCCTTCTATGCAAACTGCGGAGCTATGGTATAGCTGGACATTTGTTTGAACTAATCCAGTCTTTCCTCTCTAACCGCACATTGAAGGTGGTATTAAACGGACATGACTCACAGATCTACCATACGAACGCGGGTGTCTTTTAAACTCTATCCTAGGTCCTACGCTCTTTCTGATCTACATTAATGATCTCCCTGATACCATAAGATCCCAAGTAGGTATGTACGCCGATGACACCACAGTTTACTCTCGTCTTGATAAAAAATCTGGTGTGGGCGACAAAGCTAACATTGCAGCCGAGCTTGAAAAGAACCTCCAATCCGTAGTGGACTGGTGTAGGAAATGACTCGTAAATTTTAATGCTTCTAAAACGAAGCTGCTATCAATTAACCATCATAGGCAATCGCACCTACCTACCATTAGCATGGACCAGGCTTTCCTCCCAGAGAGTAAAAACTACGCCTCCTTGGTTTCACACTTTCAGCGGACCTCAAGTGGAATGACTATATCGAATCCATTGCTAAATCCGCTGCTATGAAAGTCGGTTCTCTGTGCAGGGCCCGGAAGTTTTTTCTGTTTGAATCTATCCTGCATATATATAAATCAACCATCCGTCCGTGCATTGAATACTGCTGCCACATTTGGTCGGGTGCCCCTGCTATTCTCCTCGGGGTTCTTGACAAAGTACAACGGAGAGTCTGTAATGTTATCGATACCGACTTGGCAGACCGGCTTCAGTCATTCTCTCACCGGCGCGACGTGGCTTTTCTGTGTCTTTTCTATAAATACTTTCAATTTCTACTCTAACAGTTTCATTTCTCGCACTTCTCGACTGTGGAATTCCCTTCCACATGATTGCTTCCCCTACGGCTACAATCTCCAGGAGTTTGAATGTAAGGTCAATAGACACCTCCTAACACACTAACTAGCATCCATTCTTTCAAACACTCTTCCCATCTACCTAACCTCCAGCCTCGGTATCCTTACCCATCTATCACTCTCCTTTTGATATTTTCTATATCTAACCACTCTTTCTCTTTACCTTCCCCTATATAACCCCATGTGCAATAGTGGCAGTGGAATGCCTTGCTTGGGGTGAAATGATTAAAAAACAAAATCTCATAGCCGTATATTTCAGTAATACAGATATGTTTACGAAGTAGCAATTCCTATCCCATTTTTTAGTCCATCTTCTCCTACTCCCTCCCACCCAATATACATTTTCTCATTTTTTCGCTTTGTTAAACCCAAAAGAACTGGCCAAAATGGCTGTAAAAGACCGTACCTAATCTTCTGCTGTTAATTTTGCCTATAAAATTTTCAACATATCCATCAATCACCCCTCTCTTCTACCCTCTCACTTGTTCAAATTCACCTTTACAGCTTCCAACTCTGAATTCCCATTTTCCACCCCACTTACCTCTCACACATAATTCGCCAATATAAGGTAAAGAATTTTCCATCTTTCACACTACCTGAGGAGATATTGTCCTCACAATGTTGAAACAAAATGTACACTTCGTAGTAAATAATAAATTGTACATGTCCTTAACTATAATTTATAATAAATATTCATAGATCTATTTAATATTGAGCACTGTTTTAAATTGATTGAACGTTGTTAATATGTTCTTCGTTCATTATTCACTTGGAGATTATATATATATATATATATATATATATATATATATATATATATATATATATATATTAGTCATCCGCAGACAGATCTGTTTCGCTGTATCACAGCTCATTAGTATGGTTAGACTCCGATTGCTTTTAACCCAGAATTGAAACCCGCCCAAATTGCGTCAGTCGGCGATTCTACCTCTGGGCTATGGGCGCTCGCTAGAAGAAGGCAGATTTGGACAGAAATCTCTCATTTATACAGGGTTCATTAAAATTGACAAGCAATCTATTCTGGTTATTTTTTTATATAATTATTCATTAATCTTATGATTAATTTCTTTTCCGAACATAAATTATATAAAAATTATCCAAATATTTCGCTTTTATGAGCGCTAATTTGTATGTATTTATGTGTATGTATTCGACAAAATGATAGAATAAGTAAACTTTTAAGAAAAGTGTTCTTAATTTCACATATTTGACTTAACATTTTTCAGGGATTTGTTAATAAAACACAGATTTATGAATCAGAAAGATGTATTTATACAGACTTACATTTAAAATTAACATCTATTGCTTTTATTACGTGTCACACATACATATAAACAGGCATAGGTACATTTTTTTAAAAAGTATTTTATTTCTTTATTACAGGTGATTTATATCTGACCAATGAAATCAAATCTCAAGCAACATATTATCTCCTTCGTATATATTTTTTCAAATCCGTGTCTTAATAACAAATCTATGTAGAAATTTAACAAAAGTGAAACATGTTATATTAAATAAAGTTTTCTTACTTTTTCTTTACTGATACTATCATATGTATGTAAGCATGGATGTATGCGTTCATTTATATACTTTGATTAGATTGAATTCGTCAGGTAGGAAGAAAAGATTCTTTTAAACTTGAGGTGTTGGAAAGAATAAAAACGAAAAGTAAATTAATAGTTAGCATCAGGAAGGACAACTGGAGCTCCTGGGGCATGCAATGAGGAAGGAGTGCTCAAAGACCCTGATATTGACAGGCCAGATAGAAGGAAAGAGACAGAAAAAGGCAGCGGACAACATATTTGAAGGGCCTGATCAGGTGTATGACGGAACGGGGGTTGCGAGGTGTAACAGTTATGTTAGTTATATATATTAGTCATCCACGTACAAGCTTATTTCGCTGTATCACAGAACTTCAGTGTGAATAGAGACATCCACTTGCTTCAAGCCGGGATGAAAACTCGACCGAAGTGGTGTCAGTCGGAGTCCTTAATCCTTAACCCAAAGAAGCATTGAGTGAGAGAAGGAAAACTTTATCGTGTTGTATATATGCGGTGTATACACTCACCAATCACGGGGAGAACACAATTCATTACTGAAGCATGCATATATATATATATATATTTATATATAATATGTAAAAAGAAAAAAACGGGAAAAAATTTGTAAATATTCCCTGCCGATCCTAGTAATATACTTCAAATATTAAAACGAATCTAATAGAGAACGCAGTGTAAATTTAGTCTAGAGAATAGTTATTTATTTATCTGTAAATTCAGATCAAATTTAGTGAGGATAGTTATTTCAACATATCAGTGCGATTCCTTTTTTAACAAAGGCTAGCAATACATATCTCGAATTGACATGTTGAAATAGCTATCCCTTCTACATGTGATTTGAATTTACAGATCAATTATATGAGCTTAGATCACTGGTGCCGCCCAAGCACGAATTTACACGAGATACTAGATTAGCAACTAGGTCCCACCCTTTTACAGTTAAACAAATAAGATGTAACCGTAAATTCTACTCCAACAGCTTCTTTTCTCGCGCTTCCCGCCTGTGGAACTCCCTTCCACAAGTCTGCTTTCCCGACAGTTACAATCTCCAGGTGTTTAAATGTAGGGTCAATAGACACCTCCTATCACACTAACTCCCAACTATTCTCACAACACTCTCATCTACCCAACCCTCATTCTCGGTATCCTCACCCGCCTATCACCCACCCTCTGTTATGTCCTATATTTAACCAGCCTTTCTCCTCTCTACGTAGCCCCCTGCACAGTAGTGGCAGTGACATGCCTTGCTCGGGGTGAGATAATATATATATATATATATATTTAATATTCATATATATATATATATATATATATATATATATATATATTCAGATAATATATATATATATATTTAATATTCATATATATATATATATATATATATATATATATATTCAGATAATATTAGCGGGGAAATATCCACATTCAACATGTCATTTTAAGACATGCTTATGCAAACCCTCATAAACAAAGAATGACAAAATATTCTAAACCCAGAAGTTAGCTCTAGTAAAAGAAGGGGTTGGCAGGTATTGATTTTTATAGGGTTAAGCTAGCGGAATTTTTGTAGTAATTTCTTATATATCATTTAGTATTTCACGGCGTCACTGAGCCTGGAGTTTTGAAGAGGCATCGGAAATGGGGTAAAATACTTTGAAATATGCTAATAACTATGGTCGGCATTTAAAAACTTTTTTTTTCATGTAGGATTAATACATATGAATGAGAAGGAATAATTATGATAAATCCTTTATACAATGACTCCTCGCTGAAAAAAACTTCATTTAACTCAGTGATATATCGCATTTCCAGTTGATTCTCTGATAATACATCGCGGAATTTCAAACGTTAACTTCCACCTTGAGTCACCTGCTAAATAAATGCCATATAATAAATCTATGTTTAAATAGCATAATATTTGAAACGTACGTGATAATTAACATACGCTAGTAATCAACTAAAATACAAATGATTAAAATGTCACCAAAATCTCATCTTCTATTTTAGTTTCATAATAGAATTCTAGTTGTATATTCAGATATCTGCAAATGGAATCATCGTTTTACACAGTTTGTTTTATACATTAGTAAAATGATAACACAAAGATAAACACGCGAAATCTAATGGGGTTTTAAAAAGGATTATACCTAAACCGAATTCTCTGAAAATAAATTTACGATTTCAATAAACAAGATGCACGCCGAGAGCATCCAAAAACTGTTAAAAGAGGAAATAATACTTTTCCTACATTAGCCGTAGGTTTAATTGCTGGATGATGGAAAATTATTATACGTTGTTTTCCCAATTTCTTCCTTTTATTGAATTTTACCCTAAATGAAAATGAGAATAAAATTTAAATTTGACAAAGGATTAACAGAACAGAAAAAGGAAATAATCAAACATTTAATTACTTTTCTTGGGGTAAATTGATGATGATGATGATGATGATGAAAAAGATTATTACAGTCATTATTATTATCATCATCATCATCATCATCTTTCAAATTAATTTTTATTTTCGGCTTTCTTAGCTGCTGTCGTGGCCGACGCTAAAAAAAAAAATAACAGCATTTAATAGTGACAGGCTGGCTAGGTAAAGTCGCTTGACTAAATTCTTTTTTTTTAAATAGTTTCACCTCAAGCAAGTCGGTACCGCCACTGATGCGCAGGGGGCTACATAAGAGTAAAAGTTTATACAAGAGGAGCGTAAAGAGAAAGACGGAACTTTTACAGGGGATGTCAGAGAATGGGCAAGAGAAGGATGGGAACCCAGGTGTGAAGACAGTTGCGAAGGTAGAGAAAAAGGAAAAGAACTAGATATACGGAGTGATGTACAAAGAACTGGAGTCAAGTGAATAAGAGATGGGTATTGATATTGCATTTAGATTCCTGGAGGTTGTAGCCGTCCGAAAAGCAAGTATATGGAAGGGAGTTCCACAGGCGGTAAGTGCAAGAAAACAAGATGATGGAGTAAAATTGTCGCCTGAATTTGGGAGATTTAACTGTAAATGGGTGGGATATTGTTGCCAGTCTAGTTGCACGAGTTAATTCTTGTGGCGGATGCACTATTGATTTAAGTTCGTCGGAGTAGAAGCCATGAAAATGTTTGTAGAATAGACAGAGGGAAGCCACATCCCGCCGGTGAGAAAGTGGCTGAAGCAGAGAATTATGCCAGTGGAGAAAAACACTTTCAGACCGGGGTTAATGTCTTTTCCGAAAGCTATACAAAGGGAACGAATGAACTTAAACGAACTAAATTCGACGATTTTCATTGCGTTTCTGAACTGATTTTAACACGTGCAAATCAATTAGCGTAATATCAACGCAAAATGAAAATCCGGTCGTTAGCTGTACTTGAGAATAGTGGTTTTCGACTTTTTAGATTCTCGAACAATACGATGTATGTTTTCTCAGAAATAATCAGTTTCTTACATTTAAAACGATACGCTACTTGAAGATTGAAGTGTGGGTGTATAGCAGGTTGCACATCAAATTCTTATTCGGATTAACATAATCTGTCTAAATGGGCCCCTACTCATGTGTATTCAAGACACTCACACACGCACCGGATATATCTCATATATATATATATATATATATATATATATATATATGTGTGTGTGTGTGTGTGTGTGTGTGTGTGTGTGTGTGTGTGTGTGTGTGTGTGTGTGTGTGATATTTTAAAGCCAAAAGGATGAGCAAAAAAAGTAAATCCCCAAAACCCGATCTTATTAATTTTATTAATATTAAAATTGATCAAGGTGGAAAGCTCGATGTAAATAGTATGTTCTATTTACAGAGACAAATGTATAACAATAAAATAAAAATTTCGAAAATTAATTCCGTTGGATGGTCATTTCAACGAGGAAATACTCGCCTCTTCAGAAACGGAAAACAAAACCTTAATTCAAATGTGTTACAAGAATTTTTGTTCCGCTAGAAACTCAAAATCATATCCATACACAGGATGTTAAAATGGGGTGGGATTAATAATTTTGAAAGTGGGAAAGCAGGCAGATATTCT